>CAXKWD010000006.1:143933942-144533942 GCA_964059195.1 Ectobius pallidus
ATGTAGAATTCGAAATGAGGAAGAACGACATATGACATTCAGACTATTCCCTCAGAAAACGCTAGATATAGCTTTTTATGGCTCATAGAGGATGGCGAATGTTGCATTCCATTGCTTTTACACACCATGCCTGAGAGGAGTGCAAATAAGAAGAAAAAGAAATTCCGGTTACATAAGATTGTATTGTCTTGACAGAAAATTATATTCCTCACTCTCATATTACCATACAACCGTTTCGGGGCTGAAGTAAAAAAGAAATTCAATATCACTTTCACACTTCCCTTCCCAAAAACCTGGGACATAATATACTGCGCGCGTAGGATTGAAAATGTTACATCCCATTTTGTCTTTTTTAGTGAGAAAATTATATTTTCCATGTCGAGGGTAGAGAAAGTTATGTGACTGCTTTATTTTTCGTGGATTTTATTCGTCAAGAATTATTTTCACAATTATGTATTAAATACTTCGATAGTATCAGCATTTGTTAAAGCCCAGTATTATAATATGGTATCCAAAGCCCTATGTAAACATCGTAAACAATACTTTCGTTATGTAAACAATTGACATCAGAACTCTCTAACTTTGCCTCATTTCACATTTTCCGACTTTTCCCGTGGATTTTTCAAAAATTTTCTTTCACACAAACCTTGTCGTGACAATTACGAACACAACAAAAAAAGAATCAGCCAAATCGGTCGAGCCGTTCTCAAGTGATGCGGCAACAACCCTTTTGTAAATTCATTTTTATTAATATGGATTTCTAAAGAACTTAACCTTGCCCTGAATATTTATTATTGCAACACAATTGCATACCGAAAAGGAGCAAGATGGGTAAAATCCAGTTACTTGTTGTTCACTTCCGGCGGAGGTTCAATCATGCGTTACACTCAGTCAGTCACCATAATGAGTAAAATTTATTAACCAATCTTGAAACAGTTCACTATGTCATTGCAGATTATTGTGGATCAAGAATAATTTTAAGGTATTGAAATATTTTTAATCATTCGCTATCTGTCAGATACAAAATTCATTTTAGACCGGTTGATAGAGCCAGCTGGTTACTGTGAAGGCATTTGAAGTGCTAGAAGGCTCCTATTTTCTCTGAAGTATGCTGGACATCCAACCAACTACCAACAAAAGCGATTTGAACTTCCTGCAATTCACCATATTTATATGTGTTGCCGCTATTAAACTTCCAACACTCTTATTAGAGCCAGAGATCTACAATTTTTAATGCTATGTCTTGTTAAACATGTGGCAGTAAATAACTAATGGCAGTTTTACTTTGTTACCGTATTTATTAAGAATGGTACTTTCTGAGATTATGTGGTGGACGGGAAAATGTATGTCCATCTGTCTGTATGTCTGTCTGTCCGTATTAGACTGAATTTATCAAATGCAAAACAGTTCTCATTACAACATATTGTTTTGCAGTGTTCATATACGGCTTTGGAAGTTGCAATGCAGTTAGCTTTGACAAATAACACTACCCACATATTCTTATCAACATTTATACCTTTGTTCTTCCGTAAACTCTGCTTAATGAATCGATATAGAGCTTCACTCGGAAATCGACTACAAAAATAACTTATTTTATGCACATAATAACTCCAATTATCACTGATTGAACAAAAACATTCTGGCATTTGGTTACATCAGTTTACCTGATTTTTTTATAAGATTAAAATGTACTTTTAATTGTAAATTCCACTGTTTCTTGTGTGATGGATTTTTGCAGGACTATATGTACTGCATTTTTTTTAAAAACTTGTTCAGTGAAGACAGAATCATGATTATACTACAGAAGTTTGCTAAGTAACTTATATGTAGAATGTATATGGAAAGTTTTAAGTTGCTGTTGAAAGTAGTTTCACATATCAGGGCACATAAGCTCCATGTACCTGCTAGTAAGTAAATAAAGTTCCATTATCAAACCTCAACGTTATGCAACACTGAAAAAGGATCTCATAAATTTCAGAATGATATAACATGCACATTTATTATCTTTATGCTGTATAGTACAAATATGCGACGCTAGAATATTGATGAGTTCCCATGCCCATATATAAACAGATGTGTAGGAACGGGCAGTGAATTTCAAGTTTATTTGCTTGCAACAGCGCTATCAAAACCCATTTTTGAAAATTATTGCGTAAATGTCAACACATTGCATGTTATACAGTGTCATATCCATGCCAACACGAAGATAGTCTGTATGCAAACGACGTATTGTCCTCAATTTGTAGAGCATGTAATACAAACAAGATGGCGCCGTAACTACTTTCTTTCTAGTTCGATAGGCTATATCGATAACAGCAGTCGATCATGCGGATAACTACATTCTCACAAGCTATAATCTCTGCTGTCATTTTGGTATCTATGGCAACAAAGCAGGGTGGAAGTAATGTCTTTAGCATGCAAATATCTCTTTTGTTCATCATGCGCGTGAATGGAGCATACGGTCCTATAGGCAAGTCCAGTCCTGCTTTGAGATAGAGATTGCTGCACATCGAACACAGTCCTAACATAGTTTATTTTATTTATTTATTAAGTGCCAGTATGGTACTTTATGAGAATTTAGAGACAGGAAAATGTTTATCCATCTGTCCGTCCGTTTGTCTGTACGCGCGATAAATCAAATACGCTTTAACGGATTTTCATGAAAGTTGGTTTACGCATTTATAATGTCCATGGCAAGAGACCTATTTATTTCGTACCAAATCGGTTGACCGGTACCGAAGTAATGACTAATTTAAGGTCACATGCTTATTAATCGGAAATCCTGACTATACTACAATGCCGCTTTGCTTATCATTGAGTGCCTTGACTCCAATGCAGTCAGATGTTTATTTCGTTGATCAAGTTGAAATGAGTACTGACATGCATACTGCAATATACAGAATGTACATTGTAATTAGGCCTACGTACATTAAGCGGGGTTCTCTGCCATTACATTTTGTGAAATGTTGAAATATTTTAAGAATTTATTATATCAGTGTACACGAGTATGAATTAAGGTTAAGTATCAAACTTTAGACCTCTATTCTTAAGCAAATCCTGCTTAATGAATCGATCTGGAGCTAACTTGGAAATGGATTACAAAAATAACTTATTTTCTGCATGTCATAATTGCAATTGTCACTGATTAAACAAAAGCATTCTGGCACTTTATTATATCAGTTTACCTGATTTTATTTAGTTATTTTAATTTCGCAGAGTTTGGGCATGTGACCTTCCTCCCTATCATTTAGGAAGGATGATGAGAGGAATTTTACAGATACAAAAATGATAATACTTTTGGGGATTATTTGAAGTTTGAGATATATTAACAGCAATTTAAGCTTCAAAGTTCACCATTTAACGTTAACATTTATCTTTTTTTTTTTTTCGTTGTCATGAATTGTTTATTGAATGAATCGCCTATAGGGTTTTGAATCGTGTTATCGAAAAGAAATATTTTGTTCGCCTTTAAAATATAACATATTGATTAAATATTTTAACGAAATGCAAATTAAATGCATATGCAAGGATTTCATATGAATTGACCAGTATTTGCTTTGGAAAGTGTTTAATGACGTCAGAAATAATCCTGTGATGATTGCCATGATTTTGATGCAACAACAAGGAGACCCAATGAACTATGAACCGGCTGCGCGTGGTTTTCCAGTTCGCTGTGTGAGGGGCGCGTTGCTGCCTGAGGCCGTCATAGAGTGGGACTGATGGAATCATACAACAATTCCCTTAACTATTTTTAAAGGCTTTACTTAACCGACGTTATGAAAGGAGTTGCTGAAACTGGCTACCGTCGTTTTCCAAACATTTTTGACACCTCGTTAAGAAACCATCCATCACTCGCCGTAGTTCACGTTGCGAATTGCTGGAAATTTCCTAGTGGATATTTTGTTTTAGTTCTTGAAGGGTGTATGTTTTATAATATGTTTTAATTTATCCCAGTGATACTCCTAGGGACTTAAGTAGTGCCGAGGGAGCCACAAATCTGTACTCCTCAAACACTGAACTTCACCGCATCACGGTCAACGAAAAACTCCAGAGCAGAGCAAAGTCAGCGTCAGTAGCGTGAACTTGAATGCAGCAGCGGCAGAAAACACTTGTCCACATGCTGAGTGGAGTAGCACCGCGCAGAAGGGTCATACTTCATTGGATCTCTCCGTAGTAGGCCTACTGCAATCCTTTCATTTCCTATACATGTGGCTCGCTTTCCTTTTTCTTATCAGTCATTCTTCACTGATACTTGCTCCTTCCGTTCTACCTGTTCTGTTTTTTTATTGAGCTCCAGTGATGTAACAAATTCCTCCACTCCTCACTTTTAACGGTAGGCCTACAGAAACAATTGAGGAACCATTAATCACGCACACCTTCAACTCCACAGAGCAGATTTGATTAATTACGTAGCCTATAGATTAAAATTCTTTCTAAGCAAAATTCCTTTAGCCAATTTTAAAAGTATTTTAATCGAATATATTTTAAAACTTCAGTGTAAGCTGCTGTATAGGATTAATTAAGAACTTTCAAGTTGTATTTGTTCTGAGTTTTCAAGTAGTTTAATAAGACGGAGACTTAATATCGGCATCCTTATCGTCCCGTTTGCTGCTCATTCAGTTCTATCAAATTGCCTGCTCCAATCTTTATTATCAAAGCTTATTTTAGTAGAAATAATCTGATGACATTTAGATCGAAGATTCCAGGAAATTCTATTTCCCTGTAATCTCACAACGTTTAGAGTAAATTGTGGAAAAGGTATAAGATTCTTGAACAAATTAAGGGAATATTAGTACCATAGATTTTAATATACTTTTTGCTCGACCATACTATAAAATACTTATTATGTGTGACGTAATGGTATCTTAATTATATCAGTTAAATTACAGTATTTTATTATAATAGGCCTACTGTTTTACAAATTGTCGGTTAATATCGAACACAGAACAATAAGGAATATTTGAAATCAACAATTCATACTGTATAGTAAACAACCTGTATTTAGAATCAATCCTCCTCATGTAAATTTTAATATTATACTAAATTGAGTTCATTTCGTGTGTTTCAATGAGCATTGTTTGACATTAAAGCGTCAAGAGAAGCCCTGCGTTCTGCACGCCTTGTAGCCTGCCATCTATTGGAAGAGACGAAAATTACTAACAGCTGTTTTCCGAAAGTCGTTTGCTTCGTCAATTATAAGGTATTCTAAAAACAGTCCACCGCTTTAACGTAGGCCATGCGTTCGCTCCTCTCACGCAGCGGGCCCTGGTTCCAGTCCTGGTCCGGACAAGTTACCTAGACGAGGGTTTTCCGGTGTTTTTCCTCACCTGTGAGACAAATGACGGCCCTTATGGTCCCAGGAAATCATCTGGCCGTCATTATCATCTTCATCCCATCCTCGCCTTGATCAGAGTGAATTTGTCTGAATGGCGTGTCTCGTCTTTTGTCTTCGTGTTGTCTCGGAGGTGGCCCCGGCTGATCACTCATCCGGGTAAAAAAGTAGACAATATTGTGGTCGAACAAAAATAATTCTATGCATTTTGCCTATAATGGTAAGTAAGACACACATACGAAAATTACTTGTGTTTTATTAAATATTATTATAGGTTCGTTTAATAATATACTACTTCATACACAAGGTAAGCTAAAATTACAAGCTTTATTCCATCTACATCAATATCTATTACGGCCTTATGCTTACTGATATTCTGACATTTGCGTTTGAGGTCTGGAAACAAAGCGGTACCGTAAGTTAAAATAACGGATGTGTGCACCAAGCCTAAAAGACAGTATACCCCCGTCGTTAAGTAACAAATCCACCTCTCTCGAATTCGGGAAGTCTCAGGTTCAAATTCCGTTTCCGGCCAATTTGACATGGGTTTCCCTAATGGTTAAGGCAAATGCTGAACTTTTTATACCATGAATCATCCTCACCATTTCACCCTGTATCCTTTCCATTTAAATTAGTATCAGTTGAAATTTACTCCATAATATACACTAACAATATAACATAATCAATTGAAAATCAAAAGTTCCCTGGCCTACCCTACTGTATAGACACTGATCCCAAACTCCTGATATGGCCTCCTAGCTAAAAGGGATATAATCACAGCTGAAATAAAAATAAAAAATAAAAAAATCCACCAAACTACAGAAAATATTGTATCACAATAAAATCACGAACATATTGACATCGTCATTATACCGTTGTTTGAAAAATTGTGTTATTAGGACTATATAGATTTAAAATTGTCATATGTAACAGAATAATTATTATTTGTTTTCGTTGACAGATGTTGTTCACCGATTTCTCTCGATGACAGTGATTGATGAGGAGATCGATGTCGTAGAACGATGAATATGATTGCGTTTGTAATATTATTGCAATATTTTTATATGACATAAATAGGTTTTTTGTCCTCTGTTAGCATAAAGCCGCTCACCACACATTGTTTCCAATGCTGGTGGAATTTGGATTGTGTTATGGCAGATATATGAGTTTACTCACATTAAGTACGATTCAAGCAGTGGCGGATCGGGGGGGGGGCGCAGAGAACCAACTGACCCTAGGTTTGGAATAGCCATAGGGTATATCCCCGGTACTGTAGTCCAAAGCAGAGTACTTCCCTGCGCGGTGCACTGCTGATTAGAGGGGCAAGAGGCGATATATTGCTCCGGTGGAGAAGGAGGAGGTGAGGGGTACCATCACAGGTGGCTAGACAGATTCTTATTGGTCGCCAGCATGCTTGCGCGCGCAACGGCCACATTCCTTGCATTCCTCACAGGGAAGTTCTTTGCTTTGGAGAACAGTACACCGACCCGCTTTCATTTACGTTGACAATTATTACATGTCAGAATGGTACTTTCTGTGATTGTGTGGTGGACGGGAAAGTATCTGTCTGTCTGTCCGTGTGCCTATACGCGCGATCTCAAATTCGCTTTATCGGATTTTCATCAAACTTGGTACATGCATTTATAACGTCCATGGGAAGAATCCTATTGACATTGGACCAAATCGGTTGAACTATACTGGAGTAATGCCCCATTTAGTGCATTTTTATGGTAATATATTATAAATAATTTATGAAATGCAAATCAGTTCTCATGACAACATATTATTTTATAGTGTTCATATAGGCCTACGGCTTTGGAAGTTCCTTTGACAATTAACAGTTCCCACATATTCCTTCATATATGCTTATCAAACTGGACCTTTTGTTTTCCATAAGTTAATGATTAATGCTTAATGAATCCATCTGGAGTTGAACTCTGAAATCGATTACAAAAATAACTTATTTTCTACATATCATAATTGCAATTTTCACTGATTAAATAAAAGCATTCTGCACTTTGTTACATCAGTTTACCTTATAATAATAATAAATAATTATTACTATTATTTCTTTAGAAACCGAAAATAATCAGAGGGCTGAATTATATAGGTATGTATATTGGTTGAGCTGCAATTTGAGTTAATAGAATTCAGAATCATTTATGCTGATGTCAATTGAAAATAACTTTTAGAAAACCTTAACTGTGATGTCATTATTAATGACCTAGTGTAAAAGAGTGCACTATTGAAATCTCTTCTGGTTGAATGTATACTTCATTATTGCTACTGTGCATGTCTAGAATTCTAATCTGAGCACAAGCTGCAAAGAGAAGTCGTAAAGAAACATAAAGAAATAAGCATTAACAAAAGGGAGGCAAAAAGAATGTACAAAGATGAAATAACAGTAAGAAGAGAGAAATACACAATAACAAGCAACGTAACTTACAGTTCTGAGTAAGGTGTTATTTTAATCAAAGATATAGCATTACACCATAGCAAAGATCTTTGAGCAAACCAGTTTTCTATATAGGTATAGAATGATGTTTGGAAGGTTAGGAAGGTTTTGGGAATGGATTCCAACAAATTCACATTTATTTTCGTATTTAAATAATCTTGGGATTTACCAAATTATACGGGTCCAAAAGCATTATATGAAAAATTTGGACTCCCCTGTTCTAATACTTGGCTTACAATTTCTTTCGTGTAACTGCGGTTCATACGTCAACATTTTCTTTGCTGTAATCCTTTTGTGGGTAGTATTTTTATGCCACGGTGTAGCCCAAGTCTGTATTGATATAGAGAACGGCGACTTAGTCTTACTTCTTAGAGCTTTTCTCTGTGATCCGTTTATAGAAATTGGCTTCTCTCAAGCACACAGCAAGTTGTCTGTAACTTGCAACCAACTCAAACACAAAAGTACGACAAAGGCATAAGTTGTTTCATAACGAAGTCCATGGAACAAAATCACAGGGTAAAATGTAGTTAGTACAAAATAGGAAAATACTAACGTAAGAATCCAGAGAAAGCATTGTCTTTGGTGGGAATCGTACCCGCATAACACTCCCCCCCCCCCAAGTTATTAGTCAAAGGGTCCATTTGACCGTGTAAGCTTGAATTTTGGAGCGAGTAATTGGAGATACAGAATTACAATAGGATGTCTGCTCGGCAACAACAATAGACTGGAGTACAGCACACCATACCCAGGAACAATGCTATAACCACCCCAACCGGACAAGCTATGACACTTAACTAAAAAATATACTCAAAATTATGGGGCAAATTAACTAGGCATTCTCGCCTAGGGAGGTTTAGCGAAATCAACTCTTGAGCCATTTTTCCTTTTTTTTTAAAAAAAAGGAAGAGTAAAAATCTGTCTAAAAGACAGAATTTAACGTTTTCAAATTTGAACAACTTTACAAATTTTCTTTCATAAACATCGTACAAAATACACATTGAGTGATTATATATATATATATATATATATATATATATATAAGAATAGACGAAATACTAATCTACCTCTAACATAACCCAAATGTCTCAGCAGCAGGGTTAAAACAATCGTAGGATTGATTTTGGTCCTCGCTTTTATAACTCTGGAATCAGAATGTACCCTGAGCTCTCAGCATACCCTGTTACGAAATTTATTAGGAGCATAAAAAATTATAATTTACTGCTAGCTATCTAGTAGGTATTTATGTTTTCTATTTCTATTAAGTCTTTATTTTAAAATTTTGTCGTATTTTAAATGTTACATTTCATTTTTTTTTTTTTTGGTCCATCGCTCCTCTCACGCAGCGGGCCCGGGTTCAAATCCTGGTCGGGAAAAGTTACCTAGGTGGGTTTTCCCAGGGTTTTCCTCACCTGTGAGACAAATGTCGGGTAACATTAGGCCCTTGTCGTCTCCGGATGTAATCTGACCGTCATTATCATCTTCATACCATCCTCCCCTATTTTGGGGTGAGTGTGTGTGAGAATGGTGTGTCTCGTCTTATGTGTTGGTGTTGTCACGTCTTATGTGTTTGTGTTGTCTCAGAGATGGCCCCGACATTGGGCTTATCACTCATCCGGGGAGGCCCTCCATGTCCTTGTCTGGTCAAAAAAGTATGTATGTGATCCAAAGATAATCCCTCTCCCGATGGGTCCTTCCCTGTAAGGCCCGGGAGGCTTGGATCGCTTGAAATGTCCGTAAAAGGGAGAGGTGAAACTAAGGTGAAGAGAGAGAGAGAGAGAGAGAGAAATCACATATTTTTATTTTCTCATTATTATTCCTTTCTTTTTTCTTTTTCACTCTGCTCCTCGTCTCTTCTCCTTTTTTAACTCTGCTCTCTTTTGACTTTCACCCGAGCACGAGCAACCTTTTTTGTGTTTAAAGTTTATCTTATTGTTTTTGTATCTTTGATACGTCATAAATAAATTAAAATAAAATAAATAAATAAATAAATAAATGGGCTTTGCATAGGTAGCCATTGCCACTATATAGTAGTGGGCATAAAAGAGGAAGGAGCCACGTACCAAAAGTATGTTTCAGATATTCTAACTTCGGTTCCGATATATTGTAAAATACTGTGGTTATAAACACACCTCATTACTAAAATCACATAGATAAATTCCCTCGCGGCTACAATCTGTCTTTCAAACTGTAATAGGCTGCCTGCAGATACAGGTAAAGAAATTTTTAAAAATCCATATTCATACCACAATTAAAGTCAGGCAGAAAGCATAGGCGGGTTTCTCAGAACAACTCCTTCCACCCACTCTTTCCATTCCCCTTAAGGCTGCTTCTCAATGATCATTCACTCCCACGCAGAAGCTTACAGCAGTAGCCTACTGCAATATTATTATTTCAATAACTTTATTTTCGAATGGACAGAATATTATCTAATTATTAAAACACATAAATTCTCGAAACTTGTGTTTCATGGACAGAACTTGATGCTGTAGTACCATATGAAGTAAAGCAGATATATTCCTGTTCTTCCTCCAACAAACGGCTGGTTGTGACGTATTAGTTGAGATGCATTTCGACGCTTGTAAGCATCATCTTCAGTCAATCTGATCTCGAGAAAATTTTGTCTGCATGGTTCATCTGTTGAGAGCATAAGAGCACAGAGGGAGGTAGAAACGGGGACGAGGATCAGGTACGTGGAACATAAACAGTTAGGAAAACAGTAGAGTGGGAACCCCGTTTATACAACCAAAAAGCAGCCTATTCTATTTGCAAGCAGAATCCAGGGTACTCAGCATGTGGTATAAATTTTACATTACTCATCCAGAATTGAAGTAGATACAATATTTTTGACTTCTGTCAGAAATCTAGTTTGAAATCTTGTGTCGCGCAAAAAAAAAAACTTTCTCATTGAGTTTTCTTCCTTTATTTCTCTTCCAGTCTAGTGCAAGCAACAAATCAGCTGTGGATGAGAGAACTCTAGCTTTCAGCTTCTGTTACCTTCACCGTAAAGAGTTCAATGCGTTGTCCATTGCAGCAACATTTAAATTGTCCGTTTGTCCATGTAATCAAAACGAAATGCTTTGCGACTTGGTTCCCTTTCACTTCAGTGCTAACTTGACGCATCAGTACGCATCAGTGCAATTTAATTCAATTGAACAGAGATGTAAGGCGTCCTGGAAACAGTACAGAGGATACTTCAGTTTTGTGTCATGAAACATTTAATTTTTGTTGACTTGCTTTTAATTTCAGAGGATACATTCAGAACACTGATTTTTCAGAATAAATTCGTAAGATATGCATCCCTTTTTAATTCATTTTAGTACAATAAATATCTAAGTACAGTGAACGACACTTAATGTAATCGCGGATGTTATCAGTCTGGTAATGTTATCACTTTTATAAAGTCCCATACGGATTAATACTGATACATTGCAAAAAAAATGTTGTTTATTGTGATCAAAGATTCGGTTTATGTTATCACATTTTCCTTTTTGCGGCTTTATTTCCAAGTACTGTACGTCATTCAAAATTTCGTTTTTAATGGTTTCGTTTCTAACTCAACTGTATTGTGTTGTACTAGAGGTAGCAGTTCTGTTCCCAGCTCACAGGATGACCTGTTCGAGGGGTGGCATTACTAACTTTCTCAATTAAGCAATAAAACATGTTTCACCTTTCAGTTAAGCTGCAGCTTATGATTTATGAAGATAACTGTTGACATGTAGTGATGGCTAGTGAAAATGAAAAGACTTGGACAGGCGTTAGATGTTTTGCTACGCAGAATTCACTACAGATCAGTATAGACTTCCAAAAACACTAGTAACTGAGTAAGGAGTATTGTTAATGGATTCCTGAAGGAAAACAGATGCAGTTAGGAACTTTGTTACAGGTTTAAAAAAAGTTGCTTGCAGTCTATTACTGCATTAAGAGTGGTTCCATGATTCACAGTTACATATTATCTTATTCGGCTTTTGTGGAGTATTATCTTATTTCGATTATTTCGGCTACTGTTATCAGTCGCTTAATATTTTCAGATTTTCTGCATCCCGAAGTGATCACATTAAGCGACGTGCACTGAATCATCATTGTTTTTAAAGTTTTGAATTTAACGTAAGATGCTGCACTTTAGTGCTGGTACAAATAACTGGATAACGATTAACTGCACAGTCAATTATTTGCAGAGACTATAAAGCAGGTGACTGTCATTTGAACACGTAGTTAACTGGATGTTATTTGCTATTATCTGAATTTTTATGGTGATTATCCAGACAAATTACTCCAGTGCAGTTAATTATTTTAAATATTATCTGGATAATTACAAATAACTGGATAAAATGGCATCAGTATACAGTAATCTGGTTAACTGGACAAGAGATAATGGATATTTGAACAATTATTTTCTCAGTTAACCAGTTAACTTTTCCTGATAATCCTAGCTTTACTGAACTTTGCTGTAAGCAGATATCAGCGTCTAAATTAACTTCATGGCGCTACATCCATGAAGGGACAAGGCCTACCACCCGACTGCTGCGTCATCTACCATAGGCAGATGGCAGGATTGGGGGCATATGGTCAGCATGCCGACACCTATGGCCGTTAATGGTTTCCATGACCGGAGATATCAGTTTCAGTATAAGGAAATACTCGTACAGTACTTCGCTCATTGGGGCTCCGCCCTCAAACCCCCGCTGAGGTTCTCGGGTAAGGTTTTTTAAAAGATCTATGGGAGATAGAGTGCATGTATTTAGACGTTTTGGCTATTGCCATTCAGAGCCCTGTGTGAACACTGATTGATAATACAGGTGCCATGGAAACCGAGCCCTTTTTCGGGGGCTTTTAGGGCTAAACATTTAAAAAATTAACTTTTGTGGAATTTTCCTGTAGTTTACAGCCTAAAAGCTATATTTGTACCAAGTTTCAAGTTTCTAGCTCATCTAGAAGTGGGAAACATTAATGTGAGTGAGTGAGTGAATGAGTCAGCCATGTGGCTTTACATTATAGGGATGTAATATTACTGACTCTCTACGGTCATGAAATTCATTAATGAAGACATTTACAGTTTTAAATAGAATATTCCTGGCTCATTCGGGGACTGTACTGAATAAGACGCAGAAGAAAGCAAAATCCTTATATAATGGTGGTAAGGGGAAGGGATACAGGGAGGACGCGATTGAAGGCAATTCAGTTGGTTATGTTGTAAGAATAATAATTCCAAGCCCACATAACTAGTCTTTTTGTAGCAAAAATGAACAATAGTCTACATGAAGTATACTGGAGTGAAAAGTAAAAGAGCGTCTCGTGTTTGCATAAAAAATATTCGTAGCCTTTATATCATTTTGTTTATCTTCATGTTGCATGCATTTCACTTATATAAAACGCGTATTTCCACTTCTAAGTCGAATTGAGAAATATGGATGTAGATCTAGATATAAGCTCGATTCTCTTTCTTAGCCTTTGTAATAGCTTCTGGTTTAAAGGGAAAAATATATACACAAACAAAAGACTGTACACTTTTGCTGTTTCGAGTCGTTTCCATTTCAAACAAATCCTTTCAAATACTGTTACAATCGCGCGGTTTTTTGTTTGTTATAAGCGTTCACCAGTAGCGAACGCTATATCCGCAAAGAAAATAAGAAAATTGTCTCACCAGTAGGAATATGTATGTAGTCTGTAACATTAGGCTAAGTGAATTCCTGTTCCGTAATTTTTGTACGGTGTTGTGCAAGCACAAAGAGAAACAGAAGAAATGGGAGTTCCTCAGATTCATACTACTCGAATACGCTGACATTGCCCTTTTTGGAATCTTTAACACCGATCATAAAGATAAAATAAGCCCATCACATCCCTGGAAGGACAAGGGCCTCTTACTTCAGCAAGGCCGGTTCATATTGTCTCTGATGGAGTTCCATCTGCTTGTAAATTTTCTATTTATCCCCTGTATATTTCTTTCTCATTCTCCTAATCTACCAATGGCTTCTAAGTTACTGTATGTCTAACACACTACTGCTTCCTAATTATATTTTTTATACTCAATAGTATTTACACTTGAGATGTTGATAATATAGTTCTTTGTCTTTTTAGGCATGGTTCTGTTTTCCTATATGATTTATGTTTCTAAATTCAGGCAGTACAGAACAAATGCGTGACATCTGTAGATGTTCCATCGAACAGAAAATATTAGTTTTTAAGTACGTATTACGTACATTTTATTAGAATTTAAAAACTAGTAAATTGATCCTGAAACTTCGAGAGAGCATGAGCTAGTGCTCACGTGCAGTTCCAGTGCTTTACAATTGAAATGTAATGTTAACCTACTATAAAACTCCGTGGCGCTACATCCCTGGAGGGACTATGCCTACCCTCCGACCGCTACATCATCTACCATAGGCAGATAGCAGGATTGGGGGCATGTGATCAGCATGCCGACACCCATGGCCGTTAATGATGGTTTCTGACCGGAATGTTAACCTACTTTATCTTAAAACTAAGAAGCTGAGAAAATATGATAAAGTACTAGGACAGAAATGCAAAAACTGAGAGCAGTGGCATGACTCAAGTCATAAAAAATAATTAATTATACTTATAATAATGAAAAGTAAGTATTAATTATCATGTCAGTATTAACATACAGACAGATCAGAGAAAGTGGCAAACAAGTAATTAAAAAGGGATGAAAATTAATAGTTCATATGATTCTTTTATTTCTAAATTTAAAGACACATAACTGATGGAATTTTATTTTAGAATCATACAGACGAGAGCCAAAACTAGAGCTATGTGACCAACATACGTGAAACATTTGGGCCCTACTAAAGTACTAGTTTTATTTCGTCTTGCGTTGTTTTCATGTGGAATAGCTAAGGAATTCTGTCTCGTTTCCATTATATAATTTTAATAAAGATTATATCTAAATTTGATTAATGTTAAATACATTAAACGGAACAGATCCGCTTTTTAAAGCAGATTTTGATTGTGCGTTTTTGTAATAAAGTTACAGTAGGAACAGTTTTAGAAATGTTTCCTCATCTAATAACACCATTCTGAGTAATGGATTCGATGAAGGCTAAATAACTGAACTAAAGTAAGATTAATGTTATATATTTTTTCATATTTTAATAAGAGAAAGAGAAGTTAGGATTGAATGTTTTTATGCATTAATATTCAGAATATAAAATGTATGCGACTAAAAATAATTTACGTTATAAAGGTTGAAACCAATGCCTTATTGAAATTTCTATCATGTAAAGAGCTTTATAACTTCGTGATACGAATGCAAGCAAATAATATTGTACACACGTGGGACTTGCTTCTTACAAGCCTTTATTGCATTTCCTGCTGAGTAAAGGAACTGCTTTTAGTGCTGTAGAAGTGATGTTTTGTTGTATTAACAAGATACGAACGGCTTTTCGTGAGAAGCAGGTGCATTTGTGAAACACACAAGAAGTAACAATAAAAGAAACAGCTATTCCACCTACATCATTTGTTTAATAAAATTACAATCGGTTGTTGCGATGACGTTGGAAATATCGAAGAAACGAATTGTACTTTAGATAATTCCAGATAATTTACACAACAGGTAGATGTATTATTTAAACACTTTATTAAGTGCCAGTAGGGTACTTTATGAGATTGTGTGTGGGGACGGGAAAATGTCTGTCCGTCCGGATGTTAGTACGCACGATAACTCCAATACGCTTAATCGGATTTTAATGAAACTGGCTATATGCATTTATAATGTTCATAGGAAGAACTCTATTGATATTGGACCAAATCGGTTGACCGGTACCGGAGTAAAACCCAATTTAGTTTCTATTTTAAAGGCGCGATAACTCAAATACGCTGTATCGTATTTTCATGAAGCTTGGTATACGCATTTATAACATTCATGGGAAGACGTCTATTGATATTGGACCAAATCGGTTGGCCGGTACCGGAATAATGCCCAATGTAGTGCCTTTTATGGTAATATATTACAAAGGCGCGGATAACTCAAATACGCTTTATCGGATTTTCATGAACCTTGGTATACGCATTTATGACGTTTTTTAGTACAAACCTATTGAATTTGGGCCAAATCGGTTGACCGGTACCGAAATAAGAAGTATATCAATATTAATTTTTTAATGAATATTCTTCCATAGCCCACAATATACGAGACTACCGATATTTACATTAGGCTATATTTTAATGTGAGTGTTTTTCTTATTGTGCAGCAATAGAACTAATGTAATTTATGACAGAGTTTATATTGACTTTTTATTCATTCATAACCTTTAAGGCTGCTTTAAACTTGAAACAGACATATCAGCGAATCGTAGGCCTATTGCATCATTATTATTATTGCCAGCGCATTTTGTTTTTGGAGTTTAACTCGGAGATCTATTACAAAAATAACCTTTAAGCATGGGCCTATCTTAATTGCGTTTATCACTGGTTAAAAAACGCATACTGGCACTTTGTTATATCAGATTACATGACTTTTTTAACAAATAATTAAAACATTATATTTATTAAAACTTAGTTTTTACGTAAATTGAACGAATTACATAATTTTATTCTTAATCATATTATTTTACTTAATGAATATGAATAATTGAAGAATAGAACGAAACCTGTGCTGTCTTATGGGCATACAGATTCGAAATGAAACTATTAGAACTTACGTACCACAGATTCATGAACCTTACTCAAATCAAGCATGTTTCCTCGGGGTTCTCCTGTTTCCCCTGCCATATATCATTCCACCAGAGCTCCATTTATCATACTGTGACCATTGGTTGCAATAAAGGAATTATTAATTATTTTGATCCTCTAAGCTTGTGCTAACAGATAAGATGTGTAAATTGTCTGTAGAAATAGGCAATAGAATAACTAAAGGATTAATATTTCTATAATAAGATATTTAATACTCAACCAATTCGTAGCTAACACTAGTTTTAAGCTAATTTACTGATTTTGAATAAGTTGTGATGGAGTGAAAATGATTCTAGATAATTTTAGAACCTATTTTTAATTTTATGGCATATTTCATGGTTTTATTGGGTCTATTTTAGCTACCTGATATGTAATTTTTATTGCCTGAAAATCCGAAGTCTATTGATGACCTTTAATTCTACTTTTGGTATATGTCTAGTGTTTAATAGTATATTATTGACGTACATTTTAGTTTTTATGTCTAGGTTGTCACAAAACGAACTAAGTAACATCTTTCCGGGCATCGATTTTTCAGGCATTTTCAAGTCTAAACTATAGGCTATTAGAAAAAACAACAAAAGTTGAAAGTTGTTCATGTTGTTGGTTTATTTTCACGGAAAGCAGGAAACATTGAACATTTAGTGATAAAACACTGAGAGGAAGCCTGTATAACCAGCTGAGCATTGAGACATAAATTCAATCAGGATAATGCTGTATGCTTTCAAGCTTTACGGCAAAACTTTAATCAAATCAGGTATTGAACTGTAAAATTATTTAAACAAGTTGCAGTAATAAACTGTTGTATTGAGGAAGAGTGTAATACGTTTAAACAGATTGAAATTTATGCAGTTGATTAATACATGTTCAGTGTTCTGTGCGATTAGTCTCCAATTTTGACCAGTTTACGATTCTTTTTTTTTTATTATTTTTCACTTTAATGTTACTAGGACTACGGTAAAACTTCAATTATGCGGATTAATTGGGACTGGACCTGATCAAATTTCCGGATAAATGGATAAAAGGTAATTTCTTTAAAAAATCAAAAGAATAAAAAAGTAAAAAATAAATTGCGCAGTTCTATACTTACATAAAGTGTCACATCATGAACATATCGGTCAGAGTCAGTTGTTTTGCTAACAAACTCGATTTTGTCGGCTGAAAGTTGTGCTTTTTCGCAAATAATCGACCCTAAAAAAGGATTTCCCATTGCTCGCTGCAGCAAAAACCATCAATATGGACTCCAAGTTATCCGTATAAATAAGTTCAGAAATATCTGGAGACTAGTTTTCTTACCGGAATCCGGACTGCATAGAAAACAGTTAACACAATGATTAGTCTTGCAGTTTATTTCTTGTGCCCTATTTGTATTTTTACTTCCTCTGTCCGTTCCATAGGTACTATAGGTAGAGGAAGTATTGTGTTCGACCCCAAAATTGTAATTTGAGTTTTAAACATAACTCACGTTTTGAAGTCCCCTGAGTTCTAAAATGCTATTTTTAGAAACATATCTGTTCGTGTGTCTACGCCTGTGCACAGCCCAGCTCCAGAACGAAAAATCGTATAAATCTAAAATTTGTATTTGGGTTCGGTATCTTCTTGGGACGTGACATGAAGATTGGTGACGACTTTCTCTTACTTTTAGTTCCACTTTAAATGAAGAATAATTATCTAGTTTTTCGCGATTTTCTCTATAACGGATTCTACGATTTTGTGTAAATTTTTACATGAGGTGCCTATACTAAGAGCTAAAACTTTTATTTGAAATATTTTTTCCGCAAAATTTCTCTGAAGAGTGGTTATAAGCCACCCACTGTTTGCAGAAACTCTGTCTTGCCTGGTGAACAACAAAGCTTTGCATCAGGTTTGAAACAACTGAATACGTGCTCTTTACAATACGGCCTCTTATTGTATATCAGAATGTGAAGTGAGAAACGTGTATTGCCCATGCATAGGGAACAAATTACGAGAGTGCATTAATCAGATTTTATTTGGGTTGTGTATCCTTCAAGGATGCGATGTGGTAACGACAACCTCTTCATTTTTACAGCCAATTTATGCGAAGAGAATGGCATGCATTTTCTTGCATTTCTTATGATATTTAATTATCTCTCATTTATGTAATTTATGTAATGTAATGTATTACTACAAGTTTATTGACAATAAAATGTTTATTATTATTATTGTTATTATATTATTATTATTATATTTATTATTATTATTATTATTAGTAGTAGTAGTAGTAGTAGTAGTAGTAGTAGTAGTAGTAGTAGTAGTAGTAGTAGTAGTAGTAGTAGTAGTAGTAGTAGTATATTATACCAAGAGGGAGAACTTTTATTTGGGCTGAGGAAGTTCCGGGTTTCACATATGATTTTTTTAGAAGAAATTCACAGTGCCTGAATGTACCATGCAATTGTACAAATTTTGTATATCCGTAACCAGCGGGTGTTGTGATGATTGGTTCTCTATTCCTAGCAGAAAGCTTTTAGAATCAGAAAGAATAAGGAGCTTGTTTTACGCCGGCAGAAGAATATATAACATCAGTATAATCAGTGAAACATAATTTTATACCAATATTAAATTAAGTTTTCTCTCTATTTTCATTTTCAAAGTAAGTAGGTCACGCTGTATAAGGAAATAAACCAAACCCCGGAACGCTGTCAGAACGAATTACAAACTAGCTAAGAGCGAGTTTTTACTGCAATTTAAAAATAATTAATCAGTTTTTCACTGTTAAAACGTAAGAAACTTGAATTCTCTTAGGAACTCATTAAACACTGCAATTACTTCTCAGAATATTATACACTTCTGGATTAAAGAATTTCAACTTTACAACTTGCGAGGGAATAACTACTTTATTCTGGAGTTTAGTTACGCTATTCAAATGTTAACTTAATCTGAAGTATTAAAGGTTAATACTTCCATACTTTCGTAGATTCATTTCACATGTAGCTGATTGCAGTCGTGTTAAATTTATTAGAATAACACAATTAACACCAACAGATTTCAATTACTGTTACGTGGCTTTTTCAAATCCTCCCCCAAAATTCTGCCCTGAGACTAAAATTAATGTTAGAAGAACGCAGTAAAGTACGAGGCGCGTCCATAAAGTAAGTTTCCCTGGGGCCGTTTACAGAAACAAAACACAATTTCAAGGAAATATTTATTACAACAGACACAACCAGTGTTCTGCTATTTTTAAACAATTTCTACACCGGAATTGAAACATTTGTCTTACCATGGCACCAACTTTTGAACACCTGTCTCGTAGAATTCTGCCGCCAGGGATCTGAATCACTGTGTGACAAACATCTATATTTCTCTGTCATTTCCTGTCAATTCTTTAGGTGTAAGAAAAGGTGGAAATCACTGGGAGCGAAGTCCGGGCTGTAGGGTGGATGATTAAACACATCCTAGCAAGTCTTCTGCAGAAGTTTGTCTGGGAGGTGTTTAAACATTCACCCTAAACCCGTACCTCGCTCCCAGTGATTTCCATCTTTTCCTACACCTTATGAGATCCCAGGCGGCACACTTCTACGACACAGGTATTCAAAGGTTGGTGCCACGGTAATTCATGTTTCAATTCCGGCTGCGAATATGTTGAAAAATAGCTGAACACGGGTTGTGTCTGTTGCAATAAATATTTCCTTGATATTGTGTTCTGTTTCTGTAAACGGCCCCAGGGAAACTTACTTTATGGACGCGCCTCATAGCTAAATTCAGTACACTTTATCAGATCTGTAGTACGTATACAGTACTCAGTTCCTTTGTGAAATGGCGTGTTCAGCTCTGAAGTTTAAATATAAATGTCCTCACTTGGATAGGTCACTTGAAAATAAAATGCAAGTTTGAATTTTAATACTGCATATTTATAATGTTTTCTCCCTTCTTTGTTCATATTTGGTCCTTTGATAGTGCATGCATATTTTAAGATTTTGATAGCGCATGGAAATCCTGTCTTTAGTGATGTTGTTAACAAAAAAGTTGCTAAAATTGAAGTTAGAGCTATTTCCCAGGAACTGCTTATCTGAAACAGCGCCGTTTTGAACGAAATGGATGCCATTAAAATACGTGCTGTAGCAACGATGTTTTCTCATACAAGCAAGTGTAAATATTTTATAGCCCCGAGTCATGAAACCAGCAAGGTAGGAGTATTCTACAGGGGAATTTATAATATCGCAGGGAAGTAGTGTGTTGTATTTACTCAAGACTTCAAAGGGATATTTCGCGTAGGCTAGTTTAGATTATTTTTGCAATTTGTTCAAAACTCGCAGCAGAAGGGACTTTTACTTTACTGAAATTTTACGACTCATGTGACTTCTGATGTAACATATTTCAATTATTTTCATTTTCCTACTGAGCTGGGTAGGAAATATATTTGTTACATTAGGATTTCCACCTATGCTCGGTATCTTAAACAGGAAGGAAGAAAACAACGGCTGCATTTTGGCATAAGACTTTTATTTTTATGGACTTGAAACATATTTTTAACAGTTTTAAGAACTTTTAATATCATTTATGACTAACTTATTGTTTGTACATAAGTTTTATATTCTTGGACCTGTAGCTTACGTTAGTTATATATGTTAGACGACAGTAAGATGTTTTGTTTTAGAGTAGATTAGGGACTTGTTATTTTATATAGGTACTGAGCATAGGTGAAAATCCTATTTTTTGCACTCCTTAGCTAGTAAGTGGTACTTACGAACTTTGTTTACATGGATCGTAAGTTGACATTCCCACACAGTCTTGTTGCTAAGGCCGGTTGCGATGAGGTTATAGTAT
Source organism: Ectobius pallidus (assembly GCA_964059195.1). Classification (NCBI taxonomy): domain Eukaryota; kingdom Metazoa; phylum Arthropoda; class Insecta; order Blattodea; family Ectobiidae; genus Ectobius; species Ectobius pallidus. The sequence continues at coordinate 143,955,200 of CAXKWD010000006.1, forward strand.
ATTGCGACACAAGGGCGGAAAGGCACGTTTACTGGTCGAGGAAACAGATTGAAAACCCGAGGCGCAGCCGAGGGTTTTTAAGTTTTCGAGACCCGTAAATGCCTTTACGGTCCGTGTGTTGCATGCTATTTTTTGCACGACGGTTACTTATATCAATTTAATTATATTAATTGTGATATTACCTGAAAAAATTATGTAAATACAGACTTGAAGAATGGTGCTTATTTCAGAAAGGGATTCGCATTTGTTATTGTTTATGGCAACCGAATATTTATAAAGCGGGGAGGCCTTGGTCATTTCTGCTCGCAAATAAGCATTTGCGGGCGGTAAAGTAACTTTCCGCCCGTCGCCCCTAGCAACAATTCACTTTCCGCCCGTCGCCCCTAGCAACAAGATTGCGTGTGGTAATGTCAAGTTACGAGCCATGTAAACAACTTTCGTAAGAAACACTTACTAGCTAAGGAGTGCAAAAAAACACTTACGGTCCAAGCGCTACGTCATAATTCATTACGATACACTTCATAATACAAGCCTTTATGGCCACGGCCCCCAGGACAAATATTCGGTTCCCATAACAACAAACACATGCGAATCACTTTCTGAAATAAACATCTATTTTCAAGAATGTATTTACATAATATTTTCAGGTAATATCACAATTAATATAATTGAATTGATATAAATAATCATCGTGCAAAAAATAGCATGCAACACACGGGCCGTAAAGGCATTTACGGGTCTCGAAAACTTAAAAACCCTCGGCTGCGCCTCGGGTTTTCAATCTGTTTCCTCGACCCGTAAACGTGCCTTACGGCACTTGTATCGTAATATACTATTAACTAATTTAAATTCGTGCGTGGAGAATATTACCCTAGGTATAATGTCAATCGAAACAAGTTTATACCTTTCCCTGATTTTTCCTGGCCATATTTCATGCCCTGTACAAAGTACATTACCGGTTTGCTCGTGCCATGTTTCTAATTATCCCCATCTTAGTTACTTAATAAGTTCTTTGCCATGTACTCTTCTCTTTAACAGATTTACAGATTTATTCTGGGAATGTCGTAAATTGATGAAATAGTCTAAAATTGTATTATTAAACTATTTTTATCATACTGTTTTATACCCTACAGCAATGAGGTTGTTTCTTTATATAAACCGTAATTAGTAAGATATTCATAAGAGAAGAGTTTCTGGGGTTAATTTTATGACATTTACCTCATGAATTAGTGACCAATCCAACATAAGAATACGTGGAATTTCAATCAGTCACAAATGTCTATCTTCATGCTTTTGTGGTTTTTTATGACCTTCATTAACATGACGTTGTTGGTTAAACTAAGGAGATTAATCTTTAAAAAAAACTGATGAAAAGCCGCACGTAACGCGACTATTGCCGATGGCGAAACGACCAATTATAATAAACGAGTGTTCCGTCTTAGGCTATCTCACTTACAGTAACAAAAATAGCTAAGTATTTAGCTATTTATGTATCAAGTACGTTAAAGCGTTTGCGTACGTGATGCATACAATTTTTTTTACTAAAAGCTCTGTAAATTATATGAAATAAAAAAAAATACCATGTAGGCTAACTAATTATAAAAGGCATAGTGAGCAATTTGTTGACACCATATTCTCACAGCCGCCTGAATCCTATGCTGTGAATCAATACGAAATGCGGATGTAGGCAAGATGGCAGTGCGGGTTTCTTATGAATAATATAGCTATTTTGTCTTAGGCCTATATTTGTTGTTATATCATTAAGTGTTTTATAAACAAAAAACTGGTAAATTTTCCGATTAACGTAAAGAAACAATGCTGCCTTATATTTATTGTTTTATGGTCAAGTATTTTGTTTCAAATCCTTTTACGGTTGGTATGACTGGTCACTGCCATCTGCATTTTTCAGTTGCCATGACGACTATACCGGCCTAAAACGGCAAAAGTTATTTTACCGACCTAGAGTGGTATAGTGCTACTTTTCGGCGTGTTAAGAGTCTGACATGCAGCTATTTTGTGGAGCGTGTACTAAAAATAATTTTCGTGGTGTTAACTATTCGTTACATGCTTAATTCTGTGGGCGACGCTAAACAGTTAGGCCTATAATAAATGTAACTCAGGTCCGAATTTAAACTTGAAAGACTCCGGTTAAGTTAAAGTGATCTCGTAGCATGAGGCCTGTTATGACACTGAATCCTCACGTTTCTGTTTCAGCACATCGCAGAATGAGGACTGTGACCAACTACTTCCTGGTGAATCTCAGTGTGTCTGATCTCCTCATGTCTTTGCTCAACTGCATCTTCAACTTCATCTTCATGATCAACTCGGACTGGCCGTTTGGAGCGCTGTATTGCACTGTCAACAACTTCGTGGCCAATGTGACAGTCGCTGCCAGCGTCTTCACCTTGGTCGCCATCTCCCTCGATCGGTAAGTAGCATTTTTATTATTGTCCTCCAATTTTGTATGTTCTTGGAGTTATTACTTTGTTCTTCAGTAGTTCAGTCAAGTATTTTAAAAACTGCGACATGCATTACATTATCCACTACATAAAACCAAACTTCCTATATAAGTCAACCATCGATATAATGTCCCTCTTCACAGTGCCACCCTCGCACTGCGCCAATAAATTCAAGTGAACGGATCTTCTCCCATATAAAATACATAAGAAACCTCGTTACTGTGCCAATTCATTTAGTGCCAGTGAATATAAGACAAGATTTTTACAAAATACAGCTTGAAGTGATTTCTTTTCAGTTGCAGAATCCTTTTAAAACTGGCGTGGAATGTTAGGAAGATTTTTTAAGAAACATACTGTACTGTATTTCCAAGAAGTGTGTGTAAATATAGTGGGGTGGAATGTTAAGAAGTCGGACAGACAGCCTGCATGAAGGTGGAGCAAGTAGAAAGATATTCCAAACTTTCGCTTCTTTTAGTCCAGTTTGCAACACTACGCTATAGTTACATTAAGATTGTTAAAATGAAGAGAGGTGTTGTCACACTACAAGAGAAACGAGAAGTTTGTGAAAGATTTCCAAAGTCTAGCAAGCAGACTATTGCACCACATTTTTCATTATTGTAAGTTACTCTTGACTGTTATTATGAACAAATGGATAAAACAAACGTACAAGTTCTATGCGAATTCATTACGTAAAGTAAATAACTAACGTTGTATGAGCATTATATTTAGGCCTATGTAAGGAAATACTTGTATAAAAGGGTATAAGGTTACCATGTCAATATTACCAACCCCCTTCGGTCATGAAATTCATTAACGATATTTCTTAGAAGACTTCTACCTTTGTATTTCAGTGACTACCTTGTTCGTTTGAACTTAACTCTGGAAGCAATAACCCGAAAATCCTCTTCCCTTGGGAGAATTGTATTTTCACATAGAAGTTGGAAGGTCGTTCTCAGAATAACGCAAATGATTCCCTGCAATTGGGTTATTGTATCGCAATTCCTGGGAGGGTAATTCCTAATACTGAACACGAAACTCTAACTCGGAGTAATGAAATACAATAATTGCCACATCCGTAGGGTATGGAAGCCAAAATCGGCTGAGTGAATTGGATATTAGAGATCAATACTTATGACCAGGCCTGTTTCATAGAACTTGCCAATAATGTTAGTAAATAAAGTCAGGTAAACTGACCCTGAATTATCACACAGACGAAATATTCATGCATTGTTGTTTTTATACAAATTAATTAATAATGAAATAGATGATATTAATATTCTCAAAGAAATATATTTTTATGTTCCACGTTATAGATCTCATAAATTGAATAATTTTTTTTTTTTTCATCCCAAAAGTAAACACTGACTCTCATAATAATTCTCCTCTTTATAATGTTCTCCGACTATACAATTAGTTGCACAAAATGGATAATATAGATATTTTTAATACTAACAATAAGCGGTTTAAAAATATATGTGAAAAAAATTTGAAAATTAGAAATTAATAATTATTAAATTTTGCTCCATGTCATTTTCTTTACTTGAATCTTTCTGATATGTATATTTTCCTCCAAAATTATTACATTATTATTTATATTATTATTTGTTTTTTCATATTATGTTCCCTTTTGTAATTGTCATATTGTTTGTGTTTCTTGGTTTTCTTTTCTGTGTGTTTTTTTCTTATTGTTATAGCATTAGCTTAATTAGTTTGAATATCACTTTAAATATTTAATTTTAGAATCTGGTGTATTTATATAAGCGAGAATATTGTAATTAGGCATTAGCCTGTAATATTCTTAGTAAAATAAATAAATAAATAAATAAATATAACAACAAAGTGCCAGAATCCTTTTGTTTAATCAGTGATAATTGAAATTATGATATGCACAAAATAAGGTATTTTTGTAATCGATTTCAGAGTTGCGATCCAGTTCGATTTATTAAGCAGGGCTTACGTAAGAGCAAAGGTCTAAAGATTGATAAGCACATTACGTTAGATCTATTACTTGCACATGAGCGTTTAAACTTAAAAATGCATTCAAATATAATGTAGATATCAGTAGGGGTACATTTTTTTTAAAGAATGCACAATATTATATCAACAGCAGCTACATTTAATAAATTCAATGGCTAGATGTGTTTTAAATCTATTTATTTATATTTGTATTAATTTTGATAAGCATATGTGAATGAATAATTGGGATATCAACAGAACGAAATTACAACAAATGCCTCACACATAAAGCAAGGCGTGATATAATAAATTTAACAAACATCTGATTGCATTGGAGTCAAGGCCCTCAGTGATTAGCAACGCGGGTTTGTAGTATAGTCATCATTTGCTATTTAAAAAGCGTGTGACTTTTAATTATTCTTTACTCCGGTATCCGTCAACCGACTTGGTCAAAAATCAATAGGCTTCTTCACATGGACGTTATAAATGCGTATACCAAGTTTCATGAAAATCCGATAAGCCTATTCCACTCTTTGTAGTATAATGGTGCCAGTGATCGATATCATTTTATAAAGAGACTTAATAAGCTAACTCACAATAAAACTGCTAGAGTGATGCATTATTATTCTGATTAGTCCATTCATACGAAGCGTATTTGATATTGACCAGTAACGTTTAACAATGCCTGAGATATCGTTCAATCGCGGCCGTTTGTTTTGTAATATTATTGCAAGGTAGTTTTGAAACTGAATTCAATGAGTTCATGATCATGAAGATAAGTCTAAATGTAGGTAAAAATAAATATAAAACACAAGTTTAATGATCTCTTCTCCTTCAAGGTAATGCTGCAGCTCCATGTAGAAGAATTTGCATGTTATACCGCAGAGGGATTCCTAATATCATTTTTACGTCAGAGAGATTCCTAAGCCACTGGCCTGAGTAATACGCCACATGCCACGCTCATCAGCTTCCTCTGCTTTCTGAGAGAGAGAAAAAAATCTGACAGTAAAATTACTTTAATAAAAAGTCCTATACAGGATGTTTCAAAAATACTTTTACAAACTTCGCCCATGAATTCCTTACACCAAAAGAAGGAAAACGTTCATATGAACATAGGTCCCATAATCCTATGTTTTCTCGATAGGAACTGTTCAACACATTGATACACTCATAACACGTCAACACACAAAACTCATAACTAGACCTGGGATTTTAAGGCAAATGCCTATTTTGTTCCTTATGAAATAACATGAAAAATTTTAAATATGTGGATGTTTCATGATAAATCACTTACATTTATAGAGTTTTATAGTGCCCTAAAATGCCTATTTTACTATTTTAGTGCTTAAACTGCCTATTTTGAACATTCAAAATAACATTCAACTTCTGTAATTTTGACAATCTTATAATGGACATCTCTCAATGAAAAGCAGAACATTAGAGGTTTTTTACACAGAAACTTGATTATTCCAAACAATTGTTTCTAAAGGAATGCTGACTGACGGGGGAGGGGGAAGATTAAGAGGAAGGACTACTGTGCCAAGTCACCAGTGAAAGAACATCCGTTTAAGTGAATATAGTTCGTGATGCCTAATTTTGCAGTTAATTCTGTTAAGAATAGAAATACCATGTTTCTTGCAGTAAAAAAAAAGATTGTATTATTTTAAAGTCTGTTTTCTATCTATTTACACATTTTTAAAGCATATTTAAAGTGCCTATTTTCTCTTTTAAAAGCCTATTTACTTGTTCTAAAAGCCTATTTTAGGTGCCTAAAACTAATTTTTTTTAGAGCCTAAAATCTCAGGTCTACTCATAACAAACGCTCGAAATTTCCTCCTCTTCTCTGGGGGCACCTTAAACTATTCGTTTATGAAGCAGACATCCCGGATGAAGAAACTTTTCATCGACGTGTCATGGGAGCCTGCGAAACCATTCGACACCATCCCGGAGTATTTGAAAGGGTGCGACAGTCCATGATGCGACGAGAGCATGCATGTCTAGAAGCATTAGGGATTATGGGATCTATGTTCATATGCACTTTTTTCCTTCTTTTGGTGTAAGGAACCCATGACCGAAGTTTGTAAAAGTATTTTTGAAACACCCTCTATAAAGACTGCTTCAGTGCGACATAGAAATTCTGCTCAACTTGAATTTTCATCCTACAACGTCATAATATCGGATTGGAATTTAAACATTTTTCAGGCTCCTTGGTAGTAACACGTATAGAGGAAATTGGTTTTCATGAGTACAGGATAACCCAACTCCAGGGTAATCACTGGGTTAAGGAGAGACGGGACCTATGAGATCAGTAAGAATATTATATTTTAATTTATCGTCTTTGCAATAACAAGTGAGATATAGACCAATATCTTTAGCCTCTTTCTACATTCTTCTAGTATCTTCTTCTTCTTCTTCCCCTTCTGAAGGTGCTGAGTCATTGGAATCAGTGTCAGTGGGTTGGTAGTCATCTGAACTTGCATCATTTAGGAAAGGGTCCTCATAATCATAATCATCTTCTTCGTCATCATCAGCGTAGTTTTTCAGCCCTTAATGGTCTGACTCACTGTCAGACAAGTTATGTCATATGCAGTACGGTGAGGCACACTAATTATTGACTTTTGTGACCGAGCTTCCACTGTCATTGTACAGTTAACATTCAAGATGAATATAACTTATATGCATTCATGAACCACAGATTATTGTCTCTGTTGAACATTACATGAGAATATTGTTAGGAGGAAAATTCCTCTGACACTGGGCAATCAGTCATATGAGAGAGGTTCCATCTGGCGCTGTGAAGTGAACTCTGGCTTAGCTCAATTGGTAGAGCATTGGCACAGATAGCCAAAGGTCCTGGGTTCAAATCCAGTGTCATAGGATTTTTTCTTCTATAATATTATTAAGAATTATACTGCCTAAGTGTTTCGACTGTTCTCTAGATCCTTATCCGTGGTTACGCTTCCGTTCTAGAATAGATATGGAAAAGAAAGCAGAAGATCAGGGAGTAAGTGTTTTTATTGTTACCTAGACTGGTGCTGGAAAGTTGGATAGATTGCATTTGTTTTTTTATCCTTCCGCACAACTGTCACTAACTGTACCACTCTTCTTCTGTCATCACAAAACTTTCTTCAGGCGGATTACCGTGAATACTAGTCACAGTTTACTAGAAGTTTCAACTTCAACGTCACCTCAAACTTTGTGTACTTCCAAACTTAAAGTGTGTCACGATTCTATATAGAAATATAGAAGTATCGTTTTGTCCTCCAAATCCATCGCGAAAACAGATTTTCTGAGTGCCTGCATGAATTATGGAGGGGATAGTATGCAAGCTATTCTGCTACCATCGATTGAACGAAGAAGTGGAAGTCTATTCTTTCATTGGCTATTTCCTTCGTGAATCATTGATCAAGAATATGTGGAATTTCGACCAATCGCAAAACATGTCTATCGTCATAATTGTGTTGTTTTATATTTATCACTTTCATTTTATCCCTCCTTTTGAACTTGTTTTTTTTTTCACATAAATTCGCATGTTTTGAACTTTGAAACGTCATCACACCTGTAGCTTCTGTGGTTAAAAGCAATTAATCATTGAACACAGTAATTGTGCATTATAAAAGCTGCATATCAGCAAAAGGAGATATGAAAATAATGTACATTTATTTTATGTGTGGTGAATCATTTTAAATCTTGTGTAATAATAAAAACAGGTAAACTGATGTAACGAAGTGACAGAATGCTTTTGTTTAATCTGTGATAATTGCAATTATGATATGCAGAAAATAAGTTATTTTTTTATGGATTTCCGACTTAAGCTCCACATTGATTCATTAAGCAGGGCTTACGGAAGGACAACGGTCTAAAGTTTGATAAGCATATGGGAAGGAATATGCTGGTAGTGTTACTTGTCAAAACTAACTGTATTTCAACTTCCAAAGCCGTAGGCTATATGAACACTGTAAAACAATATGTTGTCATGAGAACTGATTTGCATTTGATAAATTCTTTCTAATATATCACCATAAAACAGGCACTAAATTGGGCATTACTCCGGCACCGATCAACCGATTTATGCCCGGTTTCTACAAACTTGTGAATTACCTATGGTAAATTATCCATGGATAAATTAGTCCCATTTCAACCACAATGATATAATGAGCAAGGCCTTGGATTGTACAGCTAATTTAGTTCAGAAGGCTTTGATTCTCATTGTTACTGATCCTTCAAAGAGGTTAAATTTTATCCAGCCATCCATGAAAGGATTAATTAACCCGATGATTTACCCTTGGAAAGATCTATCCTGAGTTTGAATGAACATTTTTCTGTCATTTTCATATTTACTCAGAGGACATTTATCTAGAAACTCGTCACAAGTGTATGTGATTGCTATCTTTAAATTATTTGTGTTTGTGTGGTGTTATTCTTGTGTAAATTCTGTCCATTGGGTAATTTACCCATAGGTAATTCGCGAGTTTATAGAAACCGGCCATTAGTCAAATATCAATAGGCTTCTTCCCATGGACGTTATAAATGTATTTACCAAGTTTCATGAAAATCCGTTAAACCTTATTTGAGTTATCGCGCGTACAATCACACAGACAGACGGACAGACATTTTCCCGTCTACCACACATTCTCATAAAGTACAATATCACTAGTAGCCTAGTAGCAAGGCGATCTGAAAAATAAAACGGCTGCTGAAAAATGTTGGTGCAACGAGAGTGTCGCCGATAATTGTCTCGCCATGGACCTTGTAGCTTAGAATGACACAAATAGCGATGTGTTTAATTAATTTTCGTGGATTAAATCATCCACTACATACATGATTCTGTGACTATTCGCTAAGTAGTCACACTTAATATAATTCGACTTACCGATTATCTCAAAATTAATTCAGGAGCAATTAGCGCGAGTTTTGTCTCCTCACTTGAGGAATACAATGCAGGAATACGTTGAAGGAATTTAGACATAAACGTAAGACTGTTATGTCAAAAACTGCGTTAAGAATAAATATTTAGGTCTCGTTCAGACCTTTCTGCAATACGGCATTGTAGGAAAGAAGGGCTAACACAGACTAGACTCCTGCCCTTGACATTACGCCTATTGAATATGTGTTTACTTTGTAAAGTGTAGGGTAAGTGTGTTTGCGTTTATTTTTCATTCTATTTTCTTTTTTATTGTATACTAGCAGGTGCCCGCGGCTTCGCCTACGATAATTAATTTAAAATTTAAAATTAAGAGGAAAATAATAAAAAAAATATATTTATTAACACTTACATTCATAAACTAAGCGATTAGTAGTAATATTGCAACAGCTAAAAATCCGGCTTTGGCGTGCATTCTAGGAATTGAAAGCGCCAACTTGGAAAAAATTACCTTATTTTCTAGTTTCCTGACCCAGAAAACCTCTGCATAGTGAGTTCCGTTCAAGTCTATGTTGAAAATTTCGGATATCTGAATGCCTTGACATTATAAACAAATGAATCAACCAGGGTGGGCTTACACAATCGAAGCGATCGATAATTCCATGCGATATACTGGTAAAATCGCGATGCTTTTATTTCCGAGTTATGAAAAAAAAGAAAAAGCCACCTGCTATTAATTTGACAATTTAAATGTATTTTCGAAAACTGATGCTTCGATAGCGCAAAACATTAACCTTTTCTGCCAGTTTTTTCTCTCATTCACGAACGAGATGCATTGGGCCACCCTTCAATCCATCTATGTTTAAAATTTAAGATCTCTCCATGCAGTAACTTTCGCTGGGCTTCGCGCACAGACAGACTAACATTTCCTCTTTATTATTGTAGGTCCATGCGGACCCGTGCGAATGTTTGAAATTTGTTCGGTAAACAGTAGGCCTACATATGTTAAAAAAAGTGCGTGGAACGCCACGCGACAGAAGTGAAACTTGTTTTAATTTTTGGATTTTTTCAATTTTGGATTATTGAATTTTTTCACTTTTGAATTGTTGGAATTTTTAATATTGGGTTTTTTAACTTTTTTAATATTGGATATTTTAATTTTTGAGCTTTTAATTTTTAAAATTTTGGGATTTTAATTTTTTTAATTTTGGGTATTTTATTTTTAAATGTTGAATTTTGGATTATTTAATTTTTAATTTTTTAATTTTTGGATTTTTAAAATTTTTAATTCTTTCATTTTTTAAATTTTGGATAGCGTTACACAAGCTCTCGATTTACCCCTACCGCGGCTAAAGAAATTTCACTTCAATAAATGAAAATAATAATATACAATGGTTGTAAAGAGTACAAAGAAGAAGAATAGAGATATGATGAACGAAAAAAATTTATCACCCGAGCCCTTTTATATACAAGGAGAAAGAGTACGAAGTATTGCGTTCTCTTGCTCTTATACCTTGGAACAGTTCACCGTTGGAAATTAGCTCACAATTTAAGAAATTGGTTATAACAAGAAGTTCTTGTGATCGATTGCTCGCCCTGAAGACCTTTTCACTCCTTCTTCCTTCTCTTTCCAGACAGTCGATCCTACTAGGCGCCTGGAAGAAGAACTTTGAACTGTGATCTAACTAATAAGAGAGTATGTTTCGCTCTTAACCCTAGTAAGTGAAAGTGCAACTTAATTCTCATTCTTTTCTCACGTCAAATCACTTAGTAACTTAGACTAAAGTTGGAAACTTCCAGTTAAAAATACTCGTCAGCAAGTACTGAAGACCAGAGCAGACTTTCTCAACTGAGCGCATTGCAAAAGATGATCTTATGAAATATATATCCGGTCCTACAACCGATTTCGAATTTTGTTCTAACATCGCGCATAACCTTGATCATAGAACACAGGAGAAATATTTATGAGAATCCTTTTTTCTCACTTTATTTTACCTACGCGATATTTTATTGCATTATCATAGGTAATGTCACGTGTAAATTGGAAGTTGGCTATAAATTCTAGAGTGATAGGGAAAAAGCGAATAAGTCAAAATTCCAAAGGTTTAGGAGAGACAAATAACGATTTATTTTCTCAGCATTTTTACAATATTTAGATCCGTCCACCCAGATATTTTTACATAGTATAAGATACTGTGTAAAAATATTTTGTTGGACTGATCTATCTAAGCAGGCATGTCAAACGTGCGGCCCTTTGAAAGCACCCTTGCGGCCCCCAAAGGATACATCAGCTGACCTAAATGTCATTCCAGTTTTTTAACCGGTCATTTTAGGGATACCTGGTTTCTTTTCATACCTTTCTGAAAAATTAAAAACTGCAAAACGTTTGCCACAAGGATTCTGACAATTTTCGGTTCTACTTATTTGTGTGGGCTATTATTTTCCTTCGGGGGTACGCCGTAGCGTAGTGGTTGAGGCGCTGCGCTATAAACCGGAAGGTCGCGGGTTCGATCCCCGATGAGGTATGAGTTTCTCAATTGACCTAATCCTTCTGGTGGCACTATGGCCCTGGGGTCGACTCAGCCTCTAACAGAAACGAGTACCAGGAGCAATCCGGCCGGGTGCTTAAGGCTGACAACCTTACCACCTTCATGTGCCGAATGTCCAAAATCTAGGGGCCTCAACTTCCCGGAACCCTCTGGGCCTCCATGACCTATATAGGGTGCACTTTAATTTTACTATTATTTTCCTTCATGAAATCAACAAAAGCCTCTCAGAGAAGAAGGATGTCAGGTCCTGTCATCTCTGATTAAAATCGGAATTGAACCGATATTACTGTCAGATGAAGCAAAATTATCATTAAACAGAAATGTCAGCCTCAGGACAAAATACCAAAATTAGTCGTAAATAAATGTTCATTTTGTACAGTGTATTTGCACAAAATGTTACAAAATCTGTTACCATTTAAAATTTAGTTTTTTGTTTTGTTTTTTGTTTTGTTTGTTAAGGTACTTCGTCCATACTTACAATGTGGCTAGCCGCTAAACCATTTTGTGTGCACATCGCATGTTTTTGAGTTAAGTAATAAAAATATTCTGCAACAATTTTCAATAATTAGTTGTGTGTGGCCCTCATGAGAAAACAAACGTGACTCATATAGCCCTCGGGTGACTCTCAGTTTGACATGCCTCATCTAGAGTAGTTCCCAGTCATGAGTTACATTTATAATGACCATTTAACGAAAAATCTGTAATTAATAATTAAAAACTAAACTCCATAGCGCTACATACCTGAAGGAACTTCGCCTACCACCTGACCGCTGCGTCATATCCCATAGGGAGATGGCAGGATTGGGGGAATGTGGTAAGCATGCCGACACCCACGGTCGTTAATGGTGGTTTTCATGACCGGAGCCGCTACTTTTCTATCAAGTAGCTCCTCAATTTGAATCAAGAGGCTGAGTGCACCCCGTACCAGAGCTCCCTACCAGGGATTGAACCCGGGCCGAAGGATTTGTAGTCAGTGATGCTAACCACAAGACCACGCCAGTAAAATATATTTCAATTAAATTGTTTGAATAACATTTTAGATTGAGACAATACTATTGAAAGGCATTCGTGAGATATATCATTGTGGCTGTTTTCTCTGAATATAGCACGACCGTAAACCGGGTGGTAACCCAATAGTTAATAAACATCCAATAATTCAAGTATTGTCAAGTATTGAAGATAACTTTCGTAAAACAATTATGGTTATAGTTGCTAGCTATGCATAATGGTAAGAATTGTTTCTTGGAAGATATTACGCTCTGTATTTCATTAAAGCTGTTGAGGTTATGTCTTTACAGTGTTTATAGTAGGTGATGACAATTAAATGCCAACGCTGCTGAACTATGGAGTACATTCCTGTAAAATATTATAATGCTGATACTTGAACAGGTGTAAGAGTAAGTCGCTTTATTTCCAGAATAAATCTTAACGTACCGTGACAATAGTGTCGTAAGCATAAATCACTGCCTAGAGATTATCCGACCTGCTGCTTTTTAAGATGTGATAGAGCAAATTTCGATAAAGATTGAGTGAATGAGGTCAGTGATTGGCTGATTTCAGACTCATTCTTATGTGTTATTGGTCCGGATCTAATACAGTCACATTATCTAAACCTGGGGTTCCCAACCAGGGGGACGTGAGGCTCTTCTTAGGGGGCATGCAACAATTTGAAATTCATATTTTTATTTAGTGTTGTTGTCTTGACGGTCGATAAGAATTTTTAAATTTTAATGTGATAACTTTAACCAAATAAATACACAGACGCATACCGTAATTAAAGAATAACAGAACAGTGTGAATTTACATTTTATAATCTTATAAATTGTAACTATATTTTCCCTGTCATGTTGTCCTCAACATGTTTATAATAATTTAGAAATCCAAATACGAGATACGAGTGATCTGCATTGTCCTCTGTCAAACATAAAACCTAATATCTCAGAGGTGGTGAAAGCAAAACAGTGCCAATCATCTCACTAATATTCAGTTTTTAACTCTACAATGGACTTTGTGCTTCTGCATTTAACTTTTTTTTATGAACTATACTGAGAAATAAGATTCGTGTTTTATATATGTGTGTGCGACAGCAAGAGCATCACAGGATAAATAAGAATAATAAAAGGTGTGAGCAATATTAATTTTATTTTTACAAGTATTATAAGGATCTTTTAAAGTACAAAAGTACTGACAATCACTTTTTATGCCTTCTTCTTCCCATCACTATCAAAGGGGGAGTCAGGATTCCATGAAATTCGAAGTGGGGCGTCAGCTAAAGAAGGTTGGAAACTACTGATCTAAACAGACAGTGAAATATAATACCTAAATATTTGCCTACTCAAGCAGTATTAATGATGCTTCCGTTACACCTCTCTTCTTCATAAGCTTCATTCAGAAACCGCTGGCAGCTAAAATTGCCTATTCCCACAGAGATCTTATCCCGCACATAAAGTAACGGAAACGTACGTGGTCTGTTCACATTTATCCTGAGAATATAGTGTTATCTGTAAAAACGTGTGTAAATTCTTTAACTCAGCACGTACAAGGTTGTGGATTTCCTGGACGCTGTATCCCTCTCGCTTCACGGAACGTGCCTACTCATAAATTTTATAGGGTAACCGAAGTGATGGATGTAGTAGCCCTACAAGATTTTCTGACCCATTTTCAATTCTCTCCAACGGATTAAGCTAATAGGCGTGTTGTGTGTATATAAACCTGAGGTTTAACATGCTAAACCAAGGCCCTGTTTTATAGAACTTGCTAATAATATTAGTTAATAACAATAAAATTCTTAACGGTATTTATTAGTTAACTGAATATTATCTCATAGAGATATGTACAGTAATAATGAATTCTGTTTATTAATAATATCAATTCGTTATACACCTATTTGATCTGAAAATTAATTCCTGGTTGTTCTTTGTGTTTTGTTTCTTCTTATTGTTCTTTTCTGAACTACTTCAAAGTGGCACGGCGTACATATACCTTCATAAATGTAATAAAATCCGGTAAACTTATGTAACAAAGGACCAGAATGCTTTTGTTTAATCAGTGGGAATTGCAATTATGATATGCAGAAAATACGTTATTCTTGTAATCGATTCCCGAGTTAAGCTCCAGATCGATTTATTAAGCAGGACTTACGGAATAGCAAAGATCCAGTTTGATAAGTATATGTGAAGGAATATGTGGGTAATGTTATTTGTCAAAGCTAAATGTATTGCAACTTCCAAAGCCTAATATGATCACTGTAAAACAATATGTTACCACGAGAACTGATTTGCATTTGACTTTCTAATATATTACCATATAAAATGGGCACTAAATTGGGCATTAATCCGGTACCAGTCAACCGATTTGGTCCAATATCAATAGACTTCTTCTCATGGACGTTGTAGATGCGTATACCAAGTTTCACTAAAATCCAATAAAGTGTATTTGAGATATCACGCGTACAGACACACGGACAGATGGACAGACATTTTCCCTTCCCCCACACAATCTCATATAAAGTACCATTCTCGCACTTAATAAATCTCATTATTCACGTTTTTGGTGACATCTGTTTTCATCTATTGCTTTCACATCGTATGTTTCTTTCCTATTTGCTTTTTGACAAACAGCTCTTTGTGGATTAGAACATAGAAACTACAGTAACTAGCTCTGAGAAATCAATAAACCTATCAAGCACTTATTTAATAGAGATAGGCTTATGTACTAAGACATAACTTAACCTTAAGTTCTAAAATCTTTTTTATAATTTCTTTGATAGCAATCTTAACTTTTTATTAATTGATAATTCAACCACAATTTTTCCCTATATTTTAAGATCACGATATTTATCATTTGAATTTGAGAATAACTTATTAATTAAAACACACTCATAGAAATCACCTCAGATCTCGTTAAGTTTTTGCAGACAGTAACATTTTTTTAAAAATTAATTATAAAACGCTAATTTGGTACGGCACTGTATCAGTTTATCCCCTTAAAAATCAGTTTTCATGAACTGCAGCCGTTTGTACTTTAACCCAATGGGGTTCTGTTTGCTGTGTGTTATTGGTTATGTTCCACAATGCCTGTGCATTTGAATGTTCATATTTGAGTTAGGGTCGTAATATTAACCTTGTATTCCCTTGTGTTATTGCTCCTGCATGTTGACCATTTTAATATTGCAGTGAATTCGGAGTACTGCAGAGATGTGTTTGTGCATCTGCACGCTTATATTAAGTACATACTGGCCTCTGTATAGGCTATGTATATAACTAGATGTTAGAATTATGTGAATGCAGAGACCACGGCCTGAAATGATTTATTCTACTAAACACAGCGGGTCTTGGCTACTCTGCACTCATATGTTCTCAGGCTTTCTTCCGACATACAATTCCTTTTATCAGACTTTGACTTACTTCCAAGGAGCTATAGT
Organism: Ectobius pallidus; assembly: GCA_964059195.1. Classification (NCBI taxonomy): domain Eukaryota; kingdom Metazoa; phylum Arthropoda; class Insecta; order Blattodea; family Ectobiidae; genus Ectobius; species Ectobius pallidus. The sequence goes on from CAXKWD010000006.1 coordinate 143,971,451, forward strand.
GCAACTTTCACAACATTTTTACTTCCTCTGCCCGTACCATAGGTACTATAGGTAGAGGAAGTATTGTTTTCGACCCCAAAATTCGAAGTTGAGTTTTTAGCATATATACACGTTTCAAGGCCCCCTGAATCCAAAAATACTATTTTTGGAAACATGTCTGTGTGTCAGTGTGTGTGTGTGTGTGTGTGTGTGTCTGTCTGTCTGTCTGTCCGTGTGGAAGTTTGTGAACAGGCTAGCTCCGAAACGGAGAATCGTATGAAAACAAAATTTTGTATTTGGGTCAGGTACCTTCTGAAGATGTGATTCGTAGATTGGCGACAAATTTCCCTTATTTTTAAGGGTACTTTACATGAAGAAAATTTCGTTTTTCGCGATTTTCTCGAAAACGGCTCTTACGATTTTCTTTAAATTTTGCACATGGGTTGCTTATACTAAGAGCTAAAACTTTTATTTGAAACATTTTTTCGAGAAAATTCTCTGAGGGTAGTTACAAGCCACCCACTGTTCACCCACTGTTTGTAGAAAGTTTCTTACGTGATGAACAACTGAATTCGCGCTCTTTCACGGCCTCTTATTCTATATAAGAATGCGAAGTGAGAAAGATGTGTTGTTGGCCATGCATAGAGTAAAGATGTATCTGAGGGAAATATTCGATAAATTTCGGAAATTATATTTTACGGCAGAAAGTTCAATAAACGTCTGCAGTCATTTGTTCTTTTTTTTAAGTTTGTTATATAGACTGCGCTTTTAGTCGCATCATTGAAAGAAGAGGTATTTATAGGATAATCAGCGTAAAATTGTGTCTTGCGATTCTGTACAAGGATATGTGAATACTGCTAACTTTTATTTGGGCAGAGGAAGTTATGTGACTTTCACATCAGATTTTTTTTTTCAAACCGCACAAACCTTCTTTAATGCGCTGTAATATTATAGTTTTACGCGAAGCAATTTTACATGAAACACAAGAACAAGTAATTTGTGAGAAAGCGTGATTTACCTGCAATATGAATTTTTCTGATGAAAGGGTTTTGAATGCTTCTTCTAGTTTATAATCACTTTAAATGTCCGTGACTCCGGTAATAATCGACATATCCGCATGAAACAACTTTACTGCGACGATAACTTCTTAAGTGCCAGAATGGTACTTTATGAGATTGTGTTGTGGACTGGAAAATGTCGGTCCGTCTGTCCGTGTTCTGTATGCGCGGTATCTAAATACGATTTTTCGGATTTTCGTGAAATTTGGTATACGCATTTATAACGTCCATGGGAAGAAGCCTATTGATATTGGACCAAATCAGTTGACCGGTACCGCAGTAAGCCCAATGTAGTACCTATTTTACGGTGATACATTAGAAAGAATTTATCAACTGTAAATCAGTTCTCATGACAACCTATTGTTTTACAGTGTTCATACACGTCTATGGAGGTTGCAATAACCATTACATATTCCTTCGCATATGATTATCAAACTAGCCAGATGTTTATTTATTTCGTTGATAAGTTGAAATGAGTATTGCGTGAATACTGTTATATACAAAAGGTATATTAGTGTGATATAATTACGCCTACGTACATTAAGCGGAGTTCTTTGCCAGTTTGTTTTGTGAAATGTTTACATATTTTAAGTATTTCTTATATCAATGTATATGAGTTTGAATTAAGGTTAAGTTTCAAGCTTTAGACCTTTGTTCTTCCTTAAGCCCTGGTTAATGAATCGATCTGGTGCTTAACTCGGAAATCGATTACAAAAATAACTTATTTTCTGCATATCATATTGGCAATTATCACTGATTAAACGAAAGCATTCTGGCACTTTGTTATATCAGTTTACCTGATTTTATTAGAGTTTGACTTAGTTCCAAGGAGCTAACATTTTTTTAATCCGCACAAACCTTCTTTAATACGGTGTAAAAGTGCAGTTTTACATGAAAGAGTTTTACAAGAAACATAAGAAAATTTAATATGTGAGAAAATGCTATTTACCTACAACATGCATTTTCTGCTGAAGGGCTTTTAATTACTTCTTCCAGTTATAATCACTTTAAATGTCCTTGACTCCGGTAATAATCGACATATTCGCATGAAATAATTTTTATTGTGAAGGTAACTTATTTTCTTATTAGGAACGCCTTAAAAATGATTTTTTTCAACCCAATCGTATGTTAACCCCCTTAAATTATATCTCTATTTGAGTTTTTAAGAGAAGTCCTTGAGGCCTTATCTCTGCCAGATTAAATAAATTATTGTTATTATCATCATCATCATTGTCGTCATCGTCGTCATAATTGTTATTTTTGCAATCGACACCGATACATCTTGCTTATGCGTAATTTTACTAAAATCAGTAAGAATTAAGAAAGGTTTTCTAGTATGTAAAATATTTGTATTCATGTACATGATCATACTGAAATCTGAATTCCAGAGGGAAATATAAATATTTGAACAATGACATGTTTTTCTTTGCTACAAAATTGCGGTTGCTAGGGAATACATAGGCCTACAGCACACACATGCAATCTGCGATATCTTGCTTGAGGTGCTTTACGTACTTCATTTCCTGTATCCAGTTTTAAAGAGCAATATTTTTCTTTGTACTTTTGTTTCTGATGTAAATGCCTGCAGCCTGAATCAAGTGTTTTATGGTCGGTTCTATTCCAATAACATGTCTTTCTCATATACATATGAGGGACTTGAGTTAGGACTGGAGATATCCTGATATTGCATTATTGTCTCTGTAGTTCTCATTATAAACGTCTCTTCATTGAGTATGAATTTTTATTACCTTTATTTCTTGGACCTGTTAGTACATGTTCATATCAACATTAATTATTATAATTTTTGAATAGATGTAAATGTATTCAACACTATAAGAAATTGTGCATTAACATTCCAAAAATTATATTAAGATGGGACATACAGCTTTCGATGCTGAAAAATAGCGGGTTTCATTATTTTTTCTCAGCAATGACCTCTTCTGTAGCCTTGTAATCTGGAATTCTCTATATTGACTAATTCTAATTTGCATAACTATTACAGTTAATGGGTAATTATCATTACAAAATGGCAGCCAAATTTTGTGTACTGCAGTGCCGTTTCCCTGATAATTTTCATAAATACTAATATTTCTGAGTGATTCTTTTTTTGTATTTATTTGTAAATATCATATGAACAACATAATCTAGAATCTTTGGATTATCTACAATATAAATATTAAACAAAAAAATAACTCATCGCTTGCTAATTTTTTTTAGAAATTTTTACATCAGAAATATATTATATATTTTTTTAAATAAGCTATGAAAGTTACATCAATTATTCTACATAGTACTGTTTAATAATAAAAAATATACTTGCATGCAAAATTCTACTGCAATATGTTAATAAATGTTTGAGTTATCAGGGAAAAGGCACTTCAGTGCACAAAACTTGGCTGCCATTTCGTAACGTTAATTACCCATTAACTATAATAGTTAAATTAATTCTGAAAATAGTATGCAATTGTAGAACTAGTCAATATAGAGCATGGCAGATTTCAAGGCTACAAATCAATTTATTGCTGAGAAAAAAAAATGAAATTTCACCTATTTTCCAGCATCGAAAGCTGTATTTCCCCCCTTAAGCAAAACAGTACATTCATATTAATATTTAGGTCCCATATATCATAACATGTTACTACAACAAACAAGCGTTTTAAAACATATTATAAATGGCTAATGGAAAATCCCTTTTTACTGTTGGTGGTTTTTTTTAAACCTAAAAATGATTGCAAATATATTGTAATTTTCCTGTTCGTCTTTTATTTATAACCTGCCAAAGGCCTGTATTTATGCATAAATTAGTTTAATAAATATAAATATTTTTTATACTAAAATATGGAATCATGAAATGAAACTGTCGCCCTTATTCAAATGTTCATTCAGTCTTCCTGTTCACTTTTTTTAATATGATTTATTTTTACTCGCTTTGACTCGTGAGAGTCTAATCGCGACTGTACATTTACATATAATAACCAGTTATGAATATTTTAACAATGTTAATGACAGTTTTTTAAAAGTTACTCCATCATTTGTAAAACTCCATCATTATGTTACTATAAACTTTAATATCCTTTAGAAATAATGTAACGTTTTTGTACATTTTTGGATTATTAAGAACTTGTAAATTGCTGGGTATCTTTAATTTTTCTTATATTTTTATTGTTCAAAATGTTCCTCCACAGTTTTAGAGTAAGTTCATATCACTGCACTAATACATCATGATATTATACACCCTGTGGGAGAAATCACTATCTACAATCTTAATGGCTTAAATACGTAATCTTCTAGCGCCGAGTATCGCCGGCAATTTCTCTGACACGTGAGTAATGCGGGCAACCTAGTTGTATCGCTGCAGGGGCTATATACTCTGTTCGAGCTAACCTCCATTCTTCTACAAAATTGCAATCAAATCACCATCCCGTTTGAACAAAGCTACGTTCTCACTTCGAATTTTAATCTCTATATATATAAGAGGCTTTGTCCTGACTGACTGATTGACTGACTGACTTAATGACAGAGAATCAACGCAGAGCCTAAACTGTAATAGGTAGGGACTTCGAATTTTGACAGTACCTTTGTTTCATAATCTAGGTGCTCACTAAGAAAGGATTTTGAAAAATTTTGATTTTAAATGCCAAAAATCAAATGTTCTTGAGTATACTTAATCCCTTTTTACACAGAATTATCAAATCCAAATCACAGAACATATTGTTGCTAATGGTATCAGATGGGTTTGGAAATAAATGAAATGGGAGTTTAACAAATTAGAGAAGCTATCAATATAATTCATGTTATAAATAAATATTAAAGAATGAAATCCACGAAAATATTGCAGTCACATAACTTTCTCAACCCTGGACATAGAGAAAACAATACGGGTTATAGTAATGTGTATATTATTATATCGCAGGTTTTTGGAGAGAGAAGTGTGAAAGTGATATTGCATTTCTGTTTAATTCCATCCCCAAAACGGTTTTATGGTAGGCCTAACATGAGCGTGAGAAATAAAATATTCCGCAAAGGCAGTACAATTTTATGTTACCGGAATTTCTGTTTCTTCTTATTTGAACCCCTACCAGGCTTGCTGTGTACAAGCGATGGGATGCAAAATTCTACATCCTCTATCAGCCATAAAAAGCTACACCAATCATTTTCCGTGGGAATAGTTTCAGTGGGATAAGTCGTTCTTCCTATTTCAAATTCATATGTGGTGTGCACATTAATAAAAGTAAACATTTAAGAAATCACGTAAATGTTCAGGTATAAAGCATGCTGGTGGAATTTAAGGGAACAAATAACTAGAAAAATTACTTATTTCAATTCATAATTAAAATAATCTCGCCCAATAATCTTATCATTTATGCACTTCAATATGTAGGCCAGTGAGACTGTGTTAACCAGTTTATCTACACTACCAACAAGTGTGAATAGATATCATAGAAATCAACAAAAGAAAAGTCTAAAATTACCTTGATTTTTTTCAGAAATATGCAATATTTTGGCACCACCTGAGTCGTAAGCCTGTCGTGTTTTAAATGTGAAATAACGCACTTTAAATGGCAATTTTGTTATGCGAAATATGAACGAAATTATCTTGTATTAAAATTTAAAATTGTATTTCTTGCAGGAATATCGGGTTCGAATTTAATATAGCAAAAAGTAAAATTAATAGGGTCTATGAAAGTCATAATAATGCGCTAAAAATATTAGAATAGCAGATAAACATTCGAACAAATGAAGTAATTCACATATCTGGGAGCAATAATTATAGATACAAATAATATTAAGATAGAAGTTAAGCGTCGATTGAAATAAAGAAATGCCCTTTTTTAAGTAACTTAAAAGCGTCTCGTCTTCTGCCCTGTAATCTAAAAATAAAAATTTGTAAAACAATTATCCTGCCGGTTGTATTATATGGATGTGAGACATGGTCGCTTACTCTTCGGGAAGAACCTAACCTGAGAGTGTTCGAAAACAGGGTGCTTAGGACAATATTTGGACCTAAGAGAGATGAAAATGGGGACTGGAGAAAACTGCATAGCGACGAGCTTCATAACCTGTACTCATCACCGGATATAGTAAGGGTAATTAAATCACGGAGGGGGAGGAAAGACATATCTCAAAAATATTGACTGGGAGATCCGAAGGGAAAAGACCACTTGGAAGGCCTAGGCGTAGGAGAATATTAGGATAGATTTAAGGGAAGTAGGATTTGCGAGGGATGGTTGGATGAAGCTAGTACAGAATAGGGTTGAATGGCGGGCTCATGTAAGCGCGGCAATGAACATCCTGGTTCCATAAAATAAATATTTCTTTAGCTTACTTAGGCATTGTCTATTGTCTATTGTCGTTGAGATAACAAATAAGTAAAATAGGACCTCTACTAATGATATATCATGTGGGATATGTACCTTCCTCTATTGTCGGTTCCCAGCTGAGAAGAGTTATTCTGAAGATTATAATACAAAGAATACAATGCCATATTTATTTTAAATCTCAGTTTTTATTTGATAGCATTTTCTTTAACTCTTGTTGTCACCTCCAGCTTTACCTTCTCTCTTACATAATTTCCTTCATGTATGTATTCTAGACTGGACGCTGTTTGTGTTATTTGTGTACATTTTGTATGTTAATATCGAGCTTAAAGCCAGGATTACATGGACTGCACGTGTCAGGTGAATTTAATTTATCTACCACTTTGCTACTCATGCGCATAATTATGACAACTGAACATAGTATTTGTTTATGTTAGAGACTAGAACACATGTCATAGGGAAGCAGGGTAATCCAATTCATGTTGCTATCGTTACAACTATATTACTGTGGTGGAGCTGCCAAGCCCACATAATGCTGCTTGCATGTCCAGTTAGTTACATAATATCTGCCATTATATTTCAAGCCAAAGCGCTCCATATTGAGGCTCGTTTTGCTCATCTGGGGCTTTGCTCACAAACGCCTGCTGATGTTCTCGTGAAAAGCATTTTAGGTTGATTTCGAAGAACAATCTACCTATTGGGATCGGTACCATGTCATGACTTTCGAAAAATTCTTTCACATCTTTACGTTTCATGCCTCCCTAAGTACGAAACCACAGCCTGTTGAAATTTTTTTGTGATATATATATATATACGGTATATATCTTTACACGCTGGCGGCCGTAATTTTAAAGATATTTGAACCATATTTTATTTTGTGATTTCTAGACCCATTAGTTCGAACAAGTTCGTTAATGACCAAAATTCGTCCAAGGGGGGGGGGGTTGGGGAGGGGTTGAAATCTTGAAAAATGTATATCTCGGCCCCTATGAAATATAGAGGGAAACTTTGTTTGAATAAATTAGAGTACTCCCTATGGAGTTCACAGTGACGCCAACGATTTGGGGGTTTTGGGGGTACGAGTGGGGGATGGAAATTCGAAATTTTTGAAACCACGTCTTGTGGGGTAGATCTATCGTTGAAGAGCTCTTGATGAGTACTCACAAATCAATAACTAGTTTCTCGAAAGCTCTCATATAAGGCGAGATTTGAATGTTTGAAAAAGTGCTCTTTCCTCTTTTTTGCAGTTATTATTGCGGGTTTGTTATGCCAGGGCTAAAGAAAGAGTGCTGCGCATCGACAATATATTAAACCAAAAGCACTTCGAAATCTACCTCAGCCTGTAGGCCTACCTAAAGGGATTTTTTTTATGAAATAACTCTTTATATGAGATAATATCCGGGTATTTAGTATGTCATAAACTTACCGTTTAGCCATATTAACTTTCAAAAAGAAGGCTACTTTACTCATGGCCGTGTTTTATGTTGATCAGTAACGTTTAGCAATTCCTCGGATATAGACCATTCACGGTCGTTTATCTTATAATATCGTTCCTCTTCCTCAGAAGGTACCTAACCCAAATACAAAGTTTTGTTTTCATACGATTTTCCGTTCTGGAGCTAGGATGTTCACAGCACATACACATACCCACACAGACATAAAGAGACAGACCTGTTTCCGAAAATACTGTAGTATTTTTACTGTAGTATTTTTTTTATTCAGGGGATCTCAAAACGTGAATTTATGTTAAAATTCAACTTCGAATTTGGGGGTCCAAAACAATACTTCCTCTACCTACAGTACCAATGGCAATGGGCAGAGAAACTAAAAAAAAAAACAGTATGAATTTTTGTTATTACTATTTTTTAGAGAGTGTGTATGTCCAATGCCAACCCCGTTGCTCTCACGCATTTGGAGTCCTCCCTGAGGTGGAGAGATGGCGATACTGTAGCCCATTTTTGTGTTATGCATTATTATTTATAGTGGTAATTTTAATTATTGGTATGATTGCATTTTTTAAATTCAAGTACCTTACCAAAATCAAATGTTTATGTTAGAGTATTCTTTAAGTTATTTGCATATAATTCAAGACAATTATTTTACCTTGAAAAGTAATCGTTAATAACCGATAGTTTTTTTATTATTATTTTATTGCCAAAAATTACAATATAAAATGTATTCAAATATGATTTCGAACGCCACCCGAAGAAAGAAAGCTTGTGCTCGGGAGAAGTTCAGTCCAATACAATAAAGTAACTTATACTAAAATAATACCGGTAATTATTTAGAGTAATACAAAAAATTGATTTATTATGCATAAGAAAGTCTGCTATTTACAGTAAGGACAGAACATGTTATAGTCACAACAATGGAAATGTACGAATAAATACAAAATATATATATTTTTTAAACGGATTTTAAAATAAGACAAAAGCAATTGTATCTATATTCTAAAGTTTAATATTGGAAATATTGTAGTAATGTCAGAAGTAAGGAAATATCGTAAAATTAATTATTTAAAATGTCTAATTTCACACTTAAATTCTTTATTCTTTAACATAGTTAATTCAGGACGGTTGCTAATAAATGAATTGAATAGTCTTGGCCGAAACTTGAACAATGCTAATCTCCAGCAGTTGTAATTTTTTAGGTAGATTTCGAAGAAAATCTACCTATTGCAATGGATACCACTTTATGATTTTCGAAAAATTCTTTCATATCTTTACGTTTCATGCTCCCCTAAGTACGAAACCACCGCCCGTTCAAAAAAAAATTTGTGATATTTATATATATATATATATCTTTACACGATAGCGGCCGTAATTTTGAAGATATTTGAACCAAATTTTAATATGTTATTTCTAGGCCCAATAGTTCGGACAAGTTTGTTAATGAGCAAAATTGGCCCAAGGGGGTGGTCGGGGGAGGGGGTTGAAATTTTTAAAAATGTATATCTCGGCCCCTATGAAGTATAGAGGGAAACTTTGTTTGAATAAATTAGAGTACTCACTATGGAGTTCACAGTGACACCAACGATTCGGGGGTTCGAGTGAGGGTGGGGGTGGGGGTGGGGGATGAAAATTCGAAACTTTTGAAACCACGTCTTGTGGGGTATCGTTGAAAAGCTCTTGATGAGTACTCTACAAATCAATAAATAGTTTCTTGATAGCTCTCATATGACGCGAGATTTTAATGTTTTAAAATAATAACACTTGAAAGAATTATTATAATATCATAATTTTGTCTTGTTTAGCGGCTTTGCTAATTTTATTCATTGCTGATCTTGCGCACGGCCTCCCAGAATATTATATCCTATTATTGTTGTCAAAACAATTGATTGTAGGCTCTTCCTCTTTACTGCAGGTTTGCCATGCCAAGGCTAAAGAAGAAGAGTGCTATGCAGCGACAATAAATTAAACCAAAAGCACTTCGAAATCTACCTCCGCCTGTAGGCCTGCCTAAAGGGATTTTTTTGGTTCATTTAATAAATTAAATTGATTCGTTAGCGTATTATATTCATGACCTTCTACCATATAATTGTTTGGACGTAGGCCTACTTGTAAATTTGGCTATGCTGAATACGTTAAATTCAGAAAGTAATAATTTGGAAGAATAGTCGAAAGGCTTTGATAAACTAATTTTTATGATATGTTTGTTATTGGTTTCCAGTTTTATTTTGATTTGCCAGTTTTTCCCGGATATTTAACATAACACCTGCAAATACGAAAGCAGCTACGTTTCTGTGTTGCTAGAAAAAAGATGCAATTCCGTCAAAATCATAGACAAAGTCATTACACTTCTTCTTTATCTCACTCAAGAAACAAAGTGTACAGTAAAGTATAGGGAGAGCGCTGACGTAAATATAAAAGAGGGAAAGAAAGCCAATGAGTGGTAGGATAAGGAGCATAAAATATAGACAGAACATTAATCCTTCTCAAAGCGCACTTCCGTCATGTGGCAACTAGGTTTGCAAAGGAAAGCTAAAATTCTCAGAATTCCTGCTACTCATTTGGGTGCTTCACATCAGAGGTTTTTACATTACCTGCTATGTCTTCTATAATATTAAAAGGGAGTGTTTGTCTGTCAGTTCGCGATGCCCAGCGAAATCCACTGAACACAGAGATCTGAAATTTTAAACATAGATGGACTGAAGGGTGGGCGAATGCACCTGGAAGTCGGATTTTTTAATTTTCGCTTTCGTTTGCGAATTATGAGTGAAAAACTGGCAGAAAATGTGATTTCAGCGCTATCGAAGCATCAGTTTTCAGTAATACATTTCAATTGCAGATGGCATTGCCTACTTTTGTCATGATTTGGAAATAAAAGAATCTCTTCATTTTGTAAGCCTGCCCTGGTCGATTCATTTGTTTAGAATGTCAAGGCCCACAGATATCTGAAATTTTCAACCTACGCGGAAGAGGGATGATCAACATAGGCCTTAATATGGTCAAACATTGTTCGATTTGGACGAAACTCACTATACAGGGGTTTTTGTGGGCCAAGGAACTCGAATCTGAGGTCGTTTTAACCAGGCGACGCTTTCTAATCGTGGAATGTACTCTAAAGCCGGATTTTTAGCTTTTTCTTTATAATTATTAATCGTTTAATTTATGAATTATTAATGTGCAAGTGTTAATAAATGTAATGTTTTAATTCTGTTGGTCTTCATTTTTAATTTCTGAATTAATTATCGCGGGCGAAGCCGCGGGAACCTGCTAGTAATAAAATAAATAAGATATTATTTTCTCAACTAAGATATATTTTTTGTGGTATGTCCTCCGGGCCTTTCGGTGTATCTATTTATTTTATTACATTGATAAAGCTCAACGGTGTTGAACATGGTTTTTACATTATCTGCTATATTCATTATTACTTCGTAAACCATGCCTCATATATTATATTTTCTCGTGGTTCTTTGAACCACTATTCAACGCAGTGTAATTTTCCTGACAAGCTTGTTACCCTTTGCTCCATTTGGATGCACAGTACATGTGAGACTTCACAGCAGGAAGGAAAATGTGTCGCCGCCATACGAGATGACAGCTGCAAACCCGAGCGTTTCCTTTCACATATGTGACTCCTTTCACAGCGATGAATGGGAACTCTGTCTCTATCTATTTATCTATTTCTGACTCTGTCTGTGTATGTCTATCTGTCCATCTCTATAATTGAGACAGATCAAAAACCCACTAACAACACTTTTTTTGGGGAAAAATTGAGTTATGAGCTTAATTTAACTACGAGGCGCGTCCATAAAGTAACTTTCCCACAGGCCATTAACGGAAACAAAACAATTTAATGGAAACATTTATTGTAACTGATACAGGATGTGTTGAGCTATTTTTCAACATATTCGCCACCGGAATTCAGACATTTGTCATTTGTCAGATCAACTTTTGAATACATGTACCATAGAAATCTGCCACCTGGAATTTGAACCATTGTGTTATAACTTTCTCCGTTTCTCTGTCAATCTATACCATTCTCTATCATTCATTGTCATTTTTTGAGGGGTAGAAAAAGAAGAAAAACTCTGGGTGCGCGGTCCGAGCTGTAAGGTGGAGGCTTAAACACCTCCCTGCAAGTCTCCTGAAGAAGTTCGGCTAGGATATGTTTCAACATTCATCCTACAGCCCGGACCTCGCTCTCAGTGATTTCCATCTTTTCCTACGCCTCAATAAATAACAGAGAGTGACAGAGAAGCGGAGATGGTTGTCACACAGTGGTTCAAATCCCAGGCGGCAGACTTCTAAGACACAAGTGTTCAAAACCCACAAATGTCTCAATTCCTATGGCGAATATGTTGAAAAAGTAGCCGAACACTTGCTATATCTGTTGCAATAAATATTTCCATGAAATTTTGTTTTGTTTTTGTGTAAACGCCCTAGGGAAACTTACATACTTTGCTCTACATGTGTGGATGGCCTGTACTATCACCTCCCGATAAATACTCCGTACACGTACCTTACAGATAAATATTTCGTAACTAGGATAACAGACCTACGAGAGCCGAGGTGTGTTTCTTCTTGTTCGAGCGGCTTCCGCTAGGTGCGACAACTCCATCGTGGTGTTTTATATTGGTACAGTGAAATTACATTTGAACATATCATTTTAAATACATTAATCTATTTGAGCAATTCTACAAAGTTCAAATGTTAGTCTAAACCGGCATTATTGTATAAATTAATCTTTCCTCCATCAATTCTGAAATTCAAGTGGCTACGAAACTCGCAGGCAGCCATTTTGTTTCCCCCAAGACTGCCCATCTGGCAGTTGTTAGTTTATCAGCCACTCAATCCCCCCGATAGCTTAACTGGGAGTTTTTACTAACTTCCAGATAAGTTCTCTATCTGGCAGATAAATATTTTATCGGGAGATGCTAGTACAGGCCGTAAGTCTGTCATTTAACAGCATTCAGAATTCTTGTTAAAAACCTGTGGAGGCCAAAACGCCTCTTATTCCACAGTTCTTGCTTTCTATGTCGATTTTCTCCGGTAGAAGTTAGCAATCATAATCTTAATGTTTATCAAAAGTTCAGTTTCTCATATATTCCATTCTTTTATAAGATAGTTGTGATATAATCTACTTTTTTATTCATATACCTCATATTCAAATATGTTATTTCATGCACCTTAAAAGTCAAAGTACTCCTAACTTCTTCAGTGTTTAATTCAAACCGTAGTATTAGATAATAGGAATGATGTAGATTTTGAAGTATTTTCAGTAATTGATAAACAGTGTACTATTACAGAATGTAAATAGATAAATGTTTAAAATTAGTGAGATTGTCATTACTAGTGTGGCGGGTATGTTGTTAATCTTAGTTGAATGTGCGTCGTCGTTTTCTTATCAAGTAGTCGTTAAGGGGATGATACCAATCCGGCATCCGCCTACGAGTGAGGAAAACCCCTGAAAGACCTCACTCAGCCTAGGAAGCTGTCTGGCGATAGCACTGGGTTTACAGTCCTACGTAATTTAATTATGTGTATACATATATGTGCTTGCTTTAATGAATAGCTATAAAAAAAACCTGGAGTTGGGGAGAAAGTCCGAATTCTCTGATGAAATAAAAAAAAAAGAAGGAATCGTCGTACGGAACAGTGTGAGAATATATTTTTTACGCCCACAGCATTTTGATAAAACCTCGTTCAGCAGTTTTCATTCGTGAATTTAATAGGCTGTTCGAACCGTATTGCCATGAAGTCGTACTTAAAACCGATATAAGGGATTTTATTGAATCTAAAGAAACCTATAACGGATTTTGTGGGAGTTAACTTTACTTATACTAGGTTATGTTCCTTTAAACTACAGTGCATGGAAGCTACAAATTACGAGATTTAATGCGAGTTTCCATAAGTTACGTGATTCTGTACGGAGAATTAGACTGGACTAAACTTTGTTTGGAAGGATATTGTGAAGGATAATACCTCAACTTAGAATGAATTTTGATGGTAGAAGCAACTTGCTGTAAAATAAAATCAGGTTAACTGATGTAACAAAGTGCCAGAGCTTTTGTTTACTCAGTGATAATTGCAATTATGATATGCAGAAAATAAGTTATTTTTGTAATCGATTCCCGAGTTAAGCTCCAGATCGATTCATTAAGCAGGGTTTACGGAAGAACAAGGTCTAGTTTGATAAGCATATGCGAAGGAATATGTGGATAGTGTTATTTGGCATAGCTAACTGTATTGCAACTTCCAAAGCCGTATATGAACACTGTAAAACAATATGTTGTCATGATAACTGATCTGCATTTGATAAATTCTTTCTAATATATTACCATAAAATAGGCACTAAATTGGGCAATACTCCGGTACCGACCAACCGATTTGCTGCAAAATCAATAGGTTTCTTTCCATGGACATTATAAACGTTTACACCAAATTTCATGAAAATCCGATAAAGTGTATTTGAGTTATCGCGCGTACAGACACAGACACACACGGACGGACAGACATTTTTTTCCTCCAACACACAATCTCACTTAACATGTAAAAATATGCCTCTTTGTACAGAAAGAATTCAGAAAGCAGCCTTGAATGATGTATACAGAAGCCCTAGAGTTGAACACATAGAATTTAGGTCAGGAGCACAGCGAAATCAACTTAAATTTTCCATCGTCGAATACATTAATAATAGGTCAAAGTCAATCAACTAGGTCAAAGTCAATCAAGTATCTCGCTGATAACTAGAATGAATGTCTCGTTATCTAGCCTAGGTAAATTTATATTGTACACGATTTTCATGGCACTTAGCCTATATTGCTTTTATTTGTTAATTTCTTAGTTTTAAGTTTCAATTTTTGTGTATATTATAGTATAATATTATAATTATACACACACCCAATTATAATATAATTCTTTAATTCAATTTGTTTTCTCGGCATATTATTGGACGCATTTTTGTCTTATGTTTTAATATAGGTACTTCAATATTGTATTATTATTTTATTTTTAACATTTTGTATTATGTATGATATCTATTGTATTTTTTTTTTGTAAATTCCTTTTAATGTATTTTGTCTTTATCCTGGTTGAGTGGAAGATAAGCCCTATGGCCTTAACTCTGCCAGGCAAAATAAAACATTATTATTATTATTATTATTATTAATACTGGCACATATATAGGTAAGGTGTGTTTAAAATGAAACGCTACTCACGTTTAAGTTCAATGTAGTTTCACATGAGGATTCAATGATATAGACACAGATATTAAAAATTAATTTTTATTTTATTTTTAAACATATTTAACACTATATTGCGAGTCATGTTTTCATATTTCATATCAAAATTTATATTTGTATTTGTATTTATTTTCTTACACTGCAAATGGGTCAACAACCCGGTGGCAGTGGTGCAATAAATACCAGCCATACAGTACACATATACAAAAATGACACTACACATTAAATATCACATTAAATACATATACATTACACATTAAATAAATACCAGCCATACATATATACAAAAATGACACACTATACCAGGCCTTTCCAACTCAGGTGCTTCCACGGCGCAGGCGAGCACCGGTGTAGCACCAGAGGCAGCTCCACAGGTCTAGCCAGCGTTCAGCTTATGAAAACATTATTAATAACAATTTTGTGAACACATAAACACACGATTTATTCTCTACTTATATTGTGTTTAAGAAGATTGTTAACATCGTTTTGGCGCAACTAATTTACCAATATTTCGTACAATCGATTTGGCAGTAGAAATTCAAAGTACAGCCTGCCTCTAAGGCAACATCAGACAGAGAAGTCCTGGTTTTACTTTTATTTAAATTCGTAATTGAAAACATCTGTTAACATGCATAAGTTGTCTCGAACACTGGCGTAAGTTTTAAGCAAGTGCGTGAAGTCTGGGAAATCTTTGAACCTAAAAATTTTGTTTAATTAATTCTACCGGATTTATTTGATTGCTGAGGTATTTTAACATTTCAGCTTCAAATTTGACGAAAGCCTCTACGCTATGTTTTGTCATTTGTTTCGTTGTTATGAACTGTTCATTGAATGAATCGCCTATGGGGTTTTTAATCTACCCGGGACGTAGCCAAACTTAGGTTAAACACTTGAATACTTAAGTTATGGATCGCATTTTTTGGTAACAATGATAATTGCACCGAGCGAAGTGGCCGAGATGGTAACATCTTAGACTCGCATTCGGGAGGTCCCTGGATGTTTGACTGTCCAGATCGGATCGGTTCCGGATATTTGGAGTTCTACTGTAGTAGGAAATAACTTATTTCGCGAAATATCCGCCGAAAACGGTGGAAATTAACACCAAAATCAACCGTTCTATTTCACCAAAAAGTGTAAGTTTTATTATTATTATTATTATTATTATTATTATTATTATTAAAATATAATTAAATTATTACTATTAAATTAAAATAATATTAATAAAAAGTATTATTACTATTAATAAGCGGGTGCACTAAGTTAAATGAAAAGTGCATTTAATTTAGTTAAATTTTCGTAACTTAATTTTCTGTTCATGAGGATGCAAGATCCTCTGACCAAAATTAAAATAATTTTTACTAAGGCGTGGTCATGAAAATAAGTAAATAAAACGAATTATCTTTTTTTTTAAGATTGGGATTGACATAATATCGGGAGATCTCATGCAGTAACTGATCACTTGGCTGAGCTCAACATCACGTTTTCTGGCTTGTGGCATTGGAAACTTTGCAGCTCACGCAGATCAATAAAAGGGACCCAGTGGACCCAGTTGTAGCCGGTAGTTGTACGTGCTTAATGAGAGAACCGCTCTTTGTGCCTGTATCTCCTATTGTGCACGAAGGTATTAAACAGTTCTGCACGGAAACTTCCTTGTAAAGACGTTGGTTGGAGTAAAATAGTAATATTACGTTTTTGTTCGATTATATTATATAATATGCTTGTTACATCTGACGTAACAATATCTTAAGGACATCCATTAAAGTATATATATTTATTAGGGGTACTACTGGACACAAACTTGACATGGTACGCACACATAACTCGTGTTGTGGCACTTGCTACTTTTAGAATTATCAAACAAGTAAAACCGCAATCACCTGTAAAATTGATAAAAAGTGATTATCTGATTAAATTAATGTGATGTAATAATTTTTTAGCGTCGCTGATCACGGATCCGTCGGCCCGGGTTCGATCCCCGGTATCTCTTCGGATTTTTCTGAGGTAGGGAGGTCTTGCAGGGGTGCACTCAGCCTCGTGATTGAAATTGAGGAGGTACTTGATAGAGAAGTAGCGGCTCCGGTCATGAAAACCACCATTAATGGCCGTGGGTCATGCTGACCACATGCCCCCCAATCCTGCCAACTGCCTGTGGTAGATGATGCAGCGGTCGGGTGGTAGGGACTTGGCCTTGGACTTGGGATGTAGTGCCACGAAGTCTGGTTTTAATAATTTAATGTCATTAAACGTTTTACATTAAAATATTTATTTGTAGAAAATACGTTCCTTTATGAGGTCATATTTAGGATTTTTGGGTCATATTTAGTAATTTTTAAGGTCATATTAGCAGTCATATTTTCCACTTTTTTAGGTCATAAACATCCTAACCCTACTTATCTGGGCTAACTTCTAGATTTAATTACGGAGACATCGCTATTTTCAGAGGAGACAGCTCAAATGCAGAGTTGCATTTAATGTTGGTCAGAAAGTATGAACTTTGTGATTACTACTTAAATGATGCAGTGTAAGAGTATGGTTTTCATATCATAAAACTGGTTAACTGGTGTACGTACCGGTTCGATGTTCGGTAAGCACTCTATTTTAATGCCCTCATAAAACGGAATTTAATTATGGTTCTCGAAAAGCAAAATACAGGTTCCAGACTGCACTTCATTTCCTTGAATATGGGTCATGCAGACAAAAAATGTAATTTATGAACGTGATGGAACACCCGATAGAAACATCCTCGAGTTATAAGATTGTGATTTACAGGGATTAGTACCGTACACAGAGAAATGCATTTTTCTGAAATATTGCCATGAAAGCTTGTTGGCATGGCAATAAACAGTGATGTATATAATAGCAGAGAAAATATTGCTGTATTGGCACATGAGAGCAATTAGTAACTCTCCTATTAGCTTAATAAATAAAGATATAAATGTTTGCAACGCTGTTGGTTCTGATTAATTTGTAAAAACAGATGGCTTACATTAAACAATGGTAAATTGATATCAAAATTATCGCATTGTTTGTCCTACATGATGTACCGTTTATCTGGTGCGTTTATACTTTCGTGTTTTTTTTTTTAAATTCAACTGTGTTTATACTCTTTTTAGCTGCGAGGCTGCGGGATCTGTGTTTATACAATAGGGAAGGCCATGGAACTATTGATTGTCAATTATTTCTAATATTGGTGAATTTTATGGAGTAAATTTCAACTGATATTAATTTAAATGGATATGCTACAGGATGAAATGGTGAGAATGATTCATTGTATGTAAATATCCAATTCTGAATTTGCTATTACGACTGGGGGAACCATGAAGAAAAACCATGTCAGATTGGCCGGCCACGGGATTTGAACTTGGGACCTCCAGAATGCGAGTCCAAGTCGTTACCATCTCGGCCACCTCGCTCGTGATTGCACTGGTATTCAAATTTTTTTTTGTTATAAGTTAATTTATAACAAGGATCTAACACTATCATGGATGGAATGATAATTCTTTCTCGCTGGCCGTGTGTAGGCTAAGCTGGAAAGGTAGTGTCAGACTGAAAAATTAAATGCCATAACTGGGATTTGAACCACAAATCTTCGGCTCTCCATGCCGCTGCTCCGCCTCTTTACCTACCATGCTACAACATTAAATTCTTCAACTGAGTCACTTATCCCGGTAGCTCATGTGACATGAACAGCTGCACGGAGAACCGAGGATCTGTGGTTCAAAACCCGGCTGTGGCATTGAATTTTTCAGTCTGACTCTTTCATTCCATTTCATACGGCCAGTGTGAAAAGAATTATCATTCCACTGTGACCTACTACTGGTTTACTATGAAGCCCGGGCTTTAAAGTAGGCCTACATACGGGATTTTAAGTTGTCGATGGGTTGTTGGATGGTATACCGGGATATGTGAGTCAATTGGAGAATTTAATGTTGAACCGGCATGTTGCCATGGTAACTCAACGGAGATATATTTGTAACAGATGCGAGTGATATCTTCATATGGTGCTATGTATTTTAACCGTATTCAATTAACTAAGCTCTTTAAGACGTTATAAATTTAACTTAAGGGCTTTTAATTAAAAATAAGCTACCGGTACATCCAAAGTGATAATTCTAAATCAGCGTTTCTCAACATTTTTGAACCCGAGGACCTCTAAAATGTCTAAAAACTTTTACGGACCCCAATTTTACATCCCATTTTTAAAAGTAGGCTATAAGTAGGCCTATATTCTTAATATTTGGGGTATTAATTATA
This sequence comes from Ectobius pallidus, assembly GCA_964059195.1. Taxonomy (NCBI): domain Eukaryota; kingdom Metazoa; phylum Arthropoda; class Insecta; order Blattodea; family Ectobiidae; genus Ectobius; species Ectobius pallidus. The sequence continues at coordinate 143,990,746 of CAXKWD010000006.1, forward strand.
GGTCAATATAACAAATACATCTAAATACATGAAACCCTTGTTATGAGAGCGCCTCTAATAACAAATTCCGACAGTCTTACTTTTCAGGGTTTTGAATGAAAGAGGGAACCATAGACGTCAGTGCATCAGGGATTTCAAACTGTGGTTCGTAAATGCAAAAGTACAGAAACTTGCAATAGGACCTGTATTTTCGAAGATTTTAAAAACATTGACATCTAGTGTCCATATTATGTGAAAATGTTTTACTTATTTACTTGCTTTATGATATTTTTTAATTATGTCTGCGGACCATCTGCACCATCTTCGCGGACCACTGGTGGTCCGCGGACCATAGGTTGAGAAACGCTGTTCTAAATGAACAAGTCTTGTACACTGCATACTGTATAGTAAACTGCCAACCGTAAATGAAACAAAACAATTCTTGATATGAGCAACGATAAAAAATACCATAAAGACCCCCTTTCCTTTAATTGTTTGAGGTCATAAAAAAATACCTAAAAAGCCACACAAATAAGGGAAATGAAACCTGATACTTTAGCACCACAATACCTACTTTTAGAGTCACAGAAGATGTTCATCCTGTAGGCTGGAAGAGAATAAATGGTTTCTGTCATCTTGGGTGGCGCAGTTAATATCACGCTGGCTTTCTGTGCCCAAGGTTGCGGGTTCGATCCCAGCCCAGGTCGATGGCATGTATGTGTGCATAAATGTGACAGGCCCATGTCAGTAGATTCACAGGCATGTAAAAGAACTCCTGCAGGAAAAAATTCCGGCACACCGACGACGGTCACAGTTCTAAGTTGCAGTACATCTCCGTCGTTAAATAACCATATAGCAACCAACCACAAATGCTTTCTGGAACTGAAGGCGTTTAGATCTCTCTAGTTACGGCTAAGTGAGTTGATTTTGCTTATTCAAGGGTTCAGGAGGATGAGTGAAATTTTGTGAGCAATTGTTCTAGCACGTGGGCTGCAAAGAAGGTTAAAGATGCAGGTAGGTTAGGTTACCGGTGCTGGGTGCAGGAAATTCGAATTTCCGCCATGATGAACGGGAAACGGATGAACGTACTACCCGCGCGTGATTTCTTGGACGCTCGGCTCCCTAGTCCTCATTCGGTAGGTTTCGTTTAACTTCGTAGGTAGAGCTGACAACATTGAAACACGAAGTACGCTATACACCCTGACATCTAGTGGCTTCAATACTAAGCTTTCATTCTGTCTCAGGATCATTATTTATTTATTGACATTATCTTTTCTGACGCGTGGAGTTAGGGGAAAAATACAATTTTTCGAATTGCTGATTTCACAAACACGTCATTGCACATCCAACACTTTCCTCACCTCTTTAAGAATTCCGTATGTGCTAATTTCTGACACTCCCGTGAACTCTGATGTCAATTTCATGGACTGAAAGTTGAGCGAACTTTTCACAAAACGTATTAAATAAATTTGTAATTAGGCCTATAGTTTTCTCCACTTTTAGATGCCTTGCCTCTCTTACGTTTTACAACAGGAAATGGTGAAACATGTTCTGCTAAGACTCTTCTTTAAGCTTAAAATTAGTCATCCAGTGAAAAAAAGCCTATATTATGTATAATATTCTTGTTTGATGACTTATTTGATAACCAATCCCTTATGAGATGTAATTAATTGTTACGCAATACCGTCACCACGTTATGTTATTGGACTGCATTAAAATCGTTGTATATTAAATGTCACTACATAAAATACCATACGCGCGATTCTGCTGAAACGTGATTTCTTTGGTTGACAACACTGCAGGAAGACTGCCAGACTAGCTATTTTTGTTCCCCCGACCCTCACTTCCCCGTAAAACCAGCGCCCAATAAATGGCGCGCTGGTAGTACACAAGCGTAAAAAAAGTTAGTTACTGCATTCGTATTTTAAAATAACTTACCTATTGTAGAATTTCGCCCTATGAACAGCAGTAAATGTGGGCGGTAGAAATTATTACAACGCAGTGCATCTGAAGTAATCAGTTTCAGAATTCATGAATCTTAATAGAAATGCTTTTACATTGATTCGAATCCGTTATTGTTAGTCGCCTATTTGCAAGTCTAATATTATGCAAAAGCAGATTCAATAACATTTACATTCGCGGAATCAACAAGTTTCCATGTAGGCTGTGCTTTTCAAACTCGGTGATTGGCGTTTTCCACGATTGAATAGACCAGTGGGTGTCGGCATGCTGACCACATGACCGGCATGCTGCCATCTGTCTATGACGCAGCGGTCGGGTGGTAGGCCTTGTCCCTTCATGGATGTAGCGCCACGGAGGAGAGAGGAGGTTACCCGTTCTCGTAAGGGTGAAAAAGTACTCCAGAAACATCACAAGGAAGTAACTGATTTTTAGTATGCCTAATGTTCTTCGAGAGTATGAGAATGGCGTCAGTCTGCATCTAACTCAAGCGAACTGATTTATTTGTCATTTACATTTGGGTGTATATATATATATATATAAAATATTTGGTCAAAAGTCAGAGCAATGTCGTTTGTGCTAGAAAATGAATCGGATCTAGTGTAGCAAAGGATATTAAAATGAGTTGCTGGAAGACTTTATTAACCAACGCAAGGCACCGGTACCAATAAGGAATTTCATTTTCTTCTATTGTATTATTCGCACTTATTTTACTACTTCACACTTAAAATTCCTCCCTACTTGGCTTGCCGTATTCACTACCTATCAGAACATCACGACTTCGGAACAAGATCCCATCAAGACACTACCTTATCTATTCTTCCTCACAATACTGTATTTTATTCTTCATCCTTCACTATCAGGACAGCTCGTCTGTGGAATTCCTCACTTGGGGATATTAAAGTCTGCCGAACACTCAGATCATTCAAGTTAGTTGACCACTTGATCACCAACCATTAACATTTATGTTATATAGGCTACTATATGTTAAAATAATTGATCTTGTTTGTAACTTATTGTTTCATTGATTTTTATTTTACTTGTTTTCACTTTCTACCTATTATTATTATTATTATTATTATTATTATTATTATTATTATTATTATTATACTTAAGTTATTAAATCTGGAAACATTACATAATAGGCGTATTTCAGCAGATGCTAATTTCATAGCTAAAGTCTTTCGTGGGGAAATACACTGCAAATCGATCTTAGATAACATAGGGCTCTCGGTCCCTCATACAAGAGGAACAAGAAATCGAACAATTTTTGTTGTACAACAGCCTTATTCAATCCCGAGTAATAGGCTGGTCATTGCATGTAATGCCTATTACAAACACTCTGATATATTCCACAAGCAGTGATTATTATTATTATCATTATTATTATTATTGTTATTATTATTACTATTATTAGTATATACACACAAGACTGACAAGGAATCATTAATTGTTTTTGGTGACACAGCCATATGCTGCTAACAAGAAATGACAAAATCTTATTTTTATTTTGTAGTCTTTCTGCACAACGCAGATTGCCTTGCAGACAAAGAATATCTTTCAACAAAGTATACACAAAAATTACAAGCTTTCACTTAGATCATAAACATAATGACAGGAAAATTCAAATAATCAGTAGTAAAAACCATTAAACTTGAAAAAAAAAGGAAATCTGTCCAGCTTAATTGTTGTTATTGTACAGGTGGTTTCTTAAGATTTGGATGGAATGCGACCTGCTTTCCTCAAATACAAACAAACTTTTTGTGTCTGCAATGAAATAACAACTCTTGAATGTGCTGACTACACAATGTTCATGCTATTGACATAGCTGACTTGTGCAAGCCAACCAGGAATGTCATATGTTTCAACTTAATGACCACACAATCAATGAGGTTAAAACTGCAGACTCGACAGTCAGACAGTCAGATGTTTAATTATGTAATTCCTGTTGTATATGTCATTCTATTATTATTGTACATTATTATCACTATTAATATCACTATCATTATCATAATCATCAATACCATTCCTGTATCATAATTCATTCTAATATTATCTAGAAGCCTACTGTTTAAAATTTGTAAAAATTGTTTGTAGCTTCTTTAAATAAATAATTGAAATTGAAATTGAAATTGAAATTGAAATTATTATTATTTATTTCATTCCTTCTACTTACCATGTTTAATTTTCATTATTACAGTTTAATATAGTTTTAATAATATAGTTTTCATTAACATAATTTACATTTATGTAATATAATCATTTGTCTCTCTTATTTATTCTTAATTAGATTATTTGGTAAGGTTTTAATGTATCCACCTCTGTTTAGTGGAAGAGAAGGGCTTAAGGCCTTCACTACACCAGAGGGAAATATAAATAAATAAATATTCTTTCAGTTACTGTAAATTATTAGTACTGGTCTGTAATAATAAAGAAAGAAATAAGGAATTATAAGTAGGCTTTGAAATATTGATGTGCATAGGTTTATTTGTTACTGTCTAATGACTTGTGTTCATTTTAACTGATGGTGAATTCTGATGTTTATAATGTTAGGTGAAATATCCAAGGTTTTTTTTTTTTTTTTAATATCGGGATCCTCCTTTTTCTCCTTTCATTCCACTAACACTGTCCACTTCATCTTATATTTCTCCTCTTCATCATCTAGCTTTCTTGACATCGGGTATGCTAGCTGAGGGCCCCCCGTTCTGGCTATCCCGGGAAATTGTTCTTCAGGCAAATTAACTTTTATCTGGAAGATTCCGGCTTTAAACCTTAAATTTAATGAAACTTATGGAAACTTACGGAAATTGCCTGTTTTTAAGAAATAAATCTGTGTATTAATATAAGCCGCCTTTACATTAAAACATCAGTGGATTATAAATTTAAAATCAGTACAAAATGTTTCAGTAGAACAGCTGATTTCAGTCAGTGACAACCATATCACATTAATAAAAATCCTCACATTTTAATATAATTCGTTTCTCCTTTAATTTAATAATTCTGGTTTTATGCAATTAATTTAGTGACGAATTTATACGTCAGAAGTATTGAAGAGGTTAAATTACGTGTCAAATTACGGAATATCGCACAAGAAATAACCTATGGACCTAATCATTATGTCAACTGTTTTCTCTGCAGTCCGACATGGGTTTATATATGGTATAAAAAATTTAGGTGTTTGCATTTTAGGGTCATTGACAACATTGATACTATTTCGCTTACCTGTCAAAAAAGTGCTCGCTGCTAACCAACATTACTATGGATACCCGATCCCTATTTGTAACAGTGGAATGTTGGGGGCAAACGAATTATAGTTTAATGAGGGTACAGAGATATGCAATGACCTGCTCATTAACATTCCACTTCCGGATAACACGACCACTGCATTACGCCCATGACATAATAGCAGAAAATTTTGTTATTCAAACATTGATCTACCTCTAAAATATTCCCTTGTGGCCATATCTACTCTTATACAATTCAACGGCCCTAAATAGCGTGCTTGCTCGCCCGCTTCGTGAGACATCGGGTATACTCGGCGATGTTCGTCTCTCGCAGTCTAAACTTTCATGACGACTACAAAATTAGGAAGAAAAACCGTTTCTTTATTATATAAGGCCTAAGTGAAATGAACACAATGAACAAATATTCTAATTTTATTTTTACTTACAATTTTCATAGCTCTGAACCACAAACATTTTTAATAATCTACCAGTGTAATTTTCTTAAAAATCCTGGAGTCAATGAATAATGACGGGCGAAACCGGGGGCAACAGCTGTAAAATATTGATGGTTTTATCTCTTGAAATATCGCTGATAATAATAATCCAAACAAACCATTCCTTCCCGTGAAACATTATATAATTTCTGAAAATTACACTGAATTGATAAAATAAAATTCACATCATATTCATGTCAATAAACAGCTGAGAAACAATACGTATTATGTGTTCACAGGTTCTTTGGAACTGCATAATCGATTCTGATATAGTTTTCCCAGGGGGCGCTTTCATGTCGTCTAAAGCAGAAATTTTAGCTGTTTCATTAATTATTAATGGCTTAGTTTATGAATGATTCGCGTGCAAGTGTTAATAAATATAATGCTTTAATAATTATTATACTCTTCATTTTTAATTTTTAAAAGAATTATCCGGGCACCTCCTAGTTGTTTACAAACCACGCATGTTTACACCATTATGTTAATGTAACGCAAACTAGTAATTTGTATTCTGTAATGCAAAAAGACGTTTCTGGCAACGACTTTCTCTTGCTTTGAATGCCACTATACATGAAGAAAATTTCGTTTTCCGCGATTTCCTGGAAAACTGCTTCAAATGTTGTACATGAGGTGCTTATACTAATAGCTAAAACTTTTATTTGAAGAATTCATTTCGCAAAATTTCTCTGAAGGGTAGTTATAAGCCATCACTGTTTCTACAAACTCTGTCTTGCTACATGAATAATAAATCTTTCAATCAGGTTAAAACAACTGCATACGCGCTCTTTGCAATACGAGATTGTGAAGAGAGAAAGGTTTATTTCCCATGCTTAAGGTAAAGAATGTTACGTAAGTGTATTAATCAGATTTTATTTGGGTTGTGTATCCTTTGGGGATGCGATGCGACGACATTCTCTTCATTTTTGCAACCAATATACAAGAAGAGAATGTCTTATATATTTTACTGACAAGTAAGAGACAAAACTTTTATTTGGGTAGAGGAAGTTATGAGTCTCACATTTTTTTTTCTTTCTTTTTTTATAAGTTCTATGTTCTCCAACAAATCGTAAATCTTAAGTTCACCAGCATCCAGGTTCCGCTGTGGCTCAGGGGATGCGTTCAATCCTCTCACGCAGCGGGCCCGGTTTCGATTCCTGGTCGGGAAAAGTTACCTAGGTGAGGTTTTTTCCGGGGTTTTCCCTCAGCTATGAGACAAATGTCAGGTAACTTTAGGCCCTTGTGGTCCCCGGATATCATCTGGCCGTCATTATAATCTTCATCCCCATCCTCGCCTTGTTCTGAGTGAGTGTGTGTGTGTGAATGGTGTGTATAATCGTCCTATGTATTCGTGTTGTCTCGGAAGTGGCCCCGGCATTGGGCTGATCACTCATCCGGGGAGGCCCTCCATGTTCTTGTCTGGTCAAAAAAGTATGTATGTGATCCAAAGATAATCCCTTTCCCGACAGGTCGCGGCCCTGTAAGGCCCGGGCGGCTTGGGTCGCTTAAATCCTAAAAGGGAGGGGTAAAACTACGAGAAAGAAAGAAAGAAAGAAAGAAAGAAAGAAAGTTCACCAGGCCAATGAATTCTGTTCGATTTTAATTATAGTTTTCTTTTGTATTTCCCCAGTTAGAATCCTGCAAGATTTATATTTATGGTAGATAATGTAGGCCAATGCAAGATGGTGTTTCATATAATTTTATTAACATCAAACGTGAGTGGAGTCCCATCTAAAAGCAGGTAACGAACAATGAATTCCATTATAAGTTTAGAAAGCAAGGAGTGGAGAAATTGGCTTTGCTCCAGTCTTGTTAATTCGCTGTGGTCTTGTATTGAAGGAAATTTGCCAAGTATAGACGAGACAAGACTAGATGTTAACACGAAACATCTATTCAATGTACAATAAAAATAAAAGTATAACCTATTTTATTTTATTCTCTCTGAGCAGCATCTAGTTGAGTTGCCTGCAGTAGCCTACTTTAAGAAGGTCAGAAGTGAAGACTTCGTTTTTCTCTCTTTTGTCAGTTCTATTGAAGGAAAAATCCATAATTTAGTTATTAAGTGCCAGTATGGTAGCCAACTTTATGAGATTGTGTGGTGGACGGGAAAATGTATGTTCGCCTGTCCGTGTGTCTGCACGGGCGATAACTCGAATACGCTGTATTGGATTTTCATGAAACTTGGTATACGCATTTATAAGGTTCATGGCAGGAAGCCTATTCATTTCGGACCAAATCGGTTGACCGGTACCAGAGTAACGACTAATTAAAGGTCACATGCTTTTTAAATCGCAAATCATGACTATACTACAAAGCCGCGTTGCTACTTACTGATGGCCTTGATTACAATGCATATGTTAATAAATGTTTGAGTTATGAGGGAACCGGCACTTCAGTGCACAGAATTTGGCTGCCATTATGTAATATTTACCCATGAACTATAATAGTTAATATAATTCTGAAAATAGTATGCAATTTTAGAACTAGTCAATATAGAGCATGCCAGCCTGCAAGGCTACAGAACAATTCATTGCTGAGAAAAAGAAATAATAGAAACTTCACCTATTTTCCAGCATCGGAAGCTGTTGTCCTCCTTAACAGTGCCAAATGTGGCGTTTGTATTCTTAAATATGTTTTTGTTAACAACACAATCGGCCACAAGCATTAGCTTATACCACGGGAGTGTGTAATATAAATTTCTGAAATTAAATAAAATTAATATAAATATAATAATTTAACTGTAGTAATTTAAATGTTATTCTTAAAACGTTTTTTAGTTTGGATGACCTTGACATCACATTATCCATCTTTTATTTTCAAAAGTACACTTCACAACAAAGCAATGGTTTGAGTTTTTCTTGAAAAGAACTGACAAGAGCATAGAGAGAAACTAGATCAGAATTTTTTGCCTTATAAAGTTGCAGCACACAAGTATGACAACTTCTGAGATTTCGTTTGTTTGGAAAGAATAGAAGCAATTTATTTTTATTTTTATTACTACTATTGTGGATTGCAGCATTGAACTTTCCTGACATGTCTCGTCGAAGCTTGATGGTCGTCCAGACAATATAGAATCACAGCATGCAGCCAATTGCTATACTTTAGGAAGAGTCCTTTGAGACAGTGGAATAGGTAGATATTGTTAGCTCTAGAACCGGTCCGAAAGTAAACATATAAGTAGGGCCCGGATTTTTAGGTTTTATAACCCTGTTTTAGTTATTTAAACATATTAAAATAGTTTTATTTTAGTTATTACCATTTTCAGACGATTCTTTTTGGTTTCACTTTAGTAAGTAGGCCTACCATGAACACCATGAATATATGGCCTACCATGAATATATTTTTTTTATTTTTATTTAAATTTCCATGGCTGTGAAACACAAAACAAAAGCAATGCGTTTTCTTAGTTTTTGTAATTTTCAACTCACCACAAACTCAACGCGAACCTTTCTCAGTAGCCTAATTAGCCTAATCAGTCAACTTTTAGAATACTTCCCGATGAGGTCGTTGTAGTTTTTCAATTGGCCTAATCCTTCTGGTGGCACTATGGCCCTGGGGTCGACTCATCCTCTAACAGAATTGAGTACCAGGAGCAATCCTGGGGGTAAAGGCGGCCGGTGCGTAAGGCTGACAACCTTACCACCTTCATGTGCCGAATGTCCAAAATCTGGGAGCCTCAACCTCCTGGAACCGTCTGGGCCTCCATGGCCTGTATAGAGATCACTTTTCTTTACTTCACTTTCGGCGTCTTGCTGGAGTTAACACTGTGAATAAACTGCAAGTGTAAATTAGTTACATTTTATTCATGGAGTAGTCTTAATAAATCCTACAAGAGATTACGAGTTAATGAGGGATTTCTAATGATAAACATTGCAGATAAAACTCGCACATACATTGCGAAGTCTCCATAGAAATTAACCCTCGTTATGTTTTGGACGGTGCCTTAGAGTGGCGCTGATTCCAGAACAGTGTATAATTAGAATATTTCTGTTGTTGCAGGTACATGGCGATAGTGCGACCGTTACAACATAGAATGTCTAGAAGAAAAGCGAGGTTTGCTCTGGTGTTGATTTGGCTGGCAAGTGGATTGCTGGCTCTACCGTGTCTCCTCTATTCCACCACCATGACCAGGAGGTAAAGTACCAGTCTTCAATATTAATACTACAGTGAGTCCCACGCAAGAGTTGGCCAATGACGCGAGTTCCTGCGGCGCGGCGGGCACAGCTCCAACTCCCGAGCGATCGGGTGAAATATCTATGCTAATAATGCCGTGATCGGTGTAATGATTCAGGTTCTCACATTTACAGTTGAAATTGCAATGAAAATAACCACGTACCTCATCACAAGAGATGTTGGATATGTTCTCCTGTTGCATCCACACAATACTGGCACCTTTTTAGGAAATTTTATTTCACGCGCATAAGTTCAGCTTCCGAGATAAAGTTAATTTCTCTTGTGATATTGTCTTTAAGTTCTTGTAATGTATGGGAAATTGACCTATACACTTTATTTTTCGTTCCCCATAAATAATATTCACATACTGTTAGAAGAACTGAAAGACAATATCACATAGGCCTATCACAAGAGAAATTAACTCTGTCTCGAAAGCTGAACGCGTGAAAGAAAATTTCCTAAAAAGGTGCCAGTATTGTGTGAATGCAAGAGGAGAACATTCCCAACGTCTCTTGTGATGAGGTACGTGTTTATTTTCTTGTAATTTTAACTGTAAATTTGAGAACCTGAATCATTACACCGATCGCGGATTCATTAGCGTAGATATTTCACCCGATCGGTCGGGAGTTGGAGCTGCGCCCGCCGCGCCGCAGGAACCCGCGTCATTGGCCAACTCTTGCGTGATACTCACTGTATAATAGTAAATACTAGAGTGCGAAATGAAATAAGCTAACGTAATGAAGAGCGAAAACTCTTTGTGCTAGAAACCGATTAGGTCCATTATCAATAGGGTTCTTCCCATGAACATTATAATTGTATATACCAAGTTTCATTAAAATCAGATTAAGCACATTTGAGTTATCGCGCCTACAGACACACGAACAGACAGGCAGACGGACTTTTTCCCGTTCCCCACGCAATCTCATAAAGTCCCATTCTGGCACTTAATAATTGGAAAGAAAATAAAAAAACAAGTAAAATTTACAGGATGCCTAGTAGCCTACAAGAAATAAACTGTGAGCCTAATCATTGTGTTAAATGTTTTCTGTGCAGTCCGGGTGAGAAAATGAGTCTCGTGCATTTTAAGGGGTAATGTAATTTAACTGTTTACCATTGTATTATCGGTATATGCGCGGAAGATATTATTTTTTTGCACGACGTAACTAATTAGTGGTACTTACGAATATTATTGCCGTGGATCGTTAGTTGACATTCCCACACGCAATCTGGTTGCTATGAAAACAAAAGAAATCTCCGTGCGGTAAAAATTACAAAAAGCACAAGTTCCGTAAGTAAAATCATCATAATACAAGCCTTTATGGAAGACCGGAACCAAGCCCCTCCTCCAGTTTGTGGCGACTTTAAGAGGACAAATATTCGGTTCCCATAACAACCAACACATGCGAATCACTTTCTGAAATATAACATCCATCTTCAATAGTGTATATACATAATATTTTCAGCTAATATCTCAATTAATATATTTAAATTTATATAAATAATCATCGTGCAAAAAAGCATGCAATACTTGTGCCGTAAGCGAATAACGGATCTCGGAAATTTAAAAAAAAAAAAAAAAAAACTCTTTCCTCGATCCGTATGCACCACTTACGGCACTTGTATCGCAATATACTATTAAACTTTATGTTTGTCAGTAAGTTTTCTTGTTTGGATATGCATTCTTTTATGTAGAAATATTTTATATTCAGTAGAATGATGTAGTGGATAAACCACACATCACAGACCGCTATTGACCACCTGCTATTTAACCACATGTCCACACCGCAACGTCACAGAGATCCCTGGTTAACCTCGTCCATTGACTGGGAATTCACCGATTTTTCACCAGAAGCCAAATACAAGCCAGGACGTAGATCATAGAGTCCATAGACCTGCACGAAAACCTCTGTGTAAAGGAAGATAGTGAAGGAAACTTCTATTTTCCACATTTTTAAAGCTACATACGTCATAACCTGTAGGCCTACATATACGTTACTCATGGTGTAATAGATAATGTTGTCAAGAAATTTCATTTCTTTCAGTTTTAGTTTTTGAGTAACAAAAAATTTATATTGAAAAATGTCCATATTCCAAAATGAAAAAGTCACACATTCTTTCGGTAAAATGTCTGAGTTTTTAAAATAGGACCAATGACATAAGCTTATCTAGAAAAATATCCTTTAACTTTATTAGAAATTAAAAAAAAATTCAATGCGTCTCAAATTTAAGAAAATAATTAGGAGTTAAGTAAAAATTTCACGTTGAAATTTGTAGGACCCTTTTAGTTCTGAAAATATACAAATGCAGTAAAAATAAAATTATGAGAAAGTGACTTAAACTTTCCATGGTGTTTAAATGAAAATGTGTATATGCAGCCTCATCAGATGTACTCAGCCTTACGACTGATCACTTTTATTTAATTAAGCCAACTTGATGATAATACTGGCAGGTGCCCGCGGCTTCGCTCGCAATTGTTTGTTCAATCTCGAGATGTTTAATTTAAATCATTTAACATCAAATAATTAAAACATTATATTTACTAACACTGACGTCGTTTTTACGTAAATTAGTGTGAGTTACATAATTTTATTCTTAATTATATTGATTTACATAATAAATCTAAATAATTATACGAACAAAACTAATCTTATGCTGCCCTATGGGCATACAAATTCGAAATAAAACGATTAAAATGAACTATAGATTCATGAACCTTACCCAAATGATGCAGAAACAATTTTATTATAACGATTGATAATTAAAGAGCTAAAAACCTGACTTCGAGGTGTATTTCACGATTAAAGTGTGCCGCCTGGGGGAAAAAAAAGACCTCAGATTTGAGTTCCTAGCCCAAAGAACCCCCATAGTGACTTGCTTCTAAGCTATTAATTTTTTTTTTCAATTTAGGCATGTATTCTTGATCTCCATCTGGTGTATGTAAAAAAAAATCAGATCTCTGCGTTTCGTGATGTTATAAATAATTGAATCAAGTATGGCAACCGAGCAAGGCCACCTTGAATTAATTTCACAATTGAATACGGTCTTGTTATTAGGAGGCATTGGATGTGCATGGAAATACAAGTCCAAGTATATTAGAAACTTTTTTGTAATAATCTTCTGAAGGAAGTTTAATATTGTCAAAAATCATTTCCATCACTAAGATTTAAACATTTAACGAGTGACAATAATTCAAAATGATCTGGTTCGGCAAAAATTATTTGAAACAAAGAAGACTAAAATAACAAGTCGTACGATCAACAAACAGAGTCCTAGGGATTAAATTTCCCTCAGAAATAAAATGCAACCTAAATGAGGAATCTTGTTATTTTGAATTTCATTTCTCGTTGTTTGAAGATGATACCAGTATTTTTAATTGCTCCCACTAGGCGATAGTCTTACACGACATAACATCATTAAAACTTGTTCTTCTTACGGATGGCTAAATGATTATTTTATGCTTGTGAAACTTCTAAAAAGTGTGGTAGTTACCTGCGGAATTCCAGTAAATTCCAATTAAACTCCACCGAAATCAGTTACAAAAGGAAATACAGTAGCAACCTGTATCCCCAGCGGTGTCAACACTTCTGCCGATTATATCAAACAAACAAAAAGTTTCCTAAATTAACAGAATTAAACATTGTGTTGTATTCTGCGGTTTTCGTACTTTTTTGCTTCAACGGCTTTCTATGAAGTTAATTTGTAAATAGGATTTTTTGTGATTTTTTTTCCTGAACTGTAACCATGTTTGTAAGTTTTATCATTGTTAATGGTAACGTTGTATGTATATTAATTTAATTAAATATCATCTATATTAATAAAAGTAAGTGTCTGTCTTTCTGTCTGTCTGTCTGTCTGTCTGTCTGTCTGTCTGTCTGTCCGCGATGCCCAGCAAAATCTACTGAACGCAGACGTATGAAATTTTAAACATAGGTGGACTGAAGGGTCGAAAAATGCACCTCGAAGCCGGAATTTTAATTTTCGCTTTCGTTCGTGAGTTATGAATGAAAAACGGGCAGAAAACATGCATTTTTTGCGTTTTCGAAGAATTAGTTTTCAATGTCAAATCAATTACAGTTGGCTCTGCCTATTTTGGTCATACCTTGGAAAGAAAATCATCGCGATCGCTTGAATTTTGTGAGCTCACCCTGGTCTATTCGTTTGTTTATAATGTCAAGGCATGCAGATGTCTGAAATTTTCAATACAGACGGAAGAGGGATGATGAATATAGGCCTAAATAGGCAAATATTGTTCGATTTGAACGAAACTCACTATGCAGGGGTTTCTGGACAAGGGAACTCGAATAGTAGGTCGTTTTTCCCAAGCGGCACTTTATAATCGTGGAATGCACAACAAAGCCGGATTTTTAGCTGTTTCATTATAATTAATAATCGTTTAGTTTAGGCCTATGAATATTTCGCGTGCAAGTGTTAATAAATATAATGTTTTAATGATTTTGCACTTAATTTTTAATATCTCAATTAATTAGAGACAGAGGTACGATTGAATTCTAGCAAATATGATTATAATCCAATGTCTGCAGTAATAAAATATATCAAAATGATAATGACGCACGTGGGCTGCAAAAAAGGAAAGTATGCAGGTAGGTTAAGTAAGCAGAATATTCAAGTTTCCTCCATGACAACATGAACGGGAAATAGATGAAAGAAACTAAGTTTTCGATAGGGTTTAATTCTCCCCGCTGTAAACGCCTGCAACACATCGTTTAGACTACACGCATATCCGGAGAGTTGTCGACGAAAGCCTAACCTGCAAGGGGCCGTGCAGTATTTGTGAGCAACATTTCAAATTGATGGAACAAATACGATACCCAGCAAAATCTTCTGCATGCAGAGATCTGAAATTTTAAACATAGATGGACTCAAGGGTGGACGAATACACCTTGAAGCCGGATTTTAATTTTTCGCTTTCGTTCGCGAGTTATGAGTGAAAAACTGGCAGATTTTTTTCTATCCAAGCAGGTGACTTTGCTTTATCTTGTCAAACATTATTCTATTAGGACGGAACTTACTATGCAGAGGTTTTCTGGGCCAAGGAACTTGAATCTGAGGTTGTTTTTCCCAGGCGGCGCTTTCTAATCGTGGAATTCACTTCAGAGCCGGCTGTTTAGCTATTTCTTTAATTGTTAATCGTTTAGTTTAAGCCTAGGAATGTTTTTCATGTAAGTGTTAATAAATATGTTTTCATTATTTTGCTCTTAATTTTTAATTAATTAGCGTAGGCGAAGCAGGAGGAACCTGCTAGTAATCAATAAAATTCAATATCAGTTAAAATTGAAATAGGGAAAACGTAACAAATAAATAAATGAATATCAGTATTTCACAGCCTACTGGTAATCCCGATAAAAAAAAGTCTTGATTACAACACTTTACTTGAATATTGTATCGAAATAATTCGCGGGTGCGCGGGCAAAGAGAGTTAAGTCCACCATCCTAAAAAATGGAGATATGTCCATAGAGTTATAAATAAAAATGTTCTCCACATTTGTGTCAAGTCCAGTAAGTCATATTCAAAAAAGGACGGTAGTTACGGATGTGTGCCTCATGGGTTTATCCATCTCTAAATCTATGTTGGGCGGGTAAAGTGTGTTAAGTCACTCTAAATCTCAATAGAATAGAATTAACTCACAATCATTAGTTCCATGGCCTACCTTACTGTATGTATATATATATACAGAAGCTGAAGAATCTAGTACTTCTTGCTTTGAAGAGAACACTGCACATTTATAGGAATCATTGTTATAATTTGACATAATGTTTTATAATTCTGTAGATTTTCGCTATATATGTTAATGTTTAATGTTTAACAATTCATTTATAGATAAGATTACGTTGTATGTTATACTTTGTCTCTAGGCAGCCTAGAGTGGTAGGAAGTGTTGAAAATAAATAGAATTGAATACAATGGTTTAAATTATGAACATAACATGTCGATTTGATATTAATGATGTAAGCTGGAAAAAAACAGCATTATACGATATAGGAACATGTTACTATAATAAAGTTGGACTTTATTTCTCGTTATTTGAGGAAGGCTAATATTAAAGCCCTTAAGATATTATCATGTCTTCATCTCAATTCTGAAATTTTCTTGTAGGAAACGTAATATATCGCAATGAAGCTTGAAACTGATTATCTTTGAAGTGGTTGTATGAAATTACTAAGTCAAGCATTCCATACTCCAGTTTGCGCTCCCCAACGTATGCTCTCAAGATCTCCCACGTGCAAAGAAACAACACGACAGCAAATTGAGTGTCAATTTTCATATACGAGGGCAGTCTACAAAATAAGTTTCCCTTGGACCGTTTACAACAAAAAAAATAATGGAAATATTTATTGCAACAGATATAGCAAGTATTCAGCTATTTTTCAACATATTCTCCAAGGGAACAGAGACATTTGTTCTACCGTGCGACCAAGTTTTGAACACTTGTATCGTAGAAGTCTGCCGCCTGGGATTTGAAACATTGTGTGATAACCTTCTCTGTTTCTCTGTCAATCTCTACCATTCTCGGCCATTCACTATCATTTCTTGAGAGGTATGAAAAGTTGAAAATCTCTGGGTGCGCGGTCCGAGGCTGTAGGGTGAAGACTTCAACACCTACGTCCGACTTCATCGCTCGTGTATTTATCGGCGATTTTGCAAGTAACTCGTAATCTCGTAAGATTATTTATGATATACATTTTTTTTTCTTAAACATATTTCAAAAACTCGTTTTCAGCATCCGGGCACTGATATTTTACTTGCTCTGTTATTACAGGTACGCCAATCAACAGACCAGGACCGTGTGCTACATGCAGTGGCCGGATGGGAGATACCCAACCTCCATGACAGATTATCTGTAAGTAGAACTTATTAGTACAATATATATATAAAATTTTTCAGATATACTTACAGCGCTTGCAATTACAATATGAACATGTCTTCTGAGGTCATCGGTTTTCTGGGCAGTAAAATCTGTAGCCTGTTTCAATATACAGAGTGTTAATGAATAACACCGAAATGTTTTACCTGTGTGTAGAGGGGCCATAGACAAGCAACTTTTATTAAGAGATTTTTGTTCTATGACGTAAAATGTGTATGTTACAGTGCATTAAAGTCATTCCAATTTGTTGCATAAAAGTCAATAATTATGGGAAATAAGATTAAATTTTTCATTATGCCTTCTTAGTGACCGATAAAAACCTGATTCTTAGTCATTCATCAACAGCTAAATCATATTTTAGTGTTTCCATAATCTGCAAAATTTACAGACTAATCACACGACTGGCCGCCACTGCATTAGGTTTTTTATTCATAACTACAGTTAACAACGAAGTTCCTTTGTTTTGCACTTTTCAAATGTTAAAAGTCAGTGGCGGCCATGCCCTGGGAGATTTTATGCTATAACAGGAAATATTGAATCCATATAGCAAAAATCTCCTAATAAAAGTTGCTTGTCCATGTTCCCTCTATACACAGGTAAAGTATTTCGGTGTTATTCATTAACACTCTGTATAAGGGAAGAAGGTCTTGAAACAGGTGATAGCCCAAAGAACTTAAAAAAAAAGTTAATATTTTTTTTAAGATAGCTTAAATTAAAAATGGAAAACAAAACTTGCCAAGTAAAAGTAACACGTTATCACACTAATGCTAGTAGTAGTAGTGTGTATTTATTTTCACAAAAAATTCTCACATATAAATCACATTATTTACATTAACCGGCGCACGGGTCGGTGTCGACCATACGTGCTCACTGCATACACTTAAATTATTACCCCATAAAAAACCCAATTGAAAAAAAAACTATATTCTATTATTTACATAACCCCAGACGTAACCCCCCACCCCCAAACAAGTAAAAATTTCATAGACACATAGACATTATTAAGACAAAAAACAAAAAGATAATAATAATAAAAAAAAAATAATACTTAGATTTCCTTAATTCTCTAAATCTAGTCTTTCTCTCATACATCTCACTTTCTGCAGAAATTATGCTAAGAAAATCCACTGTGGGTTAACCAACTTTAATTCAACTACAGGGGATATATTATTTTAGTTAAGAATACTCGGGATTACGAATTTCATCATACAGATTGGTAATCTCTTGAGGAATTACCTATGAAAATCTGGTTTTATACCAGCTATAGCTAACCAAAAAGCATATAATTAACTTATAAGGTTTTTCTGAATTCCTCGTCATATTTTAGAACCTTGGTTTTACTTTTTTTATTCTGCTCTTTGTCTCTCCTTTTTTACTCTGCTCACTTTGGACTTGCACCCGAGCACGAGCAACCTTCCTCATACGGGTGTATTTCTTAATATTATATATATATATATTATATCATGTATAAAACATTTTAATTTTTGTGCTTTATCTAATTACCTTTTTTTCATAGTAGAAAGTTTTTAATCTTGATTTTTCTAACTTGACATTTTGTAATATTAAAAATTTGTAATTTGTAAATATATTTGCATACCCCTTATACCCCCAGTATATATAAACTAGCTTAAAAGGCCCGGCGTCGCCCGGGTTTTTTATTTTGTAATTGGAAATTAACTTATGAAGGACTTTAGATTTATAAATTCTAGGTCCTTATATAGGTATTTATAATTTGAAGTAGAAAGAACGACTTATCACACTCAAACTATCCCCTAAGAAAATGCTTGAAATAGCTTTTATGGCTATATGTAGAATTTTGCATCCCATCGCTTGTACAGTACACAGTAAGCCCGGGAGGGGTTCTAATAAGAAGAAACCGAAATTCCGGTAACATAAAATTGTATTATCGTGGCTGAAAATTTTGTTTCTCACTATCATGTTACCATAAAACCGTTTTCGGAATGAAATTCAACAGAAATACAATATCACTTTCATAAATCTCTTCCCAAAACATATTAGGCCCTACCTTACCTCGTATTGTTTTCTCTATGTCCAGGGTAAAGAAAGTTATGTGACTACATTATTTTCGTGGATATTGATAGTTCTCTCATTTGTTTCTCTCATTTGTCAAATTTATTCTACTTTCATTTTTTTTCCATGGCCATCTGAGACCCGCTGGTAACAATATGTTTTAATGTCAAATGTGATTCGGATTCGATAATTCTGTGTAAGAAGGGATTAAGTATTCTCAAAAACATTTGATTTTTGGCATTTAGAATCTGATTTTTTCAAAATCCTTTCTTAGTGAGCACCTACATTATGAAACGAAGGTACTGTCAAAATTCCAAGTCTCTACCTCTTATAGTTTAGGCTGTACGTTGATTCCTGTCATTCAGTCAGTCATTCAGTCAGTCAGGACAAAGCCTTTTATATATATAGAGATAAGGAAATAAAAACTAACTTTAAAAACACCTTTTGAACTTTGTGGAAACAATTAGAGTGTATTATGTTACTAGCTTAAAAAGCCCGGCGTCGCTCGGGTTTTGTATTTTGTAAATTCGAAAATAACTTATGAAGGACTTTCGATTTGCAGACCCTAGGTCTTTATATAGGTATTTAGAATTTGAAGTGAGGAAGAACGACTTATCACACTCAAACAATTCCCTCAGAAAACGCTAGATATAGCTTTTTATAGTTTACTAGCATGTGCCCGCGGCTTCGCCCGCGATAATTACTTCAAAAATTAAAAACTAAGAGCATAATAGTTAAATCATTATAATTATTAACACCTAAATCACGTGGACTACATACCACGATTAGATAGCGTCGCCTGGTAAAAGCTATCTCAGATTCGAGTTCCTTGGCCCAGAAAATCCCTGTATAGTGAGTTCCGTCCAAATCGAACGATGTTTAACCATATTTAGGTCTATGTTGATTACCCCTCTTCCGTGTTGGTTGAAAATTTAATATGTCTACGGGCCTTAACATTCTAAACAAATGAATCGACCAGCGTGGGCTTACAACATTCAAGCGATCGCGATGCTTTTATTTCCACGGTATGACAAAAATAGCCAAAGACAACTGCAATTGATTTGACATTGAAATGTATTACTGAAATCTGATGCTTTGACATCGCGAATCACGTTTTCTGCCAGTTTTTCACTCATAACTCGCGAACGAAAGCTAAAATTAAAAATTGGGCTTCGAGGTGCATTCGCCCACCTTTCAGTCCATCTATCTTTAAAATTTCAGATATCTGCGTTCAGTAGATTTCGATGGGCATCGTGGACAGACAGACAAACAGCATGTGCCCGCATGTGCCCGCGGCTTCCCCCGCGATAATTATTTCAAAAATTAAAAACTAAAAATTAAGAGCATAGTTAAATCATTATAATTATTAACACCTAAATCACGTGGAGTGCATTCCACGATTAGGTAGCGTCCCCTGGTAAAAGCGACCTCAGATTCGCGTTCCTTGGCCCAGAATACCCCTGTACAGTCAGTTTCGTCCAAATCGAACAATGTTTGACCATATTTAGGCCTATATTGATTATCCCTCTTCAGTGTAGGTTGAAAATTTCATGTCTTCGGGCCTTGACATTCTAAATAAATGAATCGGCCAGGATGGACTTACAAAATCAAGCGATCGCCCGCGATAATTATTTCAAGAATTAAAAATTAAGAGCATAATAGTTAAATCATTATATTTATTAACACCTAAATCACGTAAACTACATGTCACGATTAGATAGCGTCGCCTGGTAAAAGCGATCTCAGATTCGAGTTCCTTGGCCCAGAAAATCCCTGTATAGTGAGTTCCGTCCAAATCGAACGATGTTTAACCATATTTAGGTCTATGTTGATTACCCCTCTTCCGTGTAGGTTGAAAATTTAATATGTCTACGGGCCTTGACATTCTAAACAAATGAATCGACCAGCGTGGGCTTACAACATTCTAGCGATCGCGATGCTTTTATTACCACGGTATGACAAAAATAGCCAAAGCCAACTGCAATTGATTTGACATTGAAATGTATTACTGAAATCTGATGCTTCGACAGCGCTAAAATCACGTTTTCTGCCAGTTTTTCACTCACAACTCGCGAACGAAAGCTAAAATTAAAAATCCGGCTTCGATGCGCATTCGCCCACCTTTCAGCCCATCTATGTTTAAAATTTCAGATCTCTGCGTTCAGTAGATTTCGCTGGGCATCGTGGACAGACAGACAAACACGTCATTTTATTATTTTAAGATAGCATGTGCCCGCGGCTTCGCCCGCGATAATTATTTCAAAAATTAAAAATTAAGAGCATAATAGTTAAATCATTATATTTATTAACACCTAAATCACGTGGACTACATACCACGATTAGATAGCGTCGCCTGGTAAAAGCGACCTCAGATTCGAGTTCCTTGGCCCAGAAAACCCCTGTACAGTGAGTTTCGTCCAAATCGAACAATGTTTGACCATATTTAGGCCTATATTGATTATCCCTCTTCCGTGTAGGTTGAAAATTTCATATGTCTTCGGGCCTTGATATTCTAAACAAATGAATCGTCCAGGATGGACTTACAAAATCAAGCGATCGCCCGCGATAATTATTTCAAGAATTAAAAATTAAGAGCATAATAGTTAAATCATTATTTTATTAACACCTAAATCACGTGAATTACATACCACGATTAGATATCGTTGCCTGGTAAAAGCTATCTCAGATTCGAGTTCCTTGGCCCAGAAAATCCCTGTGTACGGGCAAGCTGAGAGCAAGCGGACTGTATAACAAGAGTCATAGGATGTAACACTTCTTGAAATTGAGACTTAAACTATAAATAGATAAGCCAAACTTGCCCAATACATTTTAGATAAATTTCTCTGGTATGTAACAATTTATTGTCACAACAACAATACATACATCATGCTCAGTTCATAAATTCTGGATTCCTTGGACGTATATAATATTATTATTCATAAACACTGATGAACTTGTAGATATCACAATGTTTAATACAAATTCCTTTGTTAAAGGTCATAAATATCTTTGAGATGGCTTAATCAGTTTGATCAAAAACCACAAATATATTAGTTCAATGATGCAATTACGTCCAAATTGTTCTTCAAATAAATTAGGTAGTAAATGACGTACCTTTGAATTGATTAATACCACCTTTTGATAGTTGATACAGATGTTAGCCTGAGATCTTGCAACGCCAACACCAAAATGAAGAAGACCCGATGAATCACACGATGGGTGATAATAGTCCTTAAATCGTTCGAAGTCTTCAGAATCAATAAGGCATATGAAACCTTAATGTGAATCGAAGAGCTGATTGCTTCAATTATTGAAAGTAAACCACCAGATCTATCTGATAGGTAAATAATGGCATTGATAAGCCAAGAAGAAAACTCATGTCCTTATGAGTAGTAGTTGAATTGATTACAACGAAGAATAGGCATTTAAAGCCTAGAAAAACTAATGTCTTTATGAGACACAGTTAACTTGAATCGATGAAGAAGGAGAAAAGAAGCTAAAGATAAACCTTATTGGCTATCAAAACAATATAATAAAAATCTCCAGTCTCTGATTGGATGCAAGACATAAAAAGAATAATTTTGATATTACAATACCCATACATAACAACTATTTGAAATTCATTTGTTCAATAAATAAAAAAACAAGATAGCAAGCAAGGCCTGCTAAAAACGAATTACAGAAGCATGACCTACTAAACTAAAACATAACGGAACACCCTGTATAGTGAGTTTCGTCCAAATCGAACGATGTTTAACCATATTTAGGTCTATGTTGATTATCCCTCTTCCGTGTAGGTTGAAAATTTCATATGTCTACGGGCCTTGACATTCTAAACAAATGAATCAACCAGCGTGGGCTTACAACATTCAAGCGATCGCGATGCTTTTATTTCCACGGTATGACAAAAATAGCCAAAGCCAACTGCAATTGATTTGACATTGAAATGTATTACTGAAATCTGATGCTTCGACAGCGCTAAAATCACGTTTTCTGCCAGTTTTTTACTCATAACTCGCGAACGAAAGCTAAAATTAAAAATTCGGCTTCGAGGTGCATTCGCCCACCTTTCAGTCCATCTATCTTTAAATTTTCAGATCTTTGCGTTCAGTAGATTTCGATGGGCATCGTGGACAGACAGACAAACAGCATGTGCCCGCATGTGCCCGCGGCTTCCCCAGCGATAATTATTTCAAATTATAATTATTAACACCTAAATCACGTGGAGTGCATTCCACGATTAGGTAGCGTCCCCTGGTAAAAGCGACCTCAGATTCGAGTTCCTTGGCCCAGAGAACCCCTGTATAGTGAGTTTCGTTCAAATCGAACAATGTTTGACCATATTTAGGGTTGATTATCCTTCTTCCGTGTAGGTTGAAAATGTCATATGTCTGTGGGCCTTGACACTCTAAACAAATGAATCGTCTAGGATGGACTTACAAAATCAAGCGATCGCGTTGCTTTTATTTTCAAGGTAGGCTATGAGGTATGTTGACAAAAATAGCCAAAGCCATCTGTAAGTTATTTGATATTGAAATTTATTACTGAAACTGATGCTTCTAAAACGCAAAAAAATGCACGTTTTCTGCCAGTTTTTCACTCATAACTCACGAACGGAGGCGAAAATTAAAATTCCGGCTTCGAGGTGCACATTCCGACCCTTTAGTCCGCCTACTTATAAAATTTCAGATCTCTGCGTTGAGTAGATTTCGCTGGGCATCGCGGACAGACAGAAGGACAGACGGAGGACAGACAGACAGACAGACAGACGGAGGACAGACACTTCCTTTTATTAATATAGATATAGATAGCAGATCCTCGCGGCTTCGCCCACGATAATTAATCCGAAGATTGAAAATTAAGAGCAAATAATTAAAATATTTAATTTATTAACACTTTCCACGCGAAACATTCATAGGTGTAAACTAAACGATTGATAGGAATAATTAAAGAAACAGCTATAAATCCGGCTTTGAAGTGAATACCACGATTAGAAAGCGCAGCATGGGAAAAATAACCTCAGAGTCGAGTTTCCTGGCCCAGAAAACCCCTGCATAATGAGTGTCGTCTAAATCGAACAATGTTTACGCATTGAAACCTGTCTTCATTATCCCTCTTCCGTCTAGGTTGAACGTTTCAGATATTTGCGTGCCTTGACGTTATAAACAAATGAATCGACCAACCTGGGCTTACAACATTCAAGCGATTGCGATGCTTTTATTTCCAAGGTATGACAAAAATATACAAAGTCAACTGCAACTGATATGACAACTGAAATGTATTACGAGAAATAATGCTTCGAAAGCGCAAAAAATGCACGTTTCCTTCCCGTTTTTCGCTCATAACTAACGAAAGCTAAAATTAAAAATGTGCTATGCCAGAAACCTTCGCGGAGTGTACTCAACAATTTCCCGAATTTTCATCGCGATCGGATGAATGGTGTAGTAATGCATAAAGGACAGACACACATACATTCGTTTTTATATACAGGGTGATTCAAAAGTCACTATACATTTTAGTGATACAGTTACTGTATTCTTATTTCTTGCAAGTAATGTGACAGTATGCTCAACAAAGAAGAAAGAATAGCTGTTGTTTCTGCTCGTCTACATGGTATGACGTATGAACAGACGCAAGCAGATTTCACTCCTAAATTTAGGAAACCAGGCCCCACCAGCCTGCCTCTAAAGAACCTGGTCAGTAAATTTTGGCGTACTGGTAGAGTTACAGATGAAGATTGTCCAGGGAGACTGGCCGTATCACCAGAAGCCGTGCAAAATGTACAGGATGCGATCACTCGTAGCCCCTCTGCATCTACCAGGAGACTTAGTAGGGAGCAAACAACTAGACCTTACATCCTTAGACTTTTTTGCCTGGGGGTTTATAAAGTCTAGGGTGTACCAGGTAGAGATCCACAGCATTCAACAGTTAAAACAGCGGATTAGAGCCGCGGCTGCTGAGATTACACCAGCTATGCTTAAGAGAGTTTTTCGGAGTGTAATGGAGTGTTGGTCATTGTGTCTAGACGTGCAAGGTGGTCACATTGAAATGCATTGAAATTATGTCCTACTGTGGTATATGTTTCAGTACTATTACATATTGTGTAATAATACCTGTTTAAATACAAAATGTATAGTGACTTTTGAATCACCCTGTAGATAGATTAGCAAAGGTGTATAGTTAAAAATATATTAATTTTTTTACACTAGAAAATGTCAATAAAAACTTAGCTGCATAGACTAGAATTATTTCACCATTAGCCCAATAATAACAGTTTTACAGTCCCCCTTTGAACCAATATGAAATTCATCAACTCTAAATATTAGGCCTACCAATATGAATGCATCAAACAATAATACGCCAGGCTTTGTTTTTTTATACCGCACTCAAATGCATGAAAGTATCGTTGAATACAATTTAAATAAAACATTTCGCTTGGTTGAGGGTGAACTTTCTGATACACTCGACAAACAAACAAGCAAGAGATTTTAGAAAAAAATATATGAATTCTATGAGTGTGTGCTTTATCAACCGAGAACACAAGTGATGGTATTTGCTAACATTATCAATTCACGCTATTTTCACCTGTTGTTTTAAAACGTTTTACTATTTACTTTCATCAGTGTTAGAATTGAGTTGGGAGATTTATTAATATTGCTTTGCTGAACTGTTATGGTTTGTAGCATATTTGTATTTGTTTAATTCAGCTGTGTTTATACTCCTTTTAGCTGCGAGGCCATATCAGGAGTTCGGGATGTGTACCTATAGAGTAGGGTAGGCCATGGAACTATTGATTGTCAATTGTTTCTGTTATTGGTGTATGGGGTATATTTCAACTTTTAATTAATTTAAATTAATTTAAATTTTAATTTAAATGGATATTAATTTAAATTTAATAGTTAAATTAAATTTAGTTATTAATTTAAATGGATATATATTTAAATGAATATGACACAAGATAAAATGGTTAGGATGATTCATGGTATAAATATCCAATTCGGCATTTGCCTTTATGGTGGGGAAACCATATAACATTAGCCGACCACGGGATTTGAATCTGCGCCACCCGAATGCGAGTCCAAGAAGTTACCATCCCGGCCACCTCGCTCGGTCCTATTTGTATTATTGTACTAATGTCGCAAATTCAGGTATTGTAGACAATAGTTAAAATGTAAAGAGACCACCTGAGACCGAGAAGGATTCTGGCATAGTACATTTTCTAATTTTAGTTTTCGTTCGCGAGTTATGAGTGAAAAACGGGAAGAAAATGTGCATTTTTCGCTCTTTCGAAGCATCGGTTTTCAGTGATATATTTCAATTGTCAAATCAATTGCAGGTGGCTTTGCCTATTTCTGTCATAACTTGGAAATAAAAGCATTGCGATCGCTTGAATGTTGTAAGCCCACGCTGGTCGATTCATTTGTTTATAATGTCAAGGCACGCATGCATCTGAAATTTTCACCTTAGACGGAAGAGGGATAGTGCATATAGACCTAAATAGACAAACATTTATCCATTTGGATGAAACTCACTATGCAGGGGTTTTCTGGGCCAGAGAACTCGAATCTGAGGGTTTTTCCCAGGCGGCGCTTTCTAATCGTGGAAGCACTTCAGACCCGGATTTTTAGCTGTTGCATAATTAATCGTTTAGTTTAGGCCTATGAATGTTTCGCGTGCAAGTGTTCATAAATATAATGTTTTAATTATTTTGCTCTTAATTTTTAATCTTCCAATTAATTATCGTGGGCGAAGCTGCGAGGATCTGCTAGTATGTTCTCGTATAATTCAAGGTAGGCCTATTTATTGTAATAGGGATGTTTCTAGACTATTTTGAATACCGACACAACATTCTGAGCAGGGACGAAATGAAAGAAGGAAATACTTGTTGTGGCATCCTGTACCCAAAAGGCATTGGCTGGAATTGAAGTTACTTTCATGTGTTGGAGCTTCACGCTTGATCAGATCCTATTCTCGTAACATGCTCACACTGCAAAGGCAAGGAAGAAAACATTTGTCACAACCAACATTGACACTGTTAAGTTGGATTTTTTTGCAGTAATAGCGATTCAAAGCGATAGGGAAGAATTATTGGAGTGGACTGTTCGCCTATAGTCTAGTAAGTACTATCGTGGTTCGAACCCCACATCTTGCTTGGCTACTGTAGTGGAATATATTATATTTTATTCTATACTTCTATAATTATATTTTCTTGTTCATATATTATATTATATTAGGCCTAAGTTATATTATATTTTCAAATATTTAGGAATATTTATTATAGCTTTGGTATGAATTCCTTTAAATTCATTAAGGGGTACTTTATGATATTGTATGGGGGGACGGGAAAATGTCTGTCCATCTGTCTGTCCTTGTGTCTATACGCACGATAACTCAAATGCGCTTTATCTGATTATCATGAAACTTGGTTTACGCATTTACAACGTGCATGGCAAGAAGCCAATTGATATTGGACCGGTTGACCGGTACTGGAGTAATTACTAATTAAAGGTCACATGTTTTTTTAAATGTAAATCATTACTATACTACAAAGCCGTTTTGCTAATCATCGAAGGCCTTGACTCCAATGCAGTCAGATGTGTTTTTATTTCGTTGTTAAAGTTGTAATGAGTACTACATGAATACTGTTATAAACAGAAGGTATGTTACTGTGAAACGATTAGGTTTACGTACTTTAAGCGGAGTTCTCTGCCAGTGCATTTTGTGAATTTCTTCTGCCAGTGTATACAAGTATGAATTAAAGTTAAGTATCAAAATTTAGACCTTTAATCCCTGCTTAATGAATCGATCACTGCGTGAGGAGAGCGAACGTATCCCCTGCCCTACAGCGGGTACCCTACTTTTTACTAATGCCCTCTTTGTAAAATTACATAAAGCAGCAGTGAATCTTGCTATACTTGATCCAAGATGTTTACGGAGCAAAAGTAAACAACTTAATGTGAAAGTGCAAAGCACAGTTCACAAGAGTTCGTTTTTGAGACTGTTTAGTCGATTACATTACAGTAAAGTCAATTGAACTTTCTTTTTTAGATTAAGCGCCAAGGGTCCCGTGTTGGATTCCCAATGTTTTGTATATACTGTATTTACAATCTGTATCTTCTCGCCGCTGGACAGACCTTTTCCTCGCATTTTTTATTTTTTATTGATGTAAATTCTGAAGGCCCTGTCTCGCAATTTTCTTCTATAAAATTAGAGGTAATGCCTGTTCCTTTTACTCACAATACATGGTGTACTTCATCACAAATTATGTAAATGAAAAGTACAACGAATTAATTATGTTATACGTTTTGTATTTATAAACTTATGCCACTTGTTTTCCTTCAGAATCAACAAATTCGCCAAGGCAACGATAAAACAAATGAAATCTTGTTTGCTAGATATTATGTTCTAAAACATGTATGATATAAATACAAAAACAATCAACTCGCTTAACAGAACTTATGTTTTCACAATTACATAAGATATAAATAAATGTACGATGTGTGCGGAATGGAAGTAAACATCTGACTGAGCTTGTCACACTATCGTGAAGTATGCTATTGTAAAATTAACCAATGAAACGACAGGACACAGTCCGTTGTTTACATTTAATGCTCCATACACATCTTACATCAAGTATAGAGTCTGTACTTAGTACGTACGCAAGGAGATAGTCGCCTGATTTTCCCGAGTGTTTACGTTCAGTTGTTCAGGAATAGTAATGAGAGAGCTCGGCAGATTGCATCCATTGCCGTTGCCTTTCATTAACTCATATACGAAGCCAGCAGTATTCAATTGTCTGTTTGTACTGTAATTATTATTTGTGGGCCTACCCTTGGGACAATAATTACATATCCAATTTATGCCACAATGCAGTCCCCTGTATACGCGTGATGTAAATACAATCAGACTGATTGTTAATACAATGTAGTATTTATATATGAAATAGTTAAGGGGGTTTATACAATAGCGAACTCTCATGAATAATTCAACTTCAAGACTGGTTTTCATACAGTCAACTTAGGCCTATCCTACAGGATTTTTTGCTTTAATTTGATATATAACACAATATACAGAGTGTTAATGAATAACACCGAAACATTTTACCGTATATAGAGGGGACTTTATTTATTTATTTTTTTTTTATTTGACCATAGTTGACTCAGAGTCCCAAAGCCGGAGGCTACACTACTGGGGAGAATACAGATAATACATAGATTAATATTATTATACAGTTTGCTATCTTGGTTTCAAGACTTCGGTATAAATGTAGATGATGATGATGTGAATGATGGATTAGCGAAGGGTGAATATTTACAACATGGTACAATGGCAATAAATCACAAACAATCAGTACATATGTAGAATATGATGAGGTGAATGATGGGTTGATGTAGGGCGAATATTTACAACACACTAAAATTACATAAATTGGGAGGAATCAGTATACATATAGATGATGATGATGATGAGGTGAGTGATGAATTATCGGAGGGTGAATATTTACAACATGGTACAATGGCAATAAATCACAAACAATCAGTACATATGTAGAATATGATGATGAGGTGAATGATGGATTGATGTACGGCGAATATTTACAACACACTAAAATTACATAAATTGGGAGGAATCAGTATACATATAGATGATGATGATGATGAGGTGAGTGATGAATTATCGGAGGGTGAATATTTACAACACACTAAAATGACAAAAATCGGAAGCCGTTTGTACATACTTAGAGGATAATGAGGTGTATGAAGAGGGGACAATCGCTTAAGAAGGTACTGGCGTTTATAGTAGGCGCCTGGGCGTTTCAAGACGAAAGCAAATGTTGACAAACGCACTTATGTTGTTCTCTTTCATACTAGAAGTGCCAAACTTCCTGGCGATTCAATTTCTGCCAAGTCTTGAACTTGTTCAGGTTCTCATTTATCTCAGAAACTCAACACAAGTGGAAAGTGGTATGTTCGGAACAGAAGCACATCTCTAAAACGCCGAAATAGAATTCTGTCGATATATTGACGCTTTTAAGCAGTGCTTTCATTTACAGAGAAAACCTATAGAAGAAGTTATTGATCAGAACAGTCATTGAACCTTGTTAATTCTAACAACACAAAATATTACATATATAAGAAAAACTTCCAAACAGAAATACTTGAAAATTTGCAAGACCGTGCCCGTCAGAAGATCATATCACTTTTAAAAGTAGATTATATTAATTAAAAGGAGGAAATTATGCCATTGAGTATTTTCTTTCTTTATCTTAGTTTTACCTCTCCCTTTTAGGATTTGAACGACCCAAGCCGCCCGGGCCTTACAGGGCCGCTACCTGTCGGGAGAGGGATTATCTATGGATGACATACATACTTTTTTTTGACCAGACAAGGACATGGAGGACCTCCCCAGATGAGTGACCAGCCCTATTCCGGGGCCACCTCCGAGACAAGACGAACACATAGGACCAGACACACCATTCACACACACACACTCACACACCCACTCCAAACAAGGCGAGGATGAAATGAAGATGATAATGACGGCCAGGTGATATCTGGGGACCACAAGGGCCTAAAGTTACCCGACATTTGTCTCAAAGTTGAGGAAAAACCCCAGATATAAACCCCATGTGGGTAACGTGCCCCGACCATGATTCTAACCCGGGCCCGCTGCGTGAGAGGAGCGAACGCATCCCCTACGCCACAGCGGTGGACGAGTATTTTCTTGCTTCATAAATTCTTCCTACACAGTCAACTGTTGTAAATCCAAACAATATAACAAATGACTGATGCTAAGAAGAAACAAGTGGCCATCACTGCCGTAGGCATACTGTGCATCACAGATACCAAATAAGTAAAAGTAATCTAATTTTATTAATAAATAATAAGGTAAATTGATATAACAATTTTGTTTAATCAGTTATAATTGCATTTATGATATGGAGAAAATAAGTTATTTTTGTAATGATTTTCGAGTTAAGCTCCAGATCGATTCATTACGGAAGAACAAAGATCTAGTTTGATAAGCATATGTGAAGAAATATGTGGGTAGTGTTATTTGTCAAAGCTAACAGTAGTGCAACTTCTAAAACCATAGGCCTACATCAACACTGTAAAACAATATGTTATCATGAGACCTGAGTTGCATTTGATAAATTCTTTCAAATATATTACCATAAAATAGGCAGTAAATTAGGCATTACTCCGGTACCGGTCAACCGATTTGGTCCATACTGAATATTTGTTTTACCATGGACGTTATGAATGCGTATACCAAGTTTCATGAAAATCCTATATTCGTATTTGAGTTATCGCGCGTACTGACTCACGGACGGACAGACATTTTCACATCCCCCACACAATGTCTTGAATTGCCATTCTGGCACTTAATAATCTACAATTTGTGTATAAATATTGACGACTGTGATTTCGTGATCTTAAATTTGGGGAAAATGAATCATTCCTATTTAATTATCAATTTAGAAAAGGCTTGCATACGCTAACGAAGCCATTTTTGTCATAGCGAAAGGGCCTGGTCACCCTACGTGGTATCATCCGGCCTAGTGCCCCTCGGTCGGTCCCAGGGCAGGACCGGCCTCCGGGCCGAACACTTCAACATCATCATCATATACAATAGAGGAAAAATGAAAATAAGATTAAGACAAATATACCGTACTGATAATGGGAAGTTTATCTTTATTACTTATTCACACCATCTGACAAATCATGCTACACAGAGTTCTCCTTTAACGTGGATGCCTTGCTGGCATATGTCTCCAATCCGCCTATAGCAATACTCAATACAATAGTGTACAAGATGCTACAGGACAATTAATTACCTGCAATACAAATACATTACACGTTACGTCAGCATGTAATATGCAGATTAGCCTACATCTAGCTAATAACTAGACCTGGGATTTTAGGCTCTAAAAAATTAGTTTTAGGCACCTAAAATAGGCTTTTAAAAGAGAAAATAGGCACTTAAAATATGCTTTAAAATATGTAGATAGACAAAAAATAGGCTTTAAAATATTACAATATGCACTTAAACTGCAACATGGTATTTTTTACTGCAAGAAACGTGGTATACCTATTCTTAACAGAATTAACTGCAAAATTATCCATCACGAACTATATTCACTTAAACAGATGTTCTTTCACTGGTGACTTGACACAGTAGTCCTTCCCCCTTAAACCCCCCCCCCCCATCAGTCAGCATTCCTTTAGCGACAGTTGTTTGGAATAATCATGTTTACCCCACCTCTGCTGTTTTGCTTTTCATTGAGGAATGTCCATTATAAGATTGTAAAAATGATAGAAGTTGAATTTTATTTTAAATGTACAAAATAGGCATTTTAGGCACTAAAATAGTAAAATAGGCTCTAAAGGTCCAAATAGGCATTTTAGGGCACTATAAAACTCTATAAATATAAGTGATTTATCATGAAACGTCCACAGATTTAAAAATGTTCATGTTATTTCATAAGGAACAAAATAGGCATTTGCCTTAAAATCCCAGGTCTACTGATAACCCTTCGTTAATTAAAGCTTGCGCTTGGATCACAACGCGTTGTAAATTAACTGGAAGAGGTGCCTTTTACGATGCCTTGTTGCAGGGGTAAAATTACTAATTGCTACGTGACAGGTGGGTGTAGTTTTTCAATTACATCGCTGTGAGCTAAACATCAATTAAATAACAGCTACATCCCATTTCAATTTACGTCAGTTGTGAGCTGTATTTCAGTAATATGTATCGCTACACAGAAGTTGGAATTGATCGTGAATTAATTGCGTCACCAGATACAAAATTGCTTCTAGATGCTCGTCACTAGTGATTTTATACAAGCGTTTACAAATGGGGCAGTGTTAGTTACTATTAGGTGTCCGTTTTTAACTTTCGTATATATACATATGGGGTACGCCGTGGCGTGTGCTTGAGGCGCTGCGCTACAAACCGGAAGGTCGCGGGTTCGATCGCCGATGAGGTCATTGCAGTTTTTCAATTGTCCTAATCCTTCTGGTGCCACCATGGCCCTGGGTCGACTCAGCCTCTAAGAGAAATGAGTACTAGGAGCAATCCGGGGGGTAAAGGCGGCCGGTGCGTAAGGCTGATAACCTTATCACCTTCATAGTCCGATTATATAAAAATCTGGGAGCCTCAACCTCCTGGAACCCTCTGGGCCTCCATGGCCTGTAATGGGGAACACTTTACTTTATATATAGGCCTACATATACGAGGAGCGTCCAGAAAGTAAGTTTCCCTGGGATCGTTTACAGAAATAGAACACAATGTCATGGGAATATTTATTGCAACTGATACAGCAAGTGTTCAGCTATTTTTCAACATATCCGCCACCGGAAATGAAACGTTTGTCATACCGTATAACCAACTTTTTAATGCTTGTGTCGTAGAAGACTGCCGCCTGGGATTTGAATCACTGTGTGACAACCATCTCTGCCTCTTTCATTCTCTGTCATTTCTTGAGGTGTAGAAAAATTTGAAAATCACTGGGAACGAGATTCGGGCTACCGCAGAAGTTCGGCTGGGAGACTCGTCTTTTCCTACACCTCAAAAAATTACGGAGAATGAAAGAGGCCCCTTAACATGACTTATTATAAATTTATAGGTAGACACTTACACTTTCCTGGATTTTTGGGAGAGAATTAATATAATTGTCTCTTTTCCTTATCTCTCTCTTCTCTCTCTCTCTCTCACTCACTCTCTCTCTCTCTCTCTCTCTAACTCTCTCTAACTCTCTCTCTAACTCTCTCTAACTCTCTCTAACTCTCTCTAACCCTCTCTAACCCTCTCTAACCCTCTCTAACTCTCTCTAACTCTCTCTAACTCTCTCTAACCCTCTCTAACTTTCTCTAACTCTCTCTCTCTCTCTCTCTCTCTCTCTCTCTCTGTCTCTCTGTCTGCCTATCTATGTCTCCGTTATTTCTTTCTGTTTCCCTCACACGATTAATTCGTTTCGGAGTGGCCTGTATATAAAGAAGAAAACTAATAATTCCATGTGTAATAAATTCAGGTAAACTGATGTAACAAAGTGCCAGAATTCTTTTGTTTAATCAGTGATATTTGCAATTATGATATGCAGAAAATAACTTATTTTTGTAATCGATTTCCGATCGATTCATTTTGCAGGGCTTACGGAAGAACAAAAGTTTTAAAGTTTGATAAGCATATGTGAAGGGATATGTTGGTAGTGTTATTTGTCAGAGCTATCTGTATTGCAACCTCCAAAGCCGGATATGAACACTGTAAAAACAATATTTTGGCATGAGAACTGATTTGAATTTGATAAATTCTATCTGATATATTACCATAAAATACACTAAATTGGGCAATACTCCGGTACCGGTCAACCGATTTGGTCCAATATCAACAGGCTTCTTTCCATGGACGTTATAAATGCGTATACCAAGTTTCATGAAAATCCGTTAAAGCGTATTTGAGTTATCGCGCTTACAGACATGCGGACTGACAAACAGGCGGATAGACAATTTCCCGTCCACCACACAATCTCAGACAGTACCATTCGGGCACTTAGCATTACGACCACCGCCTTTATCATAATACACAACCTCTATCAAATGCCACCAATTCTATAGATGAGCGCTTCGTTGAAAATGGCAGATAATGCAGAGCTGTATTGTGTGAATTATCCCTTTAATGTTACTATTTTAATTATCGCCATAATGTTTGTGTTGTATCGAAGTTTAGCTTTTGTTGCAATACACTGAGGATATGGTATCGCGTTTGTTAATACCGTAATTAATAGAGGGTGATATCAGCTTTGTTCCATATGAGTAATGAAATATAAACCGTTATTCAGTATAGCAGTCAATATTTCAATATTACGCATACTATAGGCCTACAACAGATTTTCACTTGCCATTGAAAGGTCTTAAATTATCAGTTTAACTGATTTAAAGAACTCTTTAAAATTCTAGACTGTTAAAACAAAAGAGTACAAGTCAAAAAATGTGAAAACGAGGTAAGTAAATTACATTGTGTAAAAAAAAATCCCTTTTGAATTTTGTTTATGAATTATACTTTTTTTCTTTAAGAGTTCAGAAGAAGACTGTCAAAGCAAAAGAGTATAAGTAAAAAAAATTAAATGAGATGTGTAAATAAAAGGCTCTCCTCAGAAATAATATGTTTTGTCTTGGTCATTGTATGTTCTATTAAGACGACTACAAATTTTTGATTAAAGCCTAAAAAGGGCTATTCCACGAAAATAAAAGGATAATACTTTTTATAAAAGCCTAAATATCCAGGCCCTTTTCATAACATGACATAACATAACATAATTATATTCTTCCTTTACATGTGAGGAATTTTTCCATAAAGTTTTGACATAAGTTACCTGTAGAATAGTTCACATAACTTGATTTTATTACGATTACTTATTCGTTTCTTTTGTAAATTCAATTTTGGCATATTTGTGGTTAAATTAACCCATGTCCACGGCTGTGTATAAAAATGACACGCTAAAATGTACAATATTCTAACATGCTTTCGGTTAAATATTTGGAATCCTGCTACCATTAAATACAGTGAATGAATAGAGCCCATTCAAATAAATTTCTAAAATATACGTATTGCAAACTGTTTAACTATTACCCTTCTTGTTATTGAGTAGCTTTAAATGACAATATTTACAGACTGCGTTTATTACTTTGTGATCGAAGATATACTTTTAAGCGAAAGGAATATCTTTCTGTAATGAACTAGCGCATCGGCTGTTCCTGCCACTGTCGTCATAAAAACAAATGGAGTATACTTCAGATTGCTTCCAACCGGTTCCTTCACTTGTTCTGAGAGAACAAAACACGGTAGAGAATCAAGTCTGAAAGAACTCGTTCAACGTACACTATGGAGTATCTATCTTGCTGTCAGAAGAGTTTGAAATCTCAATTTGCAGCTCCTATGAATTGCGAAAACGTGCTGTGATATAATTAAAATGGTCTGCTATTGCTGGGAAGTTCAGCGTTCTTCTGGATATCCTCATGGGGCCGTTCGGTCAATAACTAGATACCAGCACTATAAATGTTTTTTGACAAAACACAAACGTAAGTCAACACAATATTCATTTTCGCTCAAAACATTACTCACGGCTTTAATTTCTCCCCATTTATTCAAAGTCTGCAATTTCTTATCAGTGCGAAGATTTTTCAATAGTAGTTCGCTTTTGCCTTTTCTATAGCTTGAAGAGAGATATACATTTCTTTACAGATAGGTCAATGTTTTACTCAAATGTTTCTGCGATGTTCAACTGTTTCACATAGTGACTTGTTTAAAACAAATTGTTGCCAACTAAAATAGACTAAATTGCGCTACAGTTTGAAATTAACAAAAAGTTTTTTGATTGCTAATCTAAGCACAAAAGAACTAAAAATTTTCTCTTTTTAAAATTTACGATTAAAAATAACATAAAACGTCATACAATGTACGGCCGTTATAAGAACGTAACAGGCTCACATGAATAACAAAATCTCGCTAGCGCTCGTTTTAACTTCGTAGTTGCGGTCTTAGCCTATATCGTAAATAACTATAGTGAGATATTTATTCATGGCCTCAGAGGCAGGTAAAATACGCAAAAAGGTACCATGGTATAGCTAGGGTTAAAAGATAGAAGAATGAATAATTTCTTAGAGGCAAATTAAAGTTGAGTAGCGTATATAACAGGAACTCGAAGAATTTTGATGATATAATGATGGATAACAATTAAAAGCAAATTCCTGACAGGTGAACGTGTCTGCGGTCCAGAGGATATTCCGTTCAATGATATCGGCAATTCAGAACCGAAGTGGAATTCGGAATATCTTAGCAATTCACATATGTTATGATCCCATAGGTTACCGGTATGTGTAATTGATATAGCATACAAAGCCCTTGAGTTCACTACGGTATTCGCTGTTCAATTCCATGTTTTCGGTAATTGGAGGCAGGCTAATAAAATAATATGTATTGTCCATTCCAGATGTCTTGAGAGAAAAAGACGCGGATAGATAACGTATGAAATGCGATCTTGGCCTATTGGGCAGCGGCCAATCTTGTTCATACACAGTCCCTGCAGCCCTAAGCCATATTCACTTTATTTCGCCTCACAGGTCGACAGTTCCCTTGTGATTTGTGAATGTCTTAAGATCAAAGACAGGTGAATGTAATTTTGAAAGTACTGTGTGCATGGTAAGTCCAATATTACCATAATTAATTTCGAAAATAACGCTTTAGTGTTATTTATTTCTATAAATTTTAACTTGAGTTTTGCTATATGGTGAACCGTGCTTTTTCCCCGTTACAACCACTCTTTGCTTCTTTTCTCAACACATCTGGAATAGAAAGTAGGTTTACTGCATGCCTATATTTTTATAAACACTTCAAATGGAAGCATTTTCGTGGATTATAGTGCGAATTTTCGTATTCCCTTTGTTGGAGAAAAATTAGGCTATAGATATGGGGGCACTACGCTACAGACTGGCAGGATGGAGGTTCGATCCCCGATGAGGTCGTAGGGATATTTTAGTTTTCCTAATCCTTCTGGCGGCATTATGGCCCTGGGTTCGCCTCATCCTGTAACAGAAATGAGTACCAGGAGAAATCCTGGGTGTAAAGGCGCATAAGGCAGTCAACCTTACCTTCTTCATGCCCGACTGTCTAAAATCTGGGAGCCTCAACCTCCTGAATCCTACAGGGCCTTCATGGCTTGTAGGGATTGTTTCAGTGTGTGTATAATATCTCAAAAATATTAACTGGGAGACCCGAAGGGAAGAGACCACTTGGAAGACCCAGAAGTAGGTAAAAAGACAATTTTAGAATAGATTTAAGGGAACTAGGATTTGCGAGGGACGGTTGAATGGACTTAGCACAGAACAAGGTTAATGGCGGGCTCATATAAACGCAACAATGAACCTCCGGGTTCCATAAAATAGATAATATTCCGTTAGCTTGCTTAGGAATTGTCTAATGCCATTGAGTAAGTAAGGAAGGATAAGCCAGCCACAAACTCAGGTGAATAGTACATCTTTGCGTTAGGTTGAAACAATTGAATACGCTACCAGCAATGCGGTCTCTTATTCTGTATTAGAATTATTTGAAGTGAGAAAGTTGAATAATATTCCATGCTTCAGGGTAGAGAAAGTTACATGAATGTATTTTATAGCTTTTTTTAATGCTAACGAAAGGGAAATCTGACAGCTGACGTTTCAAAATGACAGCTGTTGCAGCATACCTTATGACAGCCCATGTGATGGATTGACTCTCAAAAAATACCGAGCATGCCAATACCTCAAACAAAACCCATATTTTATAATGTCAGATATCTCAAATCCCAAGTGTAAATCCTCTGACCACCGTAAAATATTTTGTGCACTCCTTAACTAATTAGTGGTACTTACGAACGTTGTTGCCGTGGATCGTAAGTTGACATTCCCACACAATCATGTTGCTAAGGGCGTTGCGATGCGGTTAAATTACTTACTGTCCTTGCGCCACGTCATAATTCATTACGATACACTTCATAATACAAGCCTTTATGAACAAGGCCCCCCAGGACAAATATTGGGTTCCCATAACAACAAACACATGCGAATCACTTTCTGAAATAAACATCTATCTTCAAGAATGTATATACATAATATTTTCAGGTAATATCACAATTAATATAATTAAATTGATATAAATAATCATCGTGCAAAAAATAGCATGCAATACTCGTGCCGTAAGCGCATAACGGATCTCGGAAAATTGAAAAAACTCTGCGCGAGCGCCTCGTTTTTTCAAACTCTTTCCTCGATCTGTATGCATCACTTACGGCACTTGTATCCCAATATACTATGCTTCCGTCTTACTGGACCCAAAACTAGTATTTGAGGGTCCAGGGCGACCGAACTGTAAATGACATTCGAAAGATCGTCGAGATTGCAATAAAAACTCCCCATGTTTTTTCGGGCTCCACTTAGGCCTAGCCCAGAAACCTCACGCCATTCTTAACCTCACGCCATACCATTCTTAACCTATGTCTAGGTCTTTCTACTATTTTCTTCTGTGACAGTAGGCCTAAGTGTTTATATTAAATAATAAATCATGACATGTTACAGTAGAAAATACGTCAGCTAATTATGAAGTGCCAGAATAGAGCTTTATGAAATAATGTGTGGACGGCAAATTGTTTGTCCGTCTGTGTGTCTGTCCATGTTACTGTAGGCGCGATAACTCAAATACGCTTTATCGGATTTTCACGTAACTTGGTATACCATTTATAACGTCCATGGCAAGAAGTCTAATGATATCGGACCAAATCGGTTGACCGGTACCGGAGTAATGCCCAATTTAGTGCCTACTTTCTTGGTAATATACGGTATTAGAAAGAATTTATCAAATGCAAATCAATTCTCATGGCAAAACATTGTTTTACAGTGTTCATATACGGCTTTGGAAGTTGCAATACAGTTATCTTTGACAAATAACACTACCCACATATTCCTTCACATATGCGTATCAAACTAGACCTTTGTTCTTCCGCAAGCCTTGCTTAATGAATCGATCTGGAGCTTAACTCAGAAATCGATTAAAAAAATAACTTATTTTCTGCATATCATAATTGCAATTATCACTGATTAAACAAAAGCATTCTGTCACTTTGTTTCCTCAGTTTGCCTGATTTTATTTTATTTGCCCTAGGCAGGGGCTCCCGGACTCCCCTCTGCATGATGCCCCCCCCCCCAGTCCTAAAACAACACCATCGTTTCTACTAACTTCTATTTACAACATATAATTTAACGAGGGTGACCGTATTTCCCGGGAACTCCTGTATTTTAAGGTTTTTTTTAATCATTTCTGCTTACGTATTGACCTTCTACTCCCTCATTTTTTATAATTACTCTTTATCGTTAATTTCTCAGTTTTGTATATATAATAATATCAATAGTTTTGGTAAAATTTAGGAATTTTGATAAACAATAAATGGAAAAATCGAAGTAGCTTATAGTTAATTAAATCTGAAATAATGGTAATGTAAATTACAGTTATGATTGAGAAAGAGTTCTACGTTTATATTCTTGATGAGATGCTATACATTTCCAATTCCATTCTGTATCTATTCCCCCTCACAATACTGTATTTTATTCTTCATCCTTCACTATCGGGACAGCTCGTCTGTGGAATTCCTAACCTGAGGATATAAAAGGCTGCCGAACCCTCAGAGCGTTCAAGATAAAGTTAGTTGATCACTTGACCACCAACCATTAACATTTATATGATATACTACTTTCATGTAAAAATTATTGATCTTTCTTTTTTTGTATTGTTTCATTTATTTTTATTTTACATTTTTTTCTTTTTCTACGTGTTATTATTTTTTTCTTTCATTCCTTCTACTTACCATGTTGAATTTTCATTATCATACTTGAATATAGTTTTAATTATAGTTTTCGTTAACATAATTTACATTTAGGCCTATATAATATAATCATATGTCTCGCTTATTTACTCTTAATTAGATTCTTTGTTAACGTTTGAATGTATCCACCTCTGGTTAGTGGAAGAGAAGATCTTATGACCTAAACTACAGCAGAGGTAAATATAAATAAATAAATAAATAAAATTTGCAATTTTTGCAATTAACTTACTTAATTTCGATAATAAATCTCGAAATGAGAACCTTCTCATTTTTCAAGGACGATGAAATTAAAAACCTTCAAAATCATCAATAATACAACTTCAGTAATCTAATATCGTGCAATTCATGCATAGCAGACGGAAAATTCGTCTGTCCCTTTATGGTCTTAACGTGAAGTAAAACGAGATTTGAAATTCATATCAATAAAGGGTTATATTCCGGCATTATATCAATACTTTAATGGTTTTCACTAGGGATGGGTCGATACCAGATTTTCTCGATACCGATACATGATTTTTTCCTGGATACTCGATACTTCGATACAAGATACTTTCAACATTTCCAGTTTCAATAAATAGGTACATTAAAAATTAAAATTTGAGAGAACTGCTTAATACCAACTAAATTATTAAGTCTGCATATTCATATTTAATGAGACAAAATTTAATATCATCAGTAGCCTATAATTATTTTTAAACTCTACATTAAAACTAAAATTAGTTTTTTAAACAGTCCACTTACAAGTTTTTATTAAAAAATACTAGCATTCTCACTTAATTGCAGAATTGTAGAATTACAGAAGTATCGAAAAAGTATCGAGCGAGTTCTCTGAAGTATCGTTCGATGCCGATACCATGCAAGTATCGAGGGTATCGAGGTATCGAAAGTATCGAGGACTCATCCCTAGATTTCACATTTGCTCTACAAATAACCTTTATCCTTTGTGTGCTTAGATACAACCTGGTGTTTCTGGGTCTCACATACCTGGTTCCTGTGACAGCCATGGCGGTCTGCTACTCACTCATGGGGATAGAGTTGTGGGGAAGTCGCTCCATAGGAGAGCTCACACAGCGCCAAGCAGAGTCCATCAAATCTAAAAGAAAGGTAAGTAAGAATTACCATGACTATTCCACTCATACGCCGCGTGTTTGTTATTGATCAATAACGTTTAGCAATTCCTCGGACATAGACCAATCACGATCGTTTATCTTATAATATCCTTCCTCGGATCACAACGCTGCACTTTTATCTGATAAAACTTCAGCTCGTTATTGGACACGTAAGGCATCAACGTGCGATGAGTAATACGTCGCATGTTGCCAAGCAGAATTAAAATATATTATTTTATACAACATAACTTGTTTGGAAATTGAAATGGATGTCCATTGATTAGAAACACATTTTAGATTTGGTACAAGCCAGTTCGTGTGCTTTTATAGCTTTTTGATGTAAGCAACTACCACGACGCCCTCCATCTTGTGATGCGCACTATTGGTAGCACTGGGAACTCGGGTCGATTCATCGAATCGATTCGTGGACTGTTCATTTATCTAGTATGCCGTGATCTTACGGCTGACAGAATATTGACAAGTTTCATCAGATAAATTTGCTCAAACTTCGTTCTCGCAAATATATTAAAAATACTCGTAATCTCTCTTGGAATGACCTATGATAATTGGTATAATATTGATACGATTGAAGGTTAATTGATTTCAAGAGTTGCTGGGGTAGATCGTCTCCCAATATTTACGTGTAACACGACGTGGGAGACGATCCGTCTCAAATCAGCGCTCGAAAATAACGATGACACTAAAAAACCCATAGGTAACTTGTCCCGACCAGGATTCGAACCCGGGCCCGCTGCGTGAGAGGAGCGCATCCCCTACGCCACGGCGGTGGACAAGCAATATTCTTACACCATAAATTTAAGGGGCCTTTTAGAGCCCGCATCTAAGACACTGCGCCTAAAATGCAATGAAATACACAGCTTTTTCTAAGATATGTTAATATTTTACAAATGAATAGCTAAAATACACAAAAGCTCATTTAGTATCGTCATTCACATCACTCCCATCCAGATATCAATCACAGATCACCATAATAAGTGGCCGTGTTCAAAATTTCAGTAGCTTAACTTGCAACAGATTCAACTTAACTGGAAATAAGACCTACAGCCATTCTCTCAAAACGTTCACTCCAAAATTTCATCGAAATAATTCATCATAACACTCATCGCATAGTCTTAAAACTCTCGCCTAACAATTTTTTAACGGTTCTGGCCATTCACTCATTGTTATTCACAAAATAGATACCTGAAAAAAATACTTAGCTGTGAACTTGAGGTCTCACAGACCACTACAAAAATAGTTTTCTAGCCCACCTCCACTAACACTGATGGGTAAGTGACAAATACGGGCTGATAAAGGGTCTTGGGATGGGATAGCAGCGGGAACTATTTTTACTGCGGTCACACAGACCTCACGTCCACGGGTAGCAATTAAGAGTTAAACTATTACACTAGTGATTCAGTGAGCGATTGTATATAATATGGAACACTTAGCTCTGGAAAAAGGCATGCTATTGAGACCTCTTTAGCGTCATTTCATTACAACCCATGTGTTTGAATGTGTGTGGATTAAAACGACACGTCGACACGTGAACCCACTCTTTCTGGTCTCATTAAAAGTAACAGGCCATTTGTGAAAATCGGCTGGGTTATTTTCACTGCTGTAATGAAGCATTAAGCGCTATTTCCCGCTAGGCTTGGTTCAGTTAAAATCAGCACGGGAGCATTACAATACCAGCATAGCGTTTTAGTATCTGTTCAATGGCCTCTGTTAATGTCTAGAAGTAGGCCTTATGATAATAACACTTAAATCTATAATAATAAAAGGAAGTGTCTTTCTGTCTGTCTGTCTGTGTGCTATGCCCAGCGAAATCTACTGAACGCAGAGATCTGAAATTTTAAACGTAGATGGACTGAAGGGTGAACGAATGCACCTCGAAGCCGGATTTTTAATTTTCGCTTTCGTTCACGAATTATGAGTGAAAAATTGGCAGAAAACTTAATTTTTAGCACTGATTAAACACCTCCCAGTCGAACCTCCACAGGAGACTAGAAAAGCGCGATAACTGAAATACGCTTTATCGGATTTTCATGAAACTTGGTATACGCATTTATGACGTCCATGGGTAGAAGCCTATTGAATTTGGTACCGAAACAACGAGTAAGTAATACCAATATTTATTTTGTAATGGGTTTAAGACGCTACGATATTATTGCATGGTCCACAATATATTAAACATAAAGTAACATTGCCAATTTTTTATTGATATTGTTAGCCCGCCTTGATTAATTCATTTCTTTATAACGATGTCAATGTAAATACAAGATTTAAAACACAACTAGCCGATGAATATTGATATAATATTGTGCGTTCTATCGATATGTATGGCTACCGATACCTACAGTATATTTTAATGTGATTAATTTTCTTATTCGCTCCTGTGCAGCAATATACCTAATGTAATTCCTGACAGACAGATTTCAGATTGACTTTTTATTCATTCATAGCCTAAACGGCTGACATAAACTTGAAACAAACATGTTAGCGAATCGTAGCCATATTACATCGTGAATATTATTGCCAGCGCAATTGGTTTTTGGAGCTCAACTCGGAGATATATTAATATTAGATATAATAATTGCAGTTATCACTGATTAAAAAAAGCATTCTGCCACTTTGTTATATCAGTTTACCTGATTTTATGTTCTATTTGAATTTGAAGGATAACGCTAGCAGTATTCGTCTGGAAATCTGTAGATTTTATAGATGTTACAGTCACTTCCAAGCTCCTCGCCATATCATATTTATAAACACCATGGCAACAGCTGTGACATGTTGCAAGAGAAGCAACATGTTGCAAGTTATTTATCATCCTCACTAGGTCACTGCAATCAGGCATGTATGCATGGGGAATGTATGTGTGTGTATGCTATATACAGAGTGGATGGGGAAAACTGAGCAGATTTTTACATCTTATTTAATAGAAACAAACAAAAAGATCCATTGCAAATTTTGTTCCAAGTGAGTATTTTTTTCAGGAAAATCTTGTCTGAAACGTTAACCGTGTAATTCTATAAGTATTATCCGTACTGTTTTACTTTTTTACTTTTTCTACCCTTGCTACATAAACTGTAGATAGAGGAAGTTTTATTTAATCAGTGCTAAGGCCATTTGGCCTTCTCCTCCGCTCTACCAGTCAAAAAGGACGTAGGCTGTTCTTAATATAAATTTAAGATTAATTTCTGAATAATTACAATTTCTAAATTACACTAAGTCAACTAATTTAAACTTTTTTCTGTAACTGGTTTGTAAACGGATGCATTTACTCAATTTTGGGGGGCTGAATTCACTGGTAAAATCAGTTTTTCTCTATCACGTCACATTTCTTATATACACATCAATATCATAATCCAAAACAGTATTGACATTGGCGAAAATTGTCAAAACAAAGAAGAAGTATATATTCAGAACTTCAGAATGCAATGCTATTTAATATATAGACATGACGCCAATAGAAGATCTAAATTAGTTCACAAGATATTTTCAACTTAAATCTTCTTTGGTATCCGAAAAATGTGACAACGATGCTCTTCTTTTGTTTGCCGTTTCATCAC
The DNA here is from genome assembly GCA_964059195.1 of Ectobius pallidus. Classification (NCBI taxonomy): domain Eukaryota; kingdom Metazoa; phylum Arthropoda; class Insecta; order Blattodea; family Ectobiidae; genus Ectobius; species Ectobius pallidus. The sequence continues at coordinate 144,035,580 of CAXKWD010000006.1, forward strand.
TTTCTGTAACAAGATTCCCAGCAGGAATACGGAAACAATTTAAAAACCTTAAAAACTCAAAAATCTTACGTGCTAGAACCATTTGAAAGGAAGATTCTTATTCAATACACCAAAATACACGCTAATTGATAGGTCACATCCCAGATGCAAAATGGCTGTTGACTAGTCTTATTATAGAAAAATAAATAAATTGCGTTGCGGAAAGTAGGCTATTTTAATTCAACTATTTTACTATTTTAATACACAACGCTAAAGTTGGACACAAATATGAATAGAAAAACTATTAAAGAATTACTGAAAAAAAGTATTCAAATTACACTTTATGATTCTGAATACAAAAAATTATAGTTCAGATTCAGTACAACATAGACCGTAAAATTTGTACACTAAAGAAATCGTACTCAAGAACTTGTGATCAGAAATCCATGTCTTATTATCTGCTTCGCCCAGGCCCAATGGCATAGGGAATGGAGGGTCCAGGGGTTCCGGACCCTCTCCCCCCGAAATCAAAATCTAAAATTCTGGTTTTGTATTATTTTAATGCTGTAGTCATATAAACTCCATTTTTTCTAATATTTAATTATTTTATTTAATAGTAAAGTGCTGAACTTTTAAAGGTAGGCCTATTATTTCCACTGTTCCATGTGTTATTTATCTTTTCTTATAAATAGTAATAAGTGGTAATAATAGTAATAAATAGTAATAATATAACTTAGGTAACGATTTCTTGTTTAAGTTGACATGTCTTAGAGTATAGTAAACAAATTTGCTAACTAGTTTTTTAGTGCTAAAATATCGTAAAATGTGATTTTCATTACTTGAATATTTAATCCCTGGCCCTTCCCAAAATTTTCTGGGTACGCCACTGTCAGGCCAGGTTATTACGTAACCAAATTATTATGTAGACCTATGTAAGTGCGAGAATGGTACTTTCTAAAACAACTTGGTGAACGGTAAAGATGTCCGTCTATCTGTCTCTCCGTGTACGAGATGATTCAAATACGCTTTATAAGATTTTCATGAAACTTAGTATAGGCCTACACACAAATAGGAAGAATCCTATTTATTTTCGACAAAATTACCGGTGGCATGACCTATTAACGGTCAAATGCAGTTTAAAATAAGCAGAGAATGATTGTTCTAGAACTCACTGTTTGGTAGGAAAGAATTTTTTAAGACATAGGTGATAATTTTGTTTTACAGTTACTTCCCTTGACATAGGGGTACGCTTTATTCAATTTCTGTAGCTTAGATTTTTGTGAAACTTTGGGAACTTACTAACAATAGGTACTACTATTTACCCTAGCACAATCAGTCTAATATGCACAATATTACTGCATGAAAACTGCAGAGTGCACTTGCAAAGCATAAAAAAATCAACTAAATCTGACTGTTAACACCTGAGTTATGGCTTCTTGAACATATGCTATATTTTCTATCATTTTGCTAGCGGTAACTACCATCTCCCCTTAAGTAGCAAATTTCCATCAATCGATAAAACTGAATAGGCTTTTGAGAACAGAAGACAAGTGATAGCATATTTGTACGCCTCCATATGTTTTGGCAAAAATAAATGGATATTTTTTACGTAAGGAAGTTGTTATAAATTCGTTCTGTTAAAATTCTAGTTATCCCAATTAGTCCTTCACATATGCTGATCAAACTTTCTGAAGAAACCGCGTTCTAGAACATTTGTTTCTGAAATGTGGCCTATTAACTCTATCTGGCACTTGGATTTTTTCAGTTGATCTAATTTTATTATTTTAGTTATTATCAGGGCCCGGACTCTGATGACCTAAAATTGTTTAAAAAATGATCTATAAAAGGACCCTAGATTTTAAAGAAAAAGACTTAATAATTATAAAGAATGACCTAAAACTGATATTTTATTTATAAAAAAATATTATTGTACACAGAAAGTCATAGACTAATTTGTAAATAATTGTAGAAACCGTAAATGCAGAAAGGATGTTGTGGGTCTAAAAACTTGGTTCTTTATTCTTGATTGGAGCATCTGAGAAGAAAAGTAAGAAAATTGATTTTAAAGTAGATCCTACAAAATTTTGCATTATAGTAACCTATTAATTTATTGTATTTAAATGCATGAAAATGACTAAATAAGGAAGCAAATAACACGAAAATATAAAATGGCATAAAATGACAAAAAATTGCCTTCTAAAAATGCATTTCTATAATCTAGAGGCCATGATTAGGTTTAATCTACAAGTTAGCAATGTCTATGAAGCATCAATAAAAATATGACATATCATCAAAATCCGGGTCCTGGTTATTATTACTAACACTGCTACTTTTATTACGCTTTCCAGAATCTGTTATCCTCCATCCTTTTTGGTAACAGCGATTAATCTTGATTCAGTTTTACATATCCAATCATTCATCCATATGCATCATGCAGACGAAAAATAACAGTGAGGCCGTATAATTAAGTTAACTGACAGCATGTTAATCGTATGAAAAAACAATTGACGGCCTTCAGTACGAATTGCAGTTTTCGTTTTGATAGGGTTAGCGAATGTGATGGAAATTGCCATAGAGAATAATCCAGTTACATGAATGCAAAAGAGTAAATTGAAACGACCATAATAAAAACAGTGTAGCCTTTCATGCGCTGGAAACAAGATTGTACCCATATTATAAACTGAATGCAAAGTAATAAAAATAAACGGTAATTGGGTATTAGCGCAGATATTAGCATGACTCATGCCCGGTTTCTATAAACTCGTGAAATACATATGGGTAAATTATCCATGGGCAAATTAGTTCCGTTTCACCCACAATGATATATTGAGCAAGGCCTTGGAGTTGTACAGTTAATTTAATTCAGAAGGCTTTGATTCTCATTGTTTAAATTATTATTGATCCTATAAGAGGTTAAATTTTATCCAGCCATTCATGAAAGGATAAATTAACCGGACGATTTACCCTTGGAAAGATCTAGCCCGAGTTTGTAGGAACATTTTTTCTGTCATTTTCATATTTACCCAGAGGACATTTATTTAGAAACTCGCCACAAATGTATGTCATTGCTATCTTTAAATTATTTGTGTTTGTATGGTGTTATTCTTGTGTAAATTCTGTCCATTGGATAATTTACAAATAGGTATTTCGCGAGTTTATAGAAACCGGGCAACAGTCATCCTCAGTCGTAATTTAGTATTAACGGATTCTAACCATTCTACTTTCATTAATAAAATTACGAGGGTCGTCCAGAAAGTAAACTAAATAATAAAATCGGGTAAACTGATGTAACAAAGTGCCAAGAATGCTTTTGTTTAATCAGTGATAATTGCAATTATTATATTCTCCAGATCGATTCATTAAACAGGGCTTATGGAAGAACAAAGGTCTAGTTTAAAAAAAAAATCAGATTAACATCGTCCAGCATAAGCAGAACTATACAGATATCTTGAAAAACGGAAACTCACATAGCCTAGAAAAAAATAAAAAATAAAATATAAAAAAAATAAATTAAAAAATGTTAAATTGGCCGGCTACGGGATTTGAACCAGGGACCTCTAGAATGCGAGTCTAAGACGTTAAACTGCCTAGTTTGATAAGCATATGTGAAAGAATATTGTTATTTTGTCAAAGCTAAATGTATTGCAACTGCCAAAGCCGTATATGAACACTCTAAAACGATATGATGACGTCATGATAACTGATTTGCATTTGAAAAATTATTTCTAATTACTATAAAATAGGCACTAAATTGGGCTTTACTCCTGTACCGATCAATCGATTTCGCTTCTTCCCATGGACGTTATAAATGCATAATCCAAGTTTCATGAAAATCCGATAAAGTGTATTTGAGTTATCGCGCGTACAGACACACGGACAGACATTTTCCCATCCCCCACACAATCTTATAAAGTACCATACTTTTACTTAATATTAGGGATGGGTCGATACCAGATTTTCTCGATACTCGATACCGATACATGATTTTTTCCTCGATAATCGATACCTTCAACATTTCCAGTTTCAATAAATAGGTACATTAAAAATTAAAATTTTGAGAGAACTGTGTAATACCAACTAAATTAATTAAGTCTGCATATTTAATAATACAAAATTTAATATCATCAGTAGCCTATGATTATTTTTATACCCTACATTAAAACTAAAATTAGTTTTTTAAACAGTCCACCTACAAGTTTTGTTAAAAAATACTAGCATTCTCACTTAATTGCAGATGTGCAGAGTTACAAAAGTATCGAAAAAGTATCGAGCGAGTTTTCTGAAGTATAGTTCGATGACGATACCATGCAAGTATCGGGAGTATCGAGGACCCACCCCTATTAGTAATAATGAAAGATATCAACACAAAACTTCATTTACAAAGATACAGTATCTTACTCTATTTCTCAACGTAATCGCCATTGCAGTCAATGCATTTATTGTAACGTGGTACCAGTTTTTCAATGCCGATGTTGTACTCTTCTACGACCAAAGATCTGAGCCAGGATGTCACTGCCGCTTTTAGGTCTTCATCGGTTGGGAACTCTTTTCCGCCCAAAAAGTCCTTTTGTTTCGGAAACAAGTGAAAATCACTGGGTGCCAGGTCAGGGTAATAAGGAGGATGTCCAAAAAGTTTCCACTTAAAACGTTGAAGTTGTGCCTGTGTTTGAGCAGCCGAATGAGGTCGAGCGTTGTCGTGAACCAAAAAAACCTTTTCAGGCAACTTTCCACGTCTCTTGTTTTGGATAGCGCGTCGTAGTCTTAGAAGTGTTACACAATAGGCCTCTGCGTTTTTTCCCTGTCTTCTTGGCAGAAACTCCAGTGAACATCTGCCTATGATACGTCCTTTGTAATAACTGCAGACATTATTGATAATCGACTATCCAAAATTTGTAACCCTGTGGCTGAATTTCAAAACTATTCCAAAATAGAAATATTACTCAACTGTCTCTTAAGTGCAACAATTTTATTTTAAATTCTTCCGTTTCGCTCGGTAGATGGCAGGCACGGAGGAAAGAAAACACGGAGATGCCCTGAGACCGCAAGCGTGAAGCCAACTGTCCGAGCGTTTGGTACTCTAAGGGGGCGTGTCACTGTGTTTATATGTTTATAGCGTGCACGGATAGCGTGGTTACTCGTCTTTGTTTCTTTGTTTTGAACAATTTAGAAGTGAAAATGAGTGCATGTTGTGCACTATTCTATGAACTTACCTTAAAAACTAATAATTTTGTAAAATTTAGGTACTGAAAATAGTCAATTTTTGGGATGAATGAATATGGGTATATTGCTAAGCATAATTTACTTGTATTTTACACTAGGCGGCTAATTATTGATGTATTTTCTTTATAACTGCCTTAGGCTACTTGTAATTAATGAAATAAAGTGCATTTATCTGAATTATTAGTAATACTAAGTAATTTATTGCTTTAGATTTCCAATATTTATATTAGTTATCATTTATTGCGTTTAATAGAGTCAATAACCACATGGTGTAGCTATATAACTGTCCAGAATATTTTTCTCGTTCTGAATTATCATAGTCGCATGGTCACTTAATCATTTTCTGACTCAGTATTTATACTCGCACATGTAAAGTTGCTCATTTGAAAGTTACATTTTTGGTTCTTCTGAGATAGGTTAATGCTTACTACCGGGATTATTATGATGTCAGAGTATGTAGTTAATATATGAAATTGGGATATTACATATTTTCCCTACCGTTACGTTGTTATAACCCGTGAAACTTCGGAGTATTTGTGTGCTATTGTATATAGCAAGCCTCCTTTTTGGTCCTCTAAGGGGGCGTGGTCATTGGCTTCATCTGTTTCCCATACAACACCGCAAGCACGGCGTCTCCGTGTATTCTTTCCTCCGTGATGGCAGGGCAGGTTAACAAACTTCTGAAAGCTCAAAATGAATATCCCGAGAAACCATTAACCACTAATTATTCATTATTATGATGTTTACAAGTATATGCGGGACAATTTTATTGCATATGCTGTTAGTGCACCATTCACACAATAAGCAGAATAGAACCTAAAATGGATCCCTGCTGATCTCAGATGTTGTTGAGAATGTTTTGCATTGATATCTACAATTTAATATAGTATTTTTTTTATGTTTACAGGTGGTGAGGATGTTTATCATCGTGGTGTCCATCTTCGCGTTCTGTTGGCTGCCATATCACGGCTATTTCATCTATGCTTATCACAACAACTCCATCACAGCTAGTAAATACGTACAGCACATGTACCTGGCTTTCTATTGGCTAGCCATGTCCAACGCTATGGTCAACCCGCTCATATACTACTGGATGAATAACAGGTACTTAATGAAACAACATAGATGTGATGCCAGCAGCTCAACTATAATTTGTTTTATAATTCGCCGCCTAGGCCTTTCGGTGCGCTTGCGCCTTCTTCAGGGCATCTTTTTTGCTGGTTTGGAGTTCCAACAATTAAAACCAAAACTGCATTTTGTCACGTTTATAAAAATAAATGGTGCAAAAATACGTTGCACAAACTTTCTCGCGTATGCGTGTTAAAGGCTAGCACAGAAAAAATTAAATTAAAGAGACAATTAAATTTTACTTATTACATTTTCATAATACTAACAAGTATCTAGAATGGAAAGCATCAGGGTCGATCTTTATGTTCAATGCTTTTACCGTGAAATAATAATAATAATAATAATAATAACAATAATAATAACAATAATAATAATAATCAATGACAGTAAAACTGCATATTATTAGTACTACTACTACTACGGGAAAATTCAAATATAAGTCGCACCTTGGGATAAATCGGTCCCACCCAACCTATCTTCACCGATGCAGTTTCTTTTATACCACGATCTAGCGAATTCTTCTGTCCTAGTATTATGAAGAAACTCGTGATTGGATGTTGGAGGTGTAACGTCTTACCGCTAGACGAGAGGTGGCAGGCTGACAAACCTTGCGGGAGATATAATATGCCACATTTTCGAAACCTACAAACAGTGTATCGTACATTATTCGAAAATGCAAGGGCGCTTCGCTACGGCTGCCGCCTCCGCTTCGCGCACTTAACTATGTGGTTAGTGTTATGCATTATTTAGCTATATGCAACAGTATACAAGGGCAGTTGGTCACTCTGCTTCGCTCAGAAACAAAATACATCACACAGTCCGTGCAAATGTGAATATCGAATGGGGAAGCTTAAGGGACGACTAATATTTGAATTTCGCCACCACTACTACTACTACTACTTAGGTTATATTGCACGCTTTAACTGCATGTAGGTCATACCACGTGTTTAGTATGTTTGCGTGAAACATTAGTCTATATCAACGTTTCTTAACCTTTTTGAACCCGAGGACCTCTAAAATGAGTAAAAAACTTTACGGACCCCAAATTTAAATCCAATTTTTAAAAGTAGGCTATATGTAGGCCTATATTCTTAATATTTGGGGTATTAAATTATAGGTCGTTATAACGAAATCCATTTTTTTTTAATCCGACGGAACGCAGTTATTGAATTGGAATGAAACTATTGGCAGTAAAATTATATTTTGAACAGACTTTAATATGTATTACCAATTTGATATTATAATTAGGAATTATGTTATTACTCACTTTTAATGAGACGGTTGAGCTTGACGCCTCTTGCAGAGTTCCTGTTTTTTTGTCTCATTATTAGTCAAATTTAGTAGATATGACCTGTATTTTCGAAGATTTTAAACCTTTGACATCTAGTGTCCATTTTATGTGAAAAATTTCTACTTCTTTACTTCCCACTTGCTTTATGATATTTTTTAATTAATTATGTCTGCGGACCATCTGCACCGTGTTCGCGGACCACCAGTGGTCCGCGTGACCATAGGTTGAGAAACGCTGGTCTATATTAACAACTCATTCGCGTCATGTTTCTATTGTTTAGTGATGTCTTCTTATGTGATATTCAGTTTAAACGATTATAATATCCAGTGACATAGCGGCGATGAGTTATGGAAAATAAGCAAGTCCTACAAATATACAAGTCATACTTGTACACGGGTACATTGTATAAATTGTGATAATGCAATTTTAGCGGCCTAGGTTGCTAAAATGCAATTTTTCGGGATGTTACCAGTTCGACAAGCAGCTGTTTTAGAGCTGTATTTTAATTTTTATCTTAGATTGGTTGACACTATATTTTATGAAATCAAAGTTCAAGCTGTACATTCAAATACAGTTAGCTGTAAATATCAAGTTTTCACATGATGTTTTTCTGCCAGTCATTATTTGAAAGAGTATATTATACTGCTATAGGAAAAGAGTCCTGTTCATAAAATTGCCTCCTGTGATTTTTTCAAACTGATAAGGATGAGTGGAATTGTAGCGTTAACTGCTAACCATTCTATTCTGAGAAAAAGTTATGTTGATAACATAAATAGTGTATAAACGATGTTACAAGTTTTTGATAATCTATTAATTTAATTCAGTAGTTTCATTGCTTGCCTCTATTTCCACTTCAGCTTTATATCCGTACTCCATTTCACAAGAAGTTGATAGTTGTCATTTCGCTTAATAGTTCCATTAGTTGAACTAGTTAGCAAATATCTCTCAACGAGACTGCAGTTAGAATTGTGGGCATTCTCATTACATCAACATGTTCCACGTTGCAAATAATGCAAATGATTTTCAAATCGTTGTTCACTGCACGTTTCTGCAATTGACACAGTTTTGTCCATGTTGCAATTAGAAATTGTAATTTTATTTCTCCTAGCATTTGAGTAAAGATTACACAATTTTATATCTTCACACTTTATATTCTAAAAATAAAGGGTACCTCTCCATCAGATTCAACCACGGTGGTGAAGAGGCAGCGTGCCCACGCCTAGATCAGGTTGCTGATTCAAACCCGGGACTTTAAACTAGGGAGCCCATATTGTAGATTTACAGCATGCTAAACCTAAATTAGAGCATTTGGAGAAAATTCCTCGGCCCTTTCCTACTAGGTTGTGAGGCAATAGGCACCTGTCCCTCAGCCCCCTCTTGAAAAATAAGTGTAACAATATTCTGTGGTTCATGAATGGATATTATATCATTTATCTTGAATGTTACTGTACAATAACAGTGGAAGCCCAGTCACAAAAATCACTAATTAGTGTGCCTCACATTACTGCATATAACATAACTTGTCTGTCAGTAAGGCAGGGGCGTATTTAGCTACTTAAGCGCCCCTAGGCAGAGAAAAGTATTTTCACCCCCTTATTTCCATATGAATGTACAAAGTAACCTACAATAATCATTATTGTAACTGAAATAGTAGGCTAATAATAATAGTAATAATAATAGGCCTAATAATAACAATAATGTGTAATAAATAAATAAATAGGTGCGTATTGTTGTCAATGTTATTCATTTCTATTTCATTGTGTGTTATATTAGTACTATTTTTTTTATTATTTATATTTATTTTATTCTGCCAACTACAGGAATAAATCCCATTACAGTTGGAGAGTTATGAATAAAAAAATGTTTAATATATTAAAAAACAGTAACGGCTTAAAAGCCACCCCTTCAAATCTGCCGCCCTAGGCAGCTGCCTAGTCTGCCTAGGCTTAAATACGGCACTGCAGTAAGGTAGACCATTAAGAGCAATCGGTTACAGGAGAGAGGTTCCATCTGGTGCTGTGAAGTGAACTCTGGCTTAGCTTAGTTAGTAGAGCAGTGGCATGGTTATCCAAAGGTCCTGGGTTCAAATCCCAGTATCAGAGGAATTTTTCTCCTATAATATTCTCACCCTTTATGTTTGCTATTCATTGATTAGAGAAATAAAAATTTCAATGTGTCTGTATCATAGTACAGCTGTTATGAAAAGCTTTGAACACCTCAGGCAGGAGCTGTTTAAGTAGTTACAAAAACTATAGTGTTTCATGCTCTACATCCCAATGAGGATAGTAATTAATATTCAGAATGGTTTTATGTTACCCAAAGGTACATTCTCTGCCCTCCAAGACTTAAATGAATATACTCTACATTATTTTAAACTTTTTGTTTTCAGTGGATGCTTTTCTATTATATTAAAATGTTCGCTTCTCTCAAGTGCATTTTTCTGGAAAAAATAAGAGGACAAGTTGGAAACTTCTGGCTGGACTCTTATATACTGCATTAATTTAATAACAAAGGCAATTACGTAAAACTTTTACAAAGATTGTATGCTGAACAAAGAATTTAATTAGTAAAACAGCATTGCATAGGCTACTGGTACACTCCAATAAAAAGATGTGTTTAAAATTATTACAATGTTTTTATCGATGGTTACCGTGACGAAACTTATCTTCTTCATGATCAGTACTGTGTGAGAAGCCACCTAAAGGAAGACTCAAGGGCAGAGTTGAAACGTTGTGTGTTAATTTTTAACTTTTATCCACTGATTTTGTAATAATTTTAAACACATCTTTTTATTGGATTTGACTCAGTGGAAATTTGGGACCGATATGGATGTTCTACTGGTACACTACTATAAATATACTAAGTCACACGATATAGTAACGAACTACTTACAAACTCATTGGTGACAAAAAATCAGGAATTAGTGTGTTCCTACAGACATTCAGAAACTGTCATAACTAAAGTCAGGATATCCATATACTATTAAATCTTAAGGTATATGTACACCTTTAGGTATGAAATTTTTATTTTTAAGAATCATGGCTTATTTTTAATCATATATATTATATATATATATATATATATATATATATATATATATATATATCTAGGAGGGGCATACTGAAAATCATGAGCAACATTTTTTCACAACCTTATTCTTTATTTGTAAGTGAAACTAGGTATATCATCTCAATCTACAGACCTACTCTTGAAAGTAGTCTACTACTCTTGTGTTGAATCCCTAATTAGATACGGGATCCCCTTTTGGGGCTCATCTCCAAAAGCTGATTGCATTTTCAAATTGCAAAAGCGGATACTAAAAACAATTTTCCACTTACCCATTAGAACACCAACCAAAGAGCTCCTTGGAAAAATAGGAATCTTACCTGTACCGTGCTTATATATACTTGAAACGTTACTCTTCATCCACAAGAATAAAACCGAATTTCGTCTAAACTCTGAGATACATAATCATCACACAAGAACATTTAATAACCTACATTTGGACAGCCATAGACTTACCAAAAGCTTACTTAGCATATCTCATACAGGAATTCTCATGTACAATAAACTGCCACCAGAAATAACAAAATCCAACATCAAAACTTTCAAGGGAAAACTAAAAGATATACTCCTGAATGGCAAGTTCCTTAGTATTAAAGATTACTTAGACTCAACGTTTTAACTAAAACAACTCCATTCATAGTCTCGACTAGTCAATGTAAGCAAGCTAAATCCTGTAGTAATTAATAATTTTCATTGTAATCATTTATGTTTTATTCATTTGTTTTTTATTGTAATCATCTATGTTTTATTCATTTGTATTGTATTGTATTGTAATCATCTATATTTTATTAATTTGCATTGTATTGTATTGTATTTTGTTGTCCACTTCAACAGTACTTATTGTATAACTCCATCAAATTGTGTCCCATATCATTTTGTAATGATCCAGAGGATGAAATAAACTAAACTAAACTAAACCTTTCTTTTACTTTTCCACATGGTCTCCGTTTTTTTTGCACACATGTTTCATATTGTTCTGCAAGTTTGAAAATACTGTAGACTTTCAGTATGCTCTTCGTATATATTATACAGCTGTATATTAAGACATTTCACAAGAAAAATGTTTTGTAATTATTTATAATTTAATTATAAAAATTGTTATATTGAAAATTTGAACTAGAAGCTTGAAAGATGATTACTTCAATACTGTGAAAGTTAGAAACACAAAATTTTCACTACTTTGTAGAATAATTCTCTAGTGCCTTACATTTAGCTTTTTTTATTCACTTGCAATTTTAAATTGTTACAAAGATTTATATAAACTGAAAATATTTTTTTGTTCACATCATTATAAGCAAAAAATCTAGAACAGAGTAGAAGATTCATATATAAAAAATTCCTCAATGTCAAGCACTAGAGAACATTTCAAGCTTCAAAATGACATCAAAATAATCTTGATATGTTAATTTATAGAAGAATTGTGATGTTTGAAACAATTGAATACCAAGCAATTTCCTACTTACGGGAAACTGAGAAAAAGCAGAACTTGTATCGAAACGCGTGGAAAACACATGTCGGGATATGCATGAAAATAGGAAGTTCTTTCCCCAGCATGGCTCCACTTACTTACTAGTGTATTAATGACAACTAATTGTCAATTGATATGAGAACTTCTAGCAGAGAGGGAAGAATAAAAATACTGAAATTTGATAGATGCCTAAGGAGCATACCAAAATGATTCTTCTTAGAAAAAGGGCTCTAAGGATCTAGCAGCCAGAATTTAAAAATTAATATATGAAATTAAAGAGAAAAGAACTGTTTATCTAAATATGTAGTTACCAAAAAATGCAATTTTCCAGAAATTTTGGTTTCTTGAGTGTAGGCCTACATATACCTTATGTATTCTTGCACTATCTGATTTTCTTTTTGGTAACAGTTGTTCTATATGACAAACTTCCGGAAAATGTAAAAAATTAACAGGAAAATCTTTCAAGAATAAAGTTAAAAACTATTGATGGAATACATGCCACTTAATGCAGATTAGTTTCAGAGTTTGAATCTTACGGAGAGCTGAAGGTTCCATTTGTTTATTTCATCACAATTCTTTTTATTTCATTATGTGTTACTTTAGTCTGTTTCAAATTGTATTATAATTTAAAATAATTTTTGTCAGCTCATAATTAATCAGTATATTGAGAGTGTAATTGCAAGCAGTTTGTCTATAAGTGAGAACACAAAGAGAAAGATTACATGTGGAAAGCCCGAGCTACCTAGCTGTTTTGGGTTACCAAAAATGCACAAAGATGACATTCCCATGAGGCCTATAGTTCCTATGTACAACCACCCCACTTAGGGTTAGCGAAACAGTTGGTTGAACGTGTGAAAAGTGTACAGAAGAGAACAGAGTGGTCCATCGGCAACTCATATGAAGCCAGAGATAAGTTGGACAGTTTAGTGGTTGAAGAAGGTTGGTCCATGTTTAGTTTGGATGTGGCATCTTTGTACCCTAGTGTGCCAAGAGCTTTAGCAGGTGAATTTTTGTTTCGATGGTTGGTTGCAAAAGGCATGGAGAGTGTGGTGGCCAATGAGTATTACAGATGGTTTGTTGTATGCACAGAGCACAATGTGTTCCAATTCAATGGAGTTATTTACAGCCAAAATGAGGTGCTGGCCATGGACAACCCAGTTTCTGGGATCGTGTCAGACATTTTTATGCATTATATGGAGAACCCGGTCATTAGTAAACATATGAATGATATAGTGACGTACATGAGATATGTGGATGACATATTGGTCATTGCAAGAGGTGACATAGCTGACAACATGTTGGAGGATTTTAATGAGTGTCATTCTAGGTTAAGATTCACATTGAGGAGTCGCCAGACAAGCGTTTGAACTTTTTGGACCTGAGCATTGTGCTTGCCCTTCCTAGATTGAGCTTGGGAGTGTTCAGAAAGCCCAACAAAGGGAACCTCTACATCCATAAGAATTCCGCACATCATTATGTAACAAAACTAAATGTTTGGCGAAATTTCATTCAGAGAGCTTTTAGACTTTGCAACAATTCATTAGATTTACTCAGAGGGAAAAAAGAAATCCTAAGATTGCATATATTAACGGGGAGAGGGAAATCTGCTAGTAGAGAGGGTAAAGAAGAAGAAAAAGACAAAATCGTGAACGCGAGATATGTGAGTTTAAACTATAGACCGGGACTGAGTGAACGTATAGGCAAGGTGTTGTGCTAATATGATATAAAGCCTGCATACAGAGCTGCAAGAACGTATGTTGAAAGTATGTTCATGCAGCACAAAAGTGTTGGGAGGAGTAAGGACAAACTTGAGAGACCAGGGGTATACGCTGTATCATGCAGACATTGCAGTGGTGTCTACATAGGGGAGACTGGAAGATCTTTCAACATAAGGTTTCGTGAACATGAGAGATATGTCAGGAATGACAAAACCAACACTGTCCTTAGTCAACACATGTTTAAGGACAAACATCAAATCGGTGAACTAAAAGTGTTGAAAATTGAGGATGACCCCATTAGGAGGAAGATTTGTGAGACTTTCAATATTATTAGTAGACAGGAGAACTGTTTGAACAATTATGAGGGTGATCTAGGGGATGAATGGCTTAATGTTATCAGGGGTTTGGCAAGGAAGAGACCTTTACCAAAATTTCTACCAGTGGAAGCGTGGCCTGAATCAGAGTATGAAATTCCAAAGGAGTGGATCGATGAACACTACAGAAGCACTAGGTTTTTGAATCGGGAAGTTTGTGGCGACAGCAGCATGGAGGTTGGGAACCAACACAGGGTGACAGCAGCACCAATGGAGGATGATGTGATCAGTGGTGTCAGCGTGGAACAGTCAGTTGCCTGAGGAAGACCTGGGGTCAGGTCGAAACGTCATGGTGTTAAGGTACATTATCATCTTGAGTTTTGTCCATTCTGTAGCGATAATCTCTAGCATCCTTCGACATCACCAATCTATACACAAACATACCAATCACAGAAACCTTGAACATCCTAAAGACCACACTACAAGAAAACAACACACCGGAACAACACATAACAGAAAACATAAACATCCTAGAAACCATCACAAAACAGAACTACTTCACCTTCGAGAACAAACACTACACTCAACCAGATGGCCTTCCCATGGGCTCCCCCATATCCAGCATACTAGCAGAGATATTTCTCCAACACATAGAACACAACAAAATCCTCCACAACAACAAACACGCACACAAAATAATCTACTGGCACAGATACGTAGATTATATCATCGTACTATACAGAGGCAACACCAGACAATGCACACAACTACTACACCACATCAATAAAATCCACAAAAACATACAATACACAGCAGAATTTGAAATAAACAAAACCCTCAATTTCCTAGATTTCACTATCACAAAAGACAGCACACAGAAACATAAATTCAAAATATACAGAAAACCCACAATGACAGACACACTGATACACAACAGCTCCAACCACCCAACACAACACAAACATGCTGCATTCCGATCCATGCTCCACAGACTTGAAAACACACCACTATCCGCTGAAGACCACAAAGAAGAACTTAACACCATAAAACACTTAGCCATTACCAATGGCTACAACCACACAGTCATTGACAACCTACTACACAAAATCAGAACGAAGAAAAATGACCAAAACACAGAAAAGAAAAAAGACAAATACATCACACTCACATACTTCAACACACATACACAGAAAATCGCCCAACAATTCAGAAAACAAGGATACAAAATAGCATTCAGAACAAAGAACAAAACAATCAACAAAATACAACCCACAGACAACAAACAACACACAAACAAATACAACAACCCAGGAGTCTACAAACTAAAATGCAACGACTGCCCAAAATTCTACATAGGACAAACAGGCCGAAGTTTCAAAACACGATACACAGAACACATACGAGCTCTCAAACAAAACACAGACTCTGCCTATGCAAACCATATAATAACCACAGGACACGAATACGCAGACATCAATACAGACATGGAAATCCTACACATTAACCACAAAGGTCACACACTCAACACACTCGAACAATATGAAATATACAGACACACCACACAAGACAACACCAACATCCTAAACGAACAGTTACAATTCAAATCGCACGCGCTGTACGATACAGTTATCCAGAAATGTCTTCCCAACAACAACAACAACAACACCACGGAAGTCAGTTGCTGAAGATGGCCACTCCATGCGGTTGAAAGCGCTCCAACAGGTAACAAAATACTGCAATTTAGTAGTGAGTACCAGTGATAAAGCTCTACGCTATACATAAATCATGTGTATTATCATTTCATCCACTGTTTTTAATGTTTTATCTTTGTAATTAATATTAATAGAGGCCTAATGGTGGTATGATGCTAAATGTTAAGGGAATTTTAGACATAACTTGAAGGGATAACAGAGAAGAAACTTACTTTGATGATCTGTTAGAAAATTGTCTTTATTTCTCTTTGTTTTAATTTAATTTTTTTGTTTTTCTCTCTCTTTTAAAGAAGGAACTCATTCTTGAGTTTTGTCCATTCTGTAGCGATAATCTTAATGATTTATGTATAGCGTAGAGCTTTATCACTGGTACTCACTACTAAATTGCGGTATTTTGTTACCTGTTGGAGCGCTTTCAACCGCATGGTAACAAAATACCGCAATTTAGTAGTGAGTACCAGTGATAAAGCTCTACGCTATACATAAATCAGAAGGAAGTCAGTTATAATATAATGTATTTACCAGCACTGTCGATATGTCTACACATTCCTCCAATCAAAAGTGTGATTGTGTTTTTAAGATGTCTACTGGTAAAATGAAGTGTCGATTCCAGTAGACTCTTTTGTAATTTTTCTTAGTACAATAAATATCATCATCTTCAGAAACCCCAAAACATGCATTATGCATCAAATTGTCCATAAAAGGGACAAGCTTTTAAGGATATGATGTGAAGATCATGATAACTTTCTTTTACTTTTACTACTACTTTATGTCAAGAAAATGTTAATGGTATTTAGGCAATTATAACATAGGCCTACACATGTAGCCAAATAACCAGAGGTCATTAAACTAAAAGCTAAAACTTTATTTGAAACATAAGCAGCCATGGTTTACTACAAATATAGACTTTAAATCTTGTGTAGAATACTGTATAGACATTAGGCTGAAACAATTGCATTTTCTCCCTGCAACATAACCTCATTCTGCATCAGAATTATTTGAAATGAATAATTGTATTGCCCATGCTTTCGGTTCTAGCAAGTTATGTGAGTTAGATAAATGCATATGCATTCATGAACCACAGATTATTGTTTCTGTTGAACATTACATGATACTATTATAGGAGAAAAATTCGTTTGACACTGGACTCATGACATCTGTGGTTCATGAATGCATATGCATAGGTCTATATCTATCTTGAATGTTACTGTACACTAACAGTGGAAGCCGGTCACAAAAATCACTAATTAGTGTACCTAATTTGTCTGTCAGTGAGGTAGACCATTAAGGGTAATCAGTCATAGGAGAGAGGTTCCATCTGGCACCGAGAAGTGAACTCTGGCTTAGCTCAGTTGGTAGAGCCGTGGCACGGATAGCCAAAGGTCCTGGATTCAAATCCCAGTGTCAGGAATTTTGCTCCTATAATATTATCAAGTTATGTGAGTGTATTACACAGATTTCTATACTTTTTGGATTTACAATGTTGATAAAATTTGACTTTATGAGTTTCAAATGCAGTAACTCTGCCTTGTCAATATAAAAATTGTAAAATATTAAAATTCAAATATATTTTGGTCCACCTGTGGTCTTCTTCAGTGATAAACTTTCAAGAATTAAGATCATAGCCACATCAAACCAACATGATTTGCAGTTACATAGCTACATAGCATATAGCACAGTCTAAATATATTCAATTTTAATATTTTACAACTTTTATATTTACAAGACAGAGTTACCACAATTTGAATTTATGTACATATTCCTCTTTTTCCTTGATTTTAGGTTCAGGGTGTACTTCCAGACGATAATCTGCTTTTGCTGTTGTTACCACAGAAGAGAGAAGAGAGATCTGGAGTTGAGGACTACTAAACAGAACAACAGTCACTCAGAGCTGGGGCGATCCCGATCAGAAAAATACAGAGGTAAATCTCTAAGTAAAGTACCGTACTTTGAATTTGCTTCCATTACTTACATTTAATACTTTCAGTTGGGTTATCTATCAACTTGGGAATGATTACAAAAGTATTTGTTGATTATCATCAAGGCTATACTGTTTCTTAGCTATCATTGTAATAGTGGAAGGAAAATGTTGCAGCAGTGCAGGGATTATCCAAAGCATGCTGGAATGGACAGCAACAATAACAAAATTACAATCTTCCATTTGCAATAATTTTGTTTGGTAGGGAGTGTGGAAGCAGGAATGTCCAACTGGCAGCCCAGGGCCACATGAGATACCAGACAGCAAGTTGTGTGACCCTTGCAGTATACGTTCATTTAGAAAATATATTGTGTCATCTAACAAAGGAACCGTACGGGTTGAAAGCTATCCTCAAATTTTGCACATCGATAGGTCTTCATTGTAGATGGACACATGCAAAAAATTAGCTGCTCATATGAACTGTAAGTGGGTGAAAACGTGTTTATGTTCCATAAGGAATCAATGGCGGGGACTTGTAGAGCTCACTTGAGTAGCCCGCATGCTGGTTGATAAAGGAGGGAGGAGCTATCCTGTTACGTGCTAAATTTAAGGGTGGGTTTGACATGACAACCCGTAAGACTAGTAAGACTTAATGGAACATGATGTATCTTAATTTGTATAAATTTACTATATGGATCTATTACTGCTCTGTAAAACAATGTTATATATAAAGTAATAAATATAGTAAGAAATATTCTTAAGAATTATCTGGATAACATATGAACTAAAAATATGCAACAGTATTGGTATATATTTTGTTAGTTTCATTGCACCGCAATATGTTTCATCAACAATATGTTTGATGAGGTATGTTTTGTCTTTTGGCAATCTCTATTTTGGAGAAAACTATTAAAAAAAATTAATTATAACATTTGGATTGCAAACAAACTTCATTGTCTACCATAATTTGAAGGAGGACTAATACACAGGGTATTAATGAACAACACTGCAATATTATCCCCACTTATAGAGGGAACATAGGCAAACAGCTTTTATTAGGTGATTTATGCTCTGCGGATTCAATTTGTCCTATTGTAGCATAAAATCTCCCAAGGGCATGCCCACCACTGACTTCTAACATTTGAAATGTTGTGAAACAAAGGAAGAATGGATATGGTTTAGTTGTCGGATCAACTGTGCAAAAAATGGCAATCGATATCTTGCAACACTGGGAAAAAAACACAAATGGAACTTTGTTATTAACACTGGATTTATGATTTAAAAAATAATGCAGTGACAGCCATATGTTTAATTTGTAATTTTGGCAGATTATGAAAACAGCTTGTGATAGGCCTATAGCTGTTGATGAATGATTTAGAATCAGGGTTTTATTGATACTTAAGTAAAGGCATGAAGTAAATTTAATGAAAATTCTAACCCTACTTCGCTCAATTATTGAGTTATGAGCACCAAATTGTAATGACTTGAATGCCCTGTAGCATACATATTTTATGTCTGTGAGCATTGATCTCGTAATAAAAGTTGCTTATCTATGTCCCTCTATACACAGGTAAAATATTGCGGTGGTGTTCTTTAACACTCTTTATAGTGTGTTAGTAAGAGTCGACATCACAAATTAATTCTAGTCATAAAATTCACTGTCATTTGTTGTTGATTCCATAGTTCGTTGTCATATTCGCTTTGACTGAGTATGTTGGACTGTGTTTCAGGAATGACACGGGGTTCGTCTGTCCAGTGGCGAAGACGTACAGAGGAAACTCAGGTGCGACACATCAGTCCATGCAGTAATGGTGTCTTTACCACGTCTTGACCCTTCCCCATTCATGACCCACTCAACACCTCGGTATGACAACTAGGTATCTACCTGTGCATTTCAATATAACAGCAGAGTTTTATAAGCAAGAACACTTCTCAGACTAGCGATGACACTTCACTCCACTCCACTCCATTTAACGCCATTCCATGCAGCTCCACAGAAAAGGCAATGCCCATTAAAGGATTTGTATGGGTAAGTGAAAGTATAGGTCAGAGCTTCTAGAGGTGGTGGGAATATCTTAATGATTATTTTAACAGTCTTCTGCATGTACTATCTACTCTTCTAACAGATTCACTATTCACTAATGTAAGACTAGCTTTTGTAATCATATGGAGCAACTTATGACTGAGGTGTAAGGTGACCAACTGTTGAAAGGAAGGAATGGGGGACAAGACAGTCAAGAAAAGGGACATCACGATTTTGGGAGACAGTTACATTTTTTTTTATCAAGATTGCTTTTACTGAAAAATACATTTTGCATTATAAGCACATGATTGTTTATTTTTTCTTTTGCCTTCTCAGGTTTAAATGAATTTTTTTTGCAACAAAGTAGCAGTGCAGTCTTCACTATCTGATGCCGAATCAATTTAAAAAATCATAAAAACTTAATAAAAAACACCAGTTTACAGAGGCACCTACTTGAAAATATTTTTGGGGGGAGGGGAGGAAGAATTGGATTTTTAGTAGTTATATATAGGTCTTGTATCATAAAATCTTAAATGTTGGAGGGGCAGAAATTACCTTGTCCCCCCAAAGTCAGCGCCTATTCCAGTTAATACAACACGTCTATGTTGATGCACTTTGTCTTACAGAATGGCCACACACTATGCGTGTCCAAAGATCCTATAACGTGATTCTTTTCACTTTCAAAGATCATACTGTTGGCAACAGTTACACTATGTTTAGTTAATGCTAGACGGACGGCAGGACAGTTGCATGTTGTGAAAGTTCGTACTGGTGGCAATAACACGAAAATTCATTCAGATAGAAAACAAAACAATTCTGGGACAAATGACGTCTCATATGGGACATTTAAAAAATACCTTAAATTGCTGGGCATCCTAGAAAATGCAGGATGGTTGTTCACCCTACTGAGGTGGGGATTAGTGACAAAAGAATACATCAATAATGAGTTTATATCCAAATTGACTTCTTTCTATAAAAGGTGTTTAATAATTATATCTGTACCCTGGAAGTGTAAAACACATGTCACATTTAGCAAACTTTACAGGAGAGCAGTCTTCTCATCTTTTCCATTGCACTTATAACTTGCTGCTTGTCAACATCCTTCTTCCTATTAACAAGAGTCTTGTACAATAAGGTTACCAGATTTTTTCCACGAATCCAGGGAGACTTTGAAAATTATATATATGTAATATTTTTAGGGGAATAGATGACTTAATTGCACTCCACTTCCTACAATATGTGGCAGTTTATGTCTTTAATATAAAAGTAAAATAATTATGCCAAATGGACAGGTTTTTATTTTAAATAAAAAAAATCGAACAGTTTCTTCCATCCAAAATTTCATCTTAAAAGGGCAGTGTTTATTTCACCTTGATCTAATACAATGGTCTTAAATTATGCTGATACCTTTTTGTTCCTGCTTTTTCGAATCATGGAGTTTTTATGTCTCTTAATTGCAACATGTTCCTACGGTAAAAATTGTTTCTTAATTGCAACATGTTCCTACGGTAAAAATTGTTTCACATAATGAACAAAATTCAAAGTTTCCTTTACTCCTCTTCTCATAAATGGAAAATACTTTAGTATGTTTTTACTAACTACACATTTTAATTTATTTTACAAAATCAGTAAAGATCAACTACAAACAGCACACATGGATGTGGCTTAGATATACATATCAATGTGTCCAATATTGTTGAATCGATAACTCAACATTCACTCCCTACTCTGTACCTACTAGTTCGAAAGAAAATAATTTGTATTCTTCCAAAGAGAACTCAATATGGGAGTAATAGGCTACACAGTTCTATGAAAGTCATTTCAGAAGTCATGGCAACTCTTATTTATCAGTCAATAAAGCTGCAGGAAACGAAAATCAGGATATACGATTGAAAGTCGTTGGAATGTTCTTCTGCCACATCCAACGCCTTTCATCTGCTAAACAGTGTTCGATAACAGCCACTTGCACCTCTGTGTGAGCAGACGCTGGACGTCCACTGCTCGGCAGGTCAATAGTTGCTACGTGTCCACGCTTGGAGGCCTTCACCCAACATGGAACATTTTGATAGGGCAACGCCTTATCACCCAATGTTTCTCGTAGCTCGGCATGACACTCACAAGCATTTCTGCCATGCAGAAATGCAATTTTTACATATGCTCACTGTTCAACTTTAGTGACATCCATTTCGAAATACAGTCTCTAGGATACTAATGCTTGCATGTGTTCTCTACTGGACACCAATGCACCCAGACATCATCTGGTGGTCGCATCCCTTACTGTGTACACCATGTTTTCAAATGTATATAGTGCAATAACCGTATATGTGGTTATTCAGAATATATAAAATAGTTGCCATGACTTCTAAAATGACCCTCATATAATAAATTTACAACATTGTCAATAAAATCCGCGGACATAATATAATTAGAGGGACATTCTGGGGAGAGGGACTTTCCCCAGGAAACGGGGACGTCTGGTAACCTTATTGTACAGTGAGCTGAAACTTTTAAAATCCATGTCCAGATGGTGTTGTATTCCTCTAAATACTTTGTATTCTTTTAAAAGCATGTAACTACCTGAATTATTGATGTAAGACAACATGTTCTCTAACTGTGGGTAGAGGGGAAAAATTTATGGGTATGTAACTACAGTAGAACCCCGATAATTCGAGCTAATTGGGGCTGAGGCTACCTCGAATTACAAAAAACTCGGATTATACGGAAATATCACTAAATCAATGGGTAAATTATAAATAAATGTTTAATGAACACAATAATGGTTTAAAAGATAAATAAATAAACAATATAGTAGGCTTACATACCACTCTAAAATTAATGTGACACAGGTGGGCTCACTATACTACAGTAGGCTACTATACGTACAGGTACCATCAGCCTGTTCAGTCTGTAATAGAAATGCATTAGCAATCTGAAGCCAAGGCTATTTCTGTGTATTATGAACGAAAAGTGGGACAGTTTTACCGGCATTTTTGTACCTGGAAAAATTGAAAGAAAGCTCAAAATGTAACACACAAAAGTGCGTAAAACTTACATACGGATACCATATAAAAACTGGATTTTATTCTAGTTTTATGGAAAATTTTAATTTTCTTAAGACCAGCTCGAATTACACGGAACCTCGAAATACCGGGGCTCGAATTACCGAGGTTCTACTGTATCCATTTTCATAAAATAAAATGGGAGAGGAAGTGTTTCTGTGCAGGTCATTTATAACTTTGAAGAGCTATAGTTCATTCAGAAAGTCACTAAATTAGTAAGGTTAGAGAATAAAATCCCATCTCAGAGAAATGTGCCCGAAGTCAGGCTGCACAATATTTACTTGTTATGACTGGGAATGAATGTCGGATGAGTGTATTGGAGTGGAGTAGGGTATAGTATCATTACTAGTAACTATCCAGCAGGTCGAGGTATAAACCTGGCAGTGCAACAAAGTAATATATCATGGAATAAGATTTTGATTGGTACCTCATTTGTATGTACTTAAACAGTTCTCATTTAGATAAAAGGAATACAGTAACAGAAATAATACACAGTCAAGCCTGACTAAAGTAGTCACCAGTCATTCTTTCTTGGCTGTTAGTACAGGTGACCACTAAATTAAGGTTATGAAAACTTTGAAATCGGTGAAGAGGTCTGGCTCATAAAACGAATAGAAATACCAGGACCTACAGTATAATATGAAGGTGAGTGAATAAATAAGTCAAAAACACCAGAATATTGTATACCATTTTGAATTTCGTGCCCATGTGTTTCTAGATGGCTGCACAAGTCAGCTAGAATATAGCCAATAAACACAATGAACGGTTAGTGAACTGCAGCCAGTGCAAGTGGTAGGTGTGCTACAGGAGTGTGCTCGACTAGAAGAGTGTGCAGTTGTGCATTTTTTGTTGGACAAGATTTTATTGGGATTGCCTGAAACATCCACCATGCAGACCCTGTACATTCAAACACTTATCCCAATGCCTGACAAGGCCATGAAATGAAAATATTATAGGATAAAAATTCCTCTGACAATGGGACTTGAAGCCAGGACCTTTGGCTATATGTGCTAATGCTCTACCAATTGAGCTAAGCCGGAGTTCAATTCACAGCACCAGATGGAACCTCTCTCCTCCTATGACTGATTGCCCTTAATGGTCTACCTCACATTAAGGGCAATCAGTCATAGGAGATAGGTTCTTTCTGGCATTGTGAATTGAACTCCAACTTAGCTGAGTTGATGGAGCATTGGCACTGATAGCCAAATGTCCTGGGTTCAAGTCCCAGTGTCGGAGGAATTTTTCTCCTATAATATTCTCATGTAATGTCCAAGAGAGATAATAATCTGTGGTACGTGAATGCATATACATATATCTATCTATGAAAGCCTGCAGCAAAAATATTCTTATGTCTGCTGTCTCATCCACTGAGGGACCTCTGCACATATGGCATAATTGTCTTCAAAGTGCCATCTGCCCAGATTACTTTTAAGGGGCCCCAAACACTTTTTATGTATAGGTAGGGAAATTAAAAGTGGACCTACTAAAACGTCTAAGTTGCCGATATGAGCCACTGTGCATGCCTAGAACCCACTAGGAAAGCGCAGTGGCTCATATCGGCAACTTAGATATTTTAGTAGGTCTGCTTTTTTTTCCCCTACCTGTACATCCAAAGTGAATCACTCAAAGTGAAATCATCCATAATCATCATCCTTGTTTACATATTTTCATGTTCACACACTCCGTCATTGTCACTGTTCCTTTGTAGTACATGAAAAAATTCTATTACTATTGTCTACAATTGTAGTGTTTGCAAAATAACTCACTAAATAGACCGGAAGAAGAGATTTTTGTTGCTGGTGATGCCTTCCCACTGAGAACAGATAATTTAAAATCATTTTCAAGATGTGGCCCATTAATTGAGAAACAAAAGATATTCAATTACAGACTCTCAAGGGCTCGTCGTGTTGTGGAGAACACATTTGGCATACTCGTGTTGAAATTTTGAAACTTGACTATGATAGTCCCCACTGGTGGATGTGAACTAAATAGTGAATGGGACAGAATCCGTTTACATTTACACCTTCACTCTGGATGAATCATCGGTTCAGAGAACAACTCTTTCATCAAAAGTTGGAGCTGCAAGGTGGATGTTCCAAGCATTCCCATTGAAATCTTGTCCAACAAAAAAAGCACAACTGTGCACTAGTCTAGTCGGGTACACTTCTGTAGGACACCTGCCATCTAGTACTGGCTGAAATTCATTAATTGTTCACATTTGGGATACAATAACTCCTACAGAATATATACTCCTGTGTATAGAAGCGAAATATTGTTTTATTTTATTCCATCAGTTGTAGTCACTAACTAACTGGAAGTTCAATCCTACCACCCGATTGCTTCATCATCTTGTCCTGAACTTTGGGTGGGCATATGGTTAGCATGATAACATCCACTGCCGCTATCAGTTCTTCTCATGGCGGGAGTCCTGCTACTTCTTTATCAAGTAGCCCATCAGTTGTTGACTGCTGGCATGGTCTTGTGGTTAGCGTTGCTGACTGTGCCAGTATGGTACTTAATGAGATTGTGAGGGGGATGGGAAAATGTCTGTCCTTCTGTCTGTCTGTCTATCTGTCCATGTGCGATAACTCAAATATGCTTTATTGGATTTCATGAAACTTGGTATACACATTTATAGCATCCATGGGAAGAAGCCTAATGATATTGGACCAAATCGGTTGACCGATTCAGGAGTAATGCCAAATTTAGTGCCTATTTTATGGTAATATATTAGAAAGAATTTAGCAAATGCAAATCAGTTTTCATGACAACATAATGTTTTACAGTGTTCATATACAGCTTTGGGAGTTGCAATACAGGTAGGTTTGACAAATAACACTACCCACATATTCCTTGACATATGCTTATCAGACTAGACCTTTGTAATTCTGCAAGCCTTGCTTAATGAATCGATCTGGAGCCTACCTCAGAAATCGATAAAAAATAACTTATTTTCTGCATATAATTGCAATTATCACTGATTAAACAAAAGCATTCTGGCACTTTGGTATATCAGTTTACCTGATTTTATTAATGCTAGTAAATATTAATACCGGTATGTAATAGTTGTTTAAGATAAATTAAATAAAAACCAAGCATTCTATGAAAAACATTCATTTCACTTGGTAAGGTATTGATTAAACACTCATGCCAGTCATCAATATGTTGCTGTTTCATTGTATAACAGTGACAGCTGTGAAGAATCCTTCACACAATTCGAGCCACACTTGATTGTACTGTATAATTACATCAATTAATTCAGAGTAAACACTTACGCTGTTCAACACATCTGAACTCTCAGAGCAGAACCGAGTCAAGCTCTTCACTTAACTGTTAAGTGTCAGCTCTTCATTTGTGCTTCTGTTTGCTGCACTCTTTTCAGTCAGGTTAAAATCATTTTCTAACCACTTATCATCAACTCTTCATTTTTTCCCTTTTGCATGTTTTGCAGGCTGGTCAGATTTTTTATGGTTAAATGGGACGTTGACAGTAACTTAGAGCTTAAAAAAGAAAAATTTAGTAAAATGAAGTTTGGGTATTTTAAGTCTAAAAAACTAAAACTCCATGGCGCTACTTCCCTGAAGGGACAAGGCCTACCACCCGACCGCCATGTCATCTACCTTAGGCATATGGTAGGATTGGGAGGCATGTGGTCAGCATGCTGACACCCATAGCCGCTAATGGTCGTTTCCATGACCGGAGCCGCTACTTCTCTATCAAGTAGCTCCTCAATTTGAATCATGAGGCTGAGTGCACCCCTACCAGACCTCCCTAGCTCAGAAAAATCCGAGGAGGTACCGGGGATCAAACCCGGGCTGATGGATCTGTAGTCAGTCACGCTAACCACAAGACCACGTCTGGATAGTTTGATATTCTCATAAATCCAAACTGAAAAATTTGAATTAAGAATATCTTTCAAGTGTGTAGCAAATTACAGTCCCTCAATATAACAATAACCCTCATATAACAATAACCTTCATATAACAAAACCCTTATATAACAATTCAGTCTGCTAGGGCCTGCAAATATTGTTATGCAGAGGTTTCACTGTATAACAATCCAGGGTAAGAAATCCTACGGGAGGGATTAAAAGCCCTGAGTCCCATGCCATAAATCTACTTTTGTTTGTGAAGTGTGGGGACCCATAATACAGTCTTGCAGGGAGGCCCAAATTTTAAAGATCCAGCAGTGATTGCAATCCAAGTTGGTCATCGTGTAGAAAATCTTCTCGGGTTTGCAGCCAGGTGAGAAGTTTGTTGTGGTCCAACGTTTCCGAGGCTGACGCTGCCTCCATCCTCGGGGAATCTGAAGTGTCGAGTTTTGACATGTAGGGGATATATATACCAACCCGAGTTGGGCGGAGTCTACCAATCAGGGAGCAGCTGTTCTGTTTTCGGTCCTTTTCCGGGCCAAAATGTTCCTTTTACCTTTCAGGTCCTGAATGCATTTGTTCCAGGCCTGGTTGATAGTGAAACCTTCATCCCTGTTGAAGTTTGTGTCTTCCAGTCTAATTTCAATTGCCTCTCTGATGATCTGGTCCCAATAGCGTGTGGTCTTCGCAAGTACTTTCGTGTTTTTAAATTCTATTCTGTGGCCCGGTCCAGAATTAATGGTGTGGTCTGCAACTGCTGATTTGTCCGGGTAGAAGAGTCTAATGCATCTCTCGTGTTCTTTGCAGCGCTGTTCAATTGTGCGTGAAGTCTGTCCGATGTAGGCTTTACCGCATTCACACGGGATGCGATAAACACCCGGAGTTCTAAGTCCCATGTTGTCTTTCACTGGTCGTAGGAGGTCATCATTGACACAGGGTATAAAGTGGTTATAAAATATAGTGTTATATTCCCTAGCTTTTGTTCTTTTGTAAATGTTAATGTGACTTTTATCTATTTCCAGGTCACCTACGTCTGAAGCATACCAACTCACCACTGATGTATTTCTCGGAAGAACTCTTGAGTACTCTACCCAATCAGTAATAATTCTGGTGAAAGGTACATCATCTTGGCTAACTTGACTCTATATCCAATCTATATTGTAATACAGAAGTGAGTCAAACTATATATATAGGTGGAGCAGTTAGTAAGGCAATGGATTTCTATTGCTAAATTCTTAAGGGTTCTACCAATGCCCTGGTCGATGGCATTGATGTGTGCATAATTGCCACAGTCCTATGAGTGTATATTTATGGACAGGTTAGAGAACTCTTGAGCTGAAGAACAAGGTATGAAAAGACAAAAGTCAATGATAGAGACCATATGAAGACCAATATCGCACATGATCTCCAGATCTTTCAAAGCATAAGGTCATGAAGTAGTAGTATACATGGTATTTTCTTCTTCCCTCAGGAGTACTATCGTTTTCACTGCTAACATACACTGCGCAAACAGGTGGTACTGAATTGATTTACAAATTTGTTTTATAATCTAAATGAACAAATAATTGCAAACAATTTGTCAGTTTCCTCCAAAACAAGAGCACGGTGTATGATTCTTGATATAGAGGATAATTGACTAATACTCAAACTTGCAAAAGCTCGCAAAACATCTCAACTTTGCAGCATAATAATCGGACATTTTTAGCTGCAGGTGGCAGCATAAAGCAGAGAACAGCTGACAGATGAACAGATGGCATTAAATGCTCCCACAATATTTGAATGGCTCCCAAAAGTAATTTCTTTTGTCTGAAGCAAAGCAAAGGAGTCCAACACAAATATGCATCAATAGTGCAGCCAGCAGTGATGCGTACTGATGCATTGTAGGCTTACATTTGTAGCAGTTACAGGGTTCATTATGGCTTTCAGCCGTGCTTAGCTCTGTGGCCTTTATCAGGAAGGAGACCTTACTTGATTTAGACAAAATGCAGCCCATTCCAGTATTGTCAATTTCGTGATACAAGGGAGAATCAAATAAAAACCACAATTAATTTTTTTTTCCACTATTTTTCTGCAGGAAGAATTTTTGCTTGTACATTATTTTTCTACACAGTCCCTTCAGATGGCACTTACGCCATCAGATAGGAAGTGCTTCAATGCTGCATGAGAAAAATTATTCTGATTGACACTATAGGCACTCATGCACCGCCGATTGGATGTCTTCATCAGACTTGAACTTCTGCCCTCCAAGGAGCTCCTTTAATGGACTAAAGATGTGAAAATCTGATGGTGCCAAACCTGGCAATTATGGCACATGTGGGAGGCACTTAAAGCATATGTCGTCGATGGTTTTCATTGTTGCACGAGCAGCATGAGGATGGGCGTTATCATGTTGAAGCAAAAGACTTTCTCTCAGCAACCTCCTTCGCTTTGTCACCATCAGATTTCCAAATCTTTGGTCCGTTAAAGGATCTCCTTGGAGGGCAGAAGTTCAAATCTGATGAAGACGTCTAATCGAGGGTGCAGGAGTGGCTACAGCATCAACCAAAATAATTTCTCATGTGGTATCGAAGCTCTTCCTATTCAATGGCGTAAGTGCATTGAACTGGGAGGGGACTATGTAGAAAATAAGCAAATGTACAAGCAAACATTCTTCCTGCAGAAAATCGTGGGAAAACATTAATTGCAGTTTTCATTGGATTCTCCCTAGTATTTGTGTTACCGGTAATATTAATAAAACATGAATCTAGATACTTAATGCAAAATATAGTATTTACTTCTTCAATATTCATCTGCTAAACCACCAGTCTAAACAATATATAAGGAAATATCAACTTTGGTTTTTTGCATTTTTACCCAGCTGTTAATTTAGTGATTTTGTAATATTGTTTCCACTGTTATTGTACAATACCATGCAAGATGTAGATACAATATTATATTCATGATACCATAGAATGTTGTTTCTGTATAGGTTGACCAGATGCCCTCTTTTCGAGGGTATATAATTTTTATGTCATAGTCCTCTGTCCTCGTACAAATTTTTAAGTTAGTCTTCCAAAATGTCCATTTTTGTAATAGTTGATGTATTCCTCGTTTGTAATGGATGCCTTAACACTAGCCCAACTTAGGCTCTTTTCAGTACATACATTCAGTAATCATTGTTATTTTCATCCTGTAAGCCGTAAAATATGCTGTTCAGAATTCTTAAAAATTGCTGAATTTTATCCCAGGCCATGACGCTAATGTTGAAAGAGTTTTCTTTAATTTCATCTCAGTGGACAGATGAGAGAAACAGGTTGACTATTGAATCTGTTAAAGCTCTTTTTAAAGAATACGCTCTACTCCTGTCTGGATTTTTATATGTAAATCATCAGAAAACCTAAACTGCTGCAAGGAAAGTCACCCTTTGCTTGCTGGTTTTTAATATCTGCAATTTGAGGAATTGTTAAAAATGTTTAATTTCATTATTAATAACATTATTAATATACTTTGACGTTTCTAAACTCCTTATATGTGTTACATCCACTTCTTCACAGCTTACGTTAGGCTAGTCCTCATTTTTTCTCTAACGTTCTCATTTTCCAAACCTGCTGCCCTCTTTTTCATGTAGGTAAATTCCTAAGAATTTCTGTAAAACATTGCATGAACATATTTTAAGAGAAAAAGAATGTACCTCACAATAATATGCTATATATGATGTAAATGTTTTTTTTAGTGAGATCGACCAGTAAGGGTAATCATAGAAGAGAAATTCAGTCTAGCATGAAACTAACTCGGGCAAGCTTAGTTGGTAGAGCTTCAGAAAGGAAAGTTGAAGATGAAGGGTTTTAATCCCAACTGCACCAACTGAGCTAGCTAGAATTCAACTCAGAGTAGCAGACGAAATTTCCTGAATCGAACTCTGGCGAGATCAGTGGGTAGAGCATTGTCATGTAAAGCTGAAGGTCATGGGTTTGAATCCCGGTGTCAGTCGAATTTTTCTCATAAAATAATCTCATCTGATTGTTGAACAGAAGCAATATTCTGTGGTTTCATGAAGACATACATACTCAGTTTTATTAATTAGAAACTACTGCAAACATTTACAACAAATTTGACCTAACTTTTCCATCTTTGTACAAATTCTTTCAAAGAATTATAATAATGACGTATGTTAAAAGAATATACAACAAACTAAAAATTAGTTTTCTGCATTTAAACATTATCATTTAGAGTGTCTTAGTATCTAAACTATCACATTTTTTTTTTTTTTTTTAATTATGGATCTTTAGCACTCAAAATCTGAAACATCCCTTGATGACAGCGAATTCTTTCCATTAATCCATTGCAGATATATATATATATATACCCACATTTTCATTCAGAATTCAGATCAATCTGAATACGCTTACCATATTGAACTTGTCATGAAAACAGGAATTCAGATCAATCTGTGTCTCAGGGTCAATCCCCAAAAAAATAGGATCGGATCAGACTGAGATCATATGCAAATGCCATGAAAACACTACCATGAATTCAGTTCGATCTCTATACACTAATCAGACATTTCATTGATCCTCAATGTCCTCATTTAGGGCGAGAAGGGTTTCATTGGTCAAGTAATGTGGGGCTAGTCCATTCTGTGGATTCCCTTGGAAACGTTTTCAATATCGGGTCGAAAGTTTTGCATGAAAACGGGATCATATTGGAACTCAGATCAATTGAATTTCGCATGAGAATGTAGTAATAATTAGACACACAGAGTTTATTTCTCTGCAATAATTATGTTACTTTCCATGAGCAGTATTTTATTGTAGATATTTTCTTGTATGTAAGAAAGGTATATGGTTTGTACTGGCACAAAATGTCAACAGTTATAACTAGGGACCGGATTCTTAGGTTTTTACCTATTTTTTTCCTTACTTCCAAAACAAAAAGCGATTACACACTTTTTCGAATCATGTCCAAAGGATTCACCCACATTAATTCTGTGGCACCTAAAAATACCTAAATGGGGTATAAAAACCTAAATGTACCTAAACGGGATACAAAACCTAAAATATCTAATTTAGGCTACTTTTTTTGTCTTTTTTGTTTGTGAGTTGATAAATCGATATTTTGCGGAGAGACAATTTTTGTCGAGTTGAAATTAATAGCACCAGCGTTTCGTTCAATCCAATGTCGTCTAGGATGACAGTATCAAGAGAGGAAGTGTAAGAGTACCGGCGTATTCCTTTTAAAATATTCGTACGAACTACCACTGCTGACGTCATGTGATGTTGAAAGTATATTTTGTGCCTTCAAATGTATTCTAAGAGATAACAGGAAGAACTTCACAGTTGAAAATCTTGAAAGATATTTAGTGATATACTGTAACCAGGAAATGTGAGGCAATCTTATTTTCACTGCTTCTTTTGATTGTTTATGCTTTCTTTCTTCAATTGTATAATGTCTTAAAGCAAGTTTTCACAATTTTAAGTCAATTTTAAGTTAAACTTTACAAGCATTATGTACTCAATCCTACGTAGCACATTCAAATTCATTAAACCAATTATTCTACCCGAAAACGATATTTTGGACAAAAAACCTAAAAAACACTATTTCACCTAATGGAAAACCTAAAACAGTGTTTTTAAAAACCTAAAAATCCGATCCCTAGTTATAACAAAGTAAGAAATGTGGACAGAGATATAGATATTATATATAAAATGTTTTGAATTATTTGTGTGAAGATACTTAAATCTTTAAGAAGGTGTAAGTATTCATTGGGAATGCAGAAATTGTGGCAGAGATGTTTTGATCTGACTTGTCAGAGACCTTTTTATTGTCTTCACTTTTGTCAGTAGCTCAAAACATTAATTCAAGAAACACCTTGAGTTCTTTTTTAAAACAAACCCATAAAGTGCTTCAGTAAACTACAGTGTGAAAAATAATTGCCATAACAGCACATGCAGTGAAACTCATAATGTGAGATTGACCTCACTTCACAACCGCTGCAGCACTTTACGTTTGCTTTGAAAGAGAACACAAGGATAGTAACATACATTACGATCTTGTGTAATCTCGACTCAAAATGACCATACTGATCTCTACTTCAGAATTTCAAAGTTCTTGTAAGAATTGCAACTTAAGAAAAAACATTTAATTTACTCAGAGGTGGTGCGAAAGATTTACACGTACTGTTGATATAGGTCTCAAAGTTTACTAAAACCTTGAGACAGTTTTCAGGTTGTTGGAAGATCGTAACTATTTTTTCGCATTGTATTTAACAAGGTTTGTTAAAATGTAAATATCTACGGTACTTGAAACTTGAGATGGAGGTTTAACATACGTAACTTCACTTATTCAAGCACTGACCTGTACATGTTTCGAGCAATCCTTCTTGACTCATCATCAGCTATAGATGGAGTACAGCTATACTCCATCTATAGCTGATGATTAAGTGCTTGAATTGCTCAGTGCTTGAATTAAGTGAAGTTACGTATGTTAAACCTCCATCTCAAGTTTCAATTAATTATAACTTCACTATATAAACTTCCTATAAATTCTAGGATCTACGGTACTGTATTTCATAAGAGAGAACTGTAAGCTATTGAAATAAAACTGTTTCTTGAGAAGTTACATGAACTTCTACTTTCAAAATGTTGCATTTCTTATGCCAAACTTAATATTATAATAAGAACAATAAATGTTTTATGAAAGTTAACAGTTGTCACATATTTTAAATGAATAAATGGTTTCTTGATTTTTAAAGCTTTCAACTTCACATAATTATGTAAATGAAGACTTGCTAAACTAGACCAAATGTTTCAAAGGCTCTTTTTTTCAACTCCAACATCATCTGAGGTCAGGGTCGGACTGTGAATAAAAATCGGTTCTGGCATCCAGAGAACACCAGTGCCTCTATCCCCCTACAAATAATCCTTCACCCATTCTATTTTAACAGTACTGCTACCTTGCTTCTTTTGACTTGTTACAAATCGATAAAAATAAATGTTCTGTTCAACCATACGATAATTTATTTATTACATGTGATGTAATCGCATCATATTGATATCCATTTCCATACAGATATTTATTATAACACTAGTAATAATGAATTGTCATCAAACTTTGAATGATCTTGAAACCTTGAGAGCAGCAAATGAAACTGCATAATATACGAGGGAGAATCAAATGAAAACCGCAATTTTTTTCCCACTATTTTACTGCAGGAAGAATGTTTGCTTGTACATTATTTTTCTACTTAGTCCCCTTCTAGTTCAACACACTTAAGCCATTGGATAGGAAGTGCTTCGATACCGCATCAGAAAAATTCTTTTGGTTTATGCTGTAGCCACTCGTGCACCACTGATTGGAAGTCTTCATCAAACTTGAACTTCTGCCCTCCAAAGTGATCCTTTAATGAACCAAATCTGGTGATTATGGTGGATGTCGCCGATGGTTTTCATTGTTGCACGAGGAGCATGAGCACGGGTGTTATCATGTTGAAGCAAAACACATGCACTCAGCAATCTCCTTCGCTTTGGCACTATCGGATTTCTACATTTTTGGCCCATTAAAGGAGCACCTTGGAGGGCAGAAGTGCAAGTCTCATGAAGACATCCAATCAGTGGTGCACGATGGCTACAGCGTCAACCAAACAAAATTTTCTCACGTGGTATCGAAGCACTTCCTATCCGATGGCTTAAGTGCGTTGAACTGGGAGGGGACTGTGTGGAAAATAATGTACAAGCAAACATTCTTCCTCCAGTAAAATAGTGGGAAAAAATTAATTGTGGTTTTCATTTGATCCTCCCTCGTACAACCGTATTTAAAATAAAATCAGTTCTGTTTGTGTTAATTTTAATATTATACTAAATTGATTTCATTTCTTGTGTTTTTAATGTGCATTGTTTAATGTTAAAGCTCAAGAGAAGCCTTGTGGCCTGCATGCCTTGTAGCCTGCCATCTATCAGAAAAGACAAGAACTACTAACAGCTATTGTCCAAGTGTTGTTTGCTTCATCAATTACAAGGTATTCTAAAAACCCAAAACTTAAACAATTAATTATGAAAGAATAAAAAGTCTTTTTGTTTTTTGTTTTTTTCCCCCCACCAGTGGTGTATGCCTCCCTTAATATTTCCACTCACAATCAGAATTTTGTAGTTGGCAGGGCTTTTCATACAAAAATAATGGTCTTATTTCTATGGCCCACTGAATGTGAAGGAGTCATTTTTACACTTTACAAGTCGTTTGATGAAAATAAATTCATGAAAATGGATACTTGTCTATGTTCAATTAAGATTCCTTTAAACAAACCCAGTAGCAGCTCGTAGCTAAAATTAGTGGGGTGGTGGTCCAGAAAATGTTTAGCCTTTGTTTTAAAATAGTAAAGGGAAACATAAATATATATAAAAGGAAAATTTATTCAGAAACTAGATAAAACCCTAAAAGGAAAAAAAAATTACCTACTTTAATCTAAATTGTTACAGTTCAAGCTTGATCTATTTATTTAAAAAAGAAATCCATTCTTCTTGTTTTAATTTCTGCGAAAAGTTCAATAATTCAAACAGAATAGCTGGAAACAAGATAATCTAATTCTTCACTTCATCACATTGAAGATTATGGTAACTTACATGGGTTTTAAGCACAACACACTCAGAGAGAGAAAAAAAACACACCTTCCACCAATACGCCGCGATTGGCACTGTGGAAGTAACTGTGCTCTCTCTCCCTCACAGATGGCATGCACCTTCCTATGTCCACATGCACACAATAGTCGAACACCATGCTACTGGCACTGAGAAGCACACAGTTCCATACAAAGATTTTCTTTTATCTTTTTCATAAACTGGGGATGGCTATTGGCATTAATCTTAAGGATTATATATTGTACAAGTATAAAGAAAGAAATAAAGAAAAAAAGGAATCATTATATTAAATGTTATCAATAATATCAAGTGGAAATAGGGGGTGCTGGAGTTCCACAGTCCCTACACACAAGACTCCACTGCGCAAACCACAACAAAGTAGAAAGACTAAAGACTTCAGTTTTATTAAATTCTCATTAACGGTTTTGATCAGTTCAAGTCAGGGAACAACATTGTTATCTACAAGAGGAGACATCAAAAGAACTCATATCACAGTTAGTGAATCAAATTAATCACCTTGTAACAATATCTGTTCTCTAGTTACAAAGAAACTCAGGGGATACCACGAGAAGGGGGAAGTGTTTTATTTCAACACAGAACGCACAGTTTCAAAGATATAATTGGCTTGTTTTGTGAAACTGTAAACCTGTTATTGTCACCACAGAAAATGCTCCTTCTCCCACAATGATCCATGCCACAGTGAATCCTGTGGTTTCAGCAGTTTCCTGCACCACACTCAGACACAATAAAACTTCTTGAATCTGTGATCAATGTTACTTTAACGCTTATGAAACAAAACCACAGCCCTGCCTTTATGTCTTATTTAGGCCTACCAAGAATGAAGAAACTACAAATATAATTGCCAATGTGGACGTATAGTTTTTGTTTAACCAAACTATAATATGCTTATTACATGTGACGTAACAATGATATTCATTTTAATACAGCTTTTCGTTATAACACAGGTGTAATATCGATTATTATCGAACAAGGAACAAATTTGAAACCTTCAGAGCAGCAAATAAAACTGCATAATTTGAATCGTCTTCATTTTAATTTCATACAAAATTAAATTTATTTCCTGTGTTTTAATGTTCATTGTTTAATGTTAAAGTGTCAAGAGAAGCCCATATAGCCTGCCATCTGTCGTAAAACATGAGAACTAAAACAGCTGAGGGTGATAGTCATCTTCCTCATCAATTACGAGGTATTATAAAAATCCAAAATTTCAATATTTAATTATGGTCAAATGAAAACAGTCGTATACAACTTATCTATAGTGGTAATTAAGAAACTTGTTTGAAAACATACTCATATCTTTATAAAATGCTATAAAAACAATAATAAAGTTTTATTTTACCTGGCAGAGTTAAGACCGTGACAAGAAAGAAAAAGAAATACAATCAATTTACAAAATAATTGATTATACAATAGGTGACCTTATGAGAAATATTACACAAAAAAAAAGTATTAAGGTACATTAATAATTATTTTCAGAAATAGACACGTTAGTGACAATTCTTACAATGTAATTACAAGGAAGTAAGGATATACAAATTCACATCAATATTTTGAAGTAAAGTAAAATAATTAAAAAAAAAAAAATAATAATACTAAAATAAAAAGAATAGAGCTATGTATTTTCAGGATTATACAAATAATTTAGTAATTAGGATTTGAATGATAAGTTCTACAGGCTCTGATGTCATGTGGGGGTCGTTCCATTGTCGAGAGGTGTTGATGTTGAAGGATATCGACTAGGGTTGTTCTGTGTTGAGGGATTAGGAGAAGTGTACTAAGTTATGAATGAGTGTCGAATGTGTGATGCTCTGATAATTTATGATAATGGGAAGTGAGATATGCTGGCTTATATAGGCTTTATGCATAATGTACTATTGTAGTCTCTAACAATTATAGGTCTAAAACCTAGAAAAGAACCTTGACCTGCGGTCTGCTTGGCACGGTTGCATTATTATTATTATTATTAACAGGTTACACTAGTAATCTTTCCTTTCCGACAGTGAATCCAACTCAGCGCTGTGTCACTGAGAGATCCATCTGATCACGAGTCATGTTCTTGTTAGGAAGCGACCCACACAGTGTTCTGAAGCACTAGTGACCCCATCATGTACAGCAACCACAGCATGGTTCCACGCAGGTTCTTTTATAGTTTGTAGACCTACAATTAGGTTTGACCCAGTAAACAAACTACAGTTATTTGAGAAATTGTAGTACTGTGTGCCGCACACTGCAGCTGCAACAAAGAATCTCTTGCAGTGTTTTCGATGGACAGTGTTTGATCACCCACCATAGAGCCCAGGCTAGACTCCCTCTGATTTCCATCTCTTTGCTCACATGAAACGCTGGCTAGGAGGGCAGAAGTTTGGCTCAGATAACGAACTACAGACCATTGTAAATAATTGGCTGAAAGCAAAGGGGGCTGCCTTCTAAGATGAGGGTATTGGAATGTTGGTACCATGCTAAGACAAATATCTCAATCAGAGCAGCAACTATGTAGAGAAGTAGCTGGAAGGTGTATCTAAATGTTCCAAACAAATCAGTTTTGATTTTCACTATGGTTTTCATTTTGCAACCAGTCGGACCTTAACAAAAAAAAACTAGCCCTCATATCACTATGGGCACAAAGAGAAAATCTAATGTAGCACACTCACATGACTTTCTTTACCCCTTACAATTTCACATGTAGGCCCTACTATTCATGTAAAATGTGATATTTCATTGCCTTATATTCGTTATAATAAAATGTTTGGCTATAAATTATTTCAAGTTTAGTGGAAGTAATTATTCCTACATGCTCATATCTATGGTTGTCAGCTGTTTTACAACTCGTTTTTGTCCACGCAACTCCCAATTATAGTATGTGGACACTTAACCCTCTCTTCACATTAGTTGCTTATAGTAATTAGTTTAGAGAATTATGTGTAAAAAAAATCTGTAGGGGATGGGGCAGCGGCTTACCTTGCCCCTTTCCCGGAGACCATGATCAGGACAATATTTGATATTACTAACTAAATAACAGGATTGTTCAGCACCTTTATATAGGCCTATTTATTATTCATTTTGTAAATTAATATGTAGATAGTTATCTCGTTCTGTAGATCCTGCATACAGGATTTATAATATTCAATAATGTTTATGTTGTACTGGTTCACTTTGTAAAGCAAAAACACTCACCTTATATATATATTTCTCATGACTGCAAATTTGTATTCTTGCTTGTAGATGTCCTGACGTGTGCACTAAAATAATTAAGTAATTTTAATTTATTTAGATGGAATTAATTAAATTAAATTAAAACTAGCGCGCCTAAAGAAGTTTCACTTCGATAAAATAAATCCAACGATCTTAGTTGGGATGATCATCTTTGAGCCAAGAGAGAGGGAAAGTTGACAATCTTCCGCTTGAAAACATGTATCGCAGCGTTAATAAGATTCGTGATAAGATTAATACACCAAAAAAATGTACTATCAAAATATAGTGCTATACAAGTTCTATAAGTGGCAAAGTGTTAGTAAAAATCTACAAATCATCAACACAAAGACTGTGCTAAAAATAGAGGCCTCCCAAACATCTTTAGAGATAGAAAGAATGTTATCAAAATATACTACTTTCTTCGGCGGATTGCCAGTTCCCACATAACCTGTTCCGCGTAGTGCTACTGCTTAGTTCTGTGTGGGAGTCGGGACATGTGTGAATGTATACTGAAAATTCGTTTTGCGAACAGTAATTAGTGTATAAAAGTGTGGTGTGAGTGCTTTTACAACGTGAGGATTACTAAACTGGAAGCAGGATCACACAAGTAAGTGCATTTTTAGTAGATTCAGAGCCTGTTTGACATTTAGAAGGGGTTACGTGGTACCTGACACAGACCCAGCGTGTAGCAGTTGTCAATCAAAACAAACCAGCCAGCATTGCAAAGGTTCGTTTCAAGGCTTCCCAAGGTAACTTTTCAAGCATTTGACAGCATTTAGGAAGACCTGACATGGTTTGACTACTCATAGGAGATTTGCTAGGTTTAATATAAAATAAGAGCACAACCGGGCAGCTAAGTTATTCCAAACAAGACCACCTGTTCGTCGGCCTGAGTGACTTTCTGTGCTCAAGGTTGAGGGTTCGAGCCCGGCCCAGGTCGATGACATTTATGTGTGCATAAATGTGACAGGCCATGTCTATATTTACTGGCATGTAAAAGAACCCATGCGGGACACCATCGTCAAATAACCATATACCAACCAAGACCACTTAACCTTAGATTGGGACTGTACGTTGCAAATCCTTCACTAAACCAATATAGGCCCTACTACTGTAGTAAATCTTACCTATAAGAACAGCATGGGGGCCAAGGGGGGCAATTAGCCTACATA
The DNA here is from genome assembly GCA_964059195.1 of Ectobius pallidus. Taxonomy (NCBI): domain Eukaryota; kingdom Metazoa; phylum Arthropoda; class Insecta; order Blattodea; family Ectobiidae; genus Ectobius; species Ectobius pallidus. Next base: position 144,075,341 of record CAXKWD010000006.1, read on the forward strand.
GTTACTCCCCACCCTAACCCCCTCCTTCCCAAGAGAGGTCCCGTTAGTGATTTGAGTGGGCGGAGCTTAGGGGGCGACTTAAAACTATCTTTTGGTGCATTTATAATAATCGTCACAAACGATATTGCTCAAATGAACGTAATTTGTTAATTTTAAAAATTTGTAGTCTCGCCGAATTCAGCTGGGGTTCAGATCTATGTGTCAAGACACTTACTTTATGGATATTAATATATTTAGCCTAATCACTTGAAATTCAGGTCCGATTTTTTTTTCAGGCGATCATCATAATTCGTATCACCTGTACGTGGATTAACTTCTATTAAGAATTAGCTCACAGTACTAATCTTAAACTAAACTCCCTGGCGTTACATCCCTGAAGGGACAAGGCCTGCCGCCCGACCGCTGCATCATCTACCATAGGCAGATTTATAGGACAGGGGCATGTGGTCAGCATGCCGACACCCACGGCCGTTAACTAAAATTAATGTCATAATACCACTAATTGTTAATGGTAGGCCTAGTATATAGTTTAGCTTAATAAATAGGAATCATTGTGTTTAGAATTATGTTGAGTTTGTCCCCTAAAATTTTGGCGATTCTGGTGTAAGCTATGCTATAAGGTATGCAGAATTAAATGGTAAGCAAGTCCACGTATCGCGTGTAAGATGGGCCTATTATCATAAATGTCATTCACAATTAAAGTGGAAATGTTTTTACTTCAATCAGCAATACCTATATTGTGGATGCTTCTTAAATACTTTTTTCCCAAGAACTGCCTCTACCTGCTGCCACCCTAATCCTCTTCGACCTGTGAATCAATGAATAGAAAGGTAATTAGGCGTATTCACACTTGTCTACAGTCCAGTACATTGTTGCCAAATACGAATCACAGCACGTTTACTTCACTTCAGAAGTGGTGAATGATAGCGGCAACACTGGGTAAATCCACGTGACTAAAAGAGCGCCTATTCTTTATCGGTGTCTGTGTTGGTGCAGATTTTCGGATTAGGGAACAATGCAAGAATATTCTTTTGTAGGTAGACGATGGTTTAGGACGGGGTTTTCTTAAAATGGTACGGACTCTTGGTGTAAATTTCAAACTAGTGCTTCAACCCTGAACAGTTGGTATTTCTAATACAATGATAAAGATCTATGCCTTTTTAGCATTACGGTACTATATGTTTGTCTTTTATAATAATTGTCAACTCTATTGGCCACATTGAAGCAAATTTTCCTCGTCACGGCCACAATGTTAGTATTGGTTTTATGTCCACAACTTTTATGAATCCAAGTTCTTGTGATTTTATTTTCTAGCATATTAAAGGGCTTTGGTTCGTGGAATTAATAAAGGAATCATTAATGCAAGAAAACTGTAGTAGTACTGAGCTAGGTGGCCAAGATGGTAACGTCTTGGACTAGCATTCGGGAGGTCCCAGGTTCAAAACCGGTGGCCGGCCAATTCGACATGGGTTTTTTCATGGTTTCCCTAGTCGTAAAGGCAAATGCCGAATTGGATATTTGCATACCATGAATCATCCTCACCATTTCATCCTGTATCATATCCATTTAAATTAATATCAGTTGAAATTTACTCCATAAAAACCTACCAATAATAGAAACAATTGACATGCAATAGTTCCATGGCCCACCCTACATGGCCTCGAAACTAAAAGAAGTATAAAAACAGCTGAATTAAACAATGGGAGTGGTGTTATGAATTTAATTATTGTGTAATATACATACCAGTTTATAACTCAAACTTTATTTCTATCAGAACCTATTTTCAACCAGCCATACTTATTCCTATACATACAAAGTAAATTATTTGAAAATACAACACTGTCACTACAATCACGTGACTACAACATCCCAAGTAAGAAGAATGTCCATGAGGCCTCTGGTGCTGACGGTATCACTGAGATCTGAAAAGCATAAAAATGCCTACATTTGTATTAAGTCTACTATATTAATTCAGAGCGAAGGGAATAGATCAGACGTGTCATTGAGGAAAATAAGGAACAGTATGACCATATTGTATCACTCAATCCCTATTTTCTGTGATTCTTAATGCTTATCTGCCTGTACAGAAGGGGACTTCCAGGATCTGGGATCATTGTTGACTTGCTATTTCGAAAGAATGAGACAGGTCATGCAGGTTAGATCTGCCTTCCCACCTCTAATGTCTTTATTAAGTGTCAGAATGATACTTTATGAGACTGTGTGTGGGGACGGGAAAATGTCTGTCCGTCTGCTATCCGTGTGCCTGTAGGCGCGATAATTCAAATACGTTTTATCGGATTTTCATGAAACTTGGTATAAGTTACCCATTTATAACGTCCATGGGAATAAGCCTACTGAATTTGGACCTAATCCGTCGACCGGTACCGGAGTAATCCCCAATTTAGTGCCTATTTTATGGTATTGATAGTAGTAAAGAATCAGTTCTCATGACAACATATTGTTTTACAGTGTTCATATACGACTTTGGAAGTTTCAATACAATTAGCTTTGACAAATAACACTACCCACATATTCCTTCAAACATGCTTATCAAACTACGCCTTTGTTCTTCTATAAGTCCTGCTTAATGAATCAATCTGGAGCTTAATTGGGAAATCAATTTTTTTAAACCTTATTTTCTGCATTGCATAATTTTATAACTGATTAAACAAAAACATTCTGGCACTTTGTTACATCAGTTTACCTGATTTTATTATTGTAAAATTTCTTTGACCTGAGACTGACTGCTTTTATCGAAATATTTCAATTTGAAGGAATAAAGGCTTATTTGAACGCCATTCTTCAAGGGAGTCACATTTCTGGTACGGTGACTACCAGACAGACTTGACTGTCTAAATAATTCACCTCCCCACTCTGGACGGCCTTCCCCTCATTCGCGTTTCACCGGGTCGAAAAAAATTACTGTAATTGTCAGGCCTATAACACAAGCTATGACCAAAGTTAAAAGTCCCCCATAATTTAAGTTTGAATTACATGGAAACTACAAAACGCGGGTCTTTTAAGCTAGTAAGTTATATAGGAAGCAGTGCATATGAGAGCATGAAAAGGTGATCTCTTGCAAGGAAACAATATGAAGTGTATAAACACAGAATTACCTGGTTTCTCTCTTTCCCATCGTTGCAATGAATGACGTAGGACCTCCAACTCCAGAATTTCTGGCATTGCGGAATAGTGAGAAGAAAAAACTGTGTACAATACCCATATCAATCCACAAAACAAAACATAATCACTTGAGCGCGGATTTATATCCACTAAAAAGCTTAAATATTTGCATGCATTAATGCTGTAAAATATAGAAAAATGCAACAAAAATAAATATAATTTTTGTAAACAGTAAATGCACTTCTTGCATAAATTTACTGATTTTATAAGCACTAAAGCAATAATTTTATTACTTAGTACCTTCTAATTAGCACTTTCGTTATTGAAAGTAATAATTTTTGCACTATTCATTAGCAATCCACCACTTTCTCTTATTACAATAAACAATTTTTTTTTTCAAATTCCTCTGTGAGAAGAGATTTCCTTCTATCAATAAAATAATAAAATCCACTTTTGCACATCGTTTTATTTTTTTGCGTGCCTTGGCCTTTCGGTACATCTTAGTTTCTTTTCTTTTGTTGATGCTTTTTTAAAATTAGTAAAAAACCCTCTTACTTACTTGAAATTTGTTCTAGTGTCGACTGTTGACTTAGCCCATTTCGAAACCCATTAGAAAATAAAGTAGTAAAATTCATTTTCTGGGAATAACCCGTTAATTAAGTAGTTAAATATTGCGGAAATCAAAAAGTAGTGGGAAAACAATGTGTACATTATTTTATATGTCTTGGCGAAATTATAGTATCTATCTATCTAATAGTAGGTTTTTTGAGAAATGAAATAAGAAATAATTTTCATTTGGCGTAGGCATAAATAATAACTTCTTTAAAACGTTTGTATCATAAATTTGAAATTATATAACAAAATCGTACTCACCTGGATGTTTGAAACGCCAGTAGTTAGCAATGAAGGAAAATGTGAAACAATGCTATTAGTAATGGCACCAACGTAAAATTTATTCTAAAAGTGGAATCTATAAACGTTTGCCAGATATGGCAGCTCACTCTCACCTACCTAAGAGACCTCTAGGGGTTTGGTGTAGTTTGTTATTGGTTAAAGTGTTGGAGGAAAATGGGGAAGATCTAATGGATAGACGAAATAACGAATGAAGAAATTTAAAGAAGAGAAGAGATGTAACTTGGAAGGTGTATTGGAAAGCTAACTGATGCCACATCACGAGTCAAAAAGAACTTCTGCGCGATGTAATTGAAGGAAAATGAAAGGAGCAAGAAAACATCATAGAAGAAGAAGAAGAAATCATAGAAGAAGAAGAAATAAAACATTGCCTTTAATAGAACCAAAATACTTCACCTCTTCTGGCTCTAAACATAGCATTTATTCTGGTCCAAGACTCTATAACTCTATAATTAGATCACATCCAGAAATAGTACATATGAACAACAAAAAATTCAATAAGTTTATCAAAAATCTTATTTCATAGTTCAAAAGTTATTTCACTCTGTACTTAGCAGATGTTACGATGTTATTTGTAATAACTAAAGCCCGGATTTTCATGCACTATCAAACTTAAAAACATGCATGCATTCATGCACTATCGTATCTCCAAATATGCACAATGAAGGGCGAAACATGCACTATCAAAAATCCGCACTGTACTGCAATATATTTCAATTTCTCTTAAAACAATATACGAGTTTTTCCATATTCTCCTCACTTAAACTCGTGCGTTTATCAGTTTAGGACATTCTTGAACGCAGAAAAGGATCTTTCAACTTCACAAGAAGTAACAAGTGCATACTTAAGGGAAGAAATTTGTCAATGGGGGATATCGAATTCCATGTCTTTTACATTTTTCCACATAATACGTCTTTCACTGTTTTCAGAAGTTGAAGATCAGGATTTGAACTAAGTACCTTCTTAAGTTTTTTTTCTACTTAACTGTCACACCCATTTCTCCACAACACGATTCTAAAGATAATTATTCAACGTCTTCAACAATGGCTAGTGACTGACAAATTCAAGCAGAGAACATTCTGGGAAGGTGGTGGGGGTGAGCGAGTCGGCATTTTCTTTTGTAGTCTGGTGTATTATATTACTGTTTATTTAGGGTAAACAGTAGTTTGCACTCTCAAATTCATGCAGGTGGCAGACTCTGTTGCCAAGTCAATCAAATAACAATGGTAATACAATACAACATTTTTTACGTTTCTTTGAAAAGCCGAGATTTTAGGGAGGCACATTCGTAATAATTATGCACAGTTATGCATGGTAACTTGATATTATGCACTAAAACCAGATAATGAGGGTTTATATGCATTAAAAACGTCTGAATATGCTGTATTAAACCAAAAAAATCCAAAACATGCATTATGCATGAATTTTGCCATAAAAAGGCCGAAATATGCAAACATGCACGGAAAAAGTATGGTTATTTGGAATCCATAAGTCATGTAATGAGTATCTACAAAGTTTGAGAAGTGTATGCATTTGTATGGAATCCGGGCTCTAGTAATAACTTAGGGTTTCAATTTTGTTCTTACTACTTTTCCTTTTTTCTTTTTACTTTTCTGTTCTTTCTTTTTTATTATTTCTTATTTAGGTATTGATTTAATTATATTTTCTTGATGTATTTGTAATTTGTATTTTGTAATGTAAATGGCTGAACTGTGCCCGAGCACGTGCGCTTGCTCATTCGGGTGGTCTTGTTTTGTATAAATATTTATTAAATAAATAAATAAATAGAATGAGAACGTGGATGACATCAAGAGGGAAAGAATCTATGGAGTTTAAAAATGAAGCAGAAGATTTGAAAAAAAATGGAGAGTGAACTAACCAAAGGGGCTATAGACCTGCCGTAAAGAAGAAATGACCATGATGATGATGATGATGGTAATAATAATAATTAGGGATGGGTCCTCGATACTCTCGATACTTGCATGGTATCGGCATCGAGCGATACTTCAGAAAACTCGCTCGGTACTTTTTCGATACTTTGGTAATTCTGCAATTTAAGGAAATGCGGCATCTCTTTTTGCTTTTAGTAGTCTACTAAATATAGTAAATACTTTTATTTCTCCTTGAAATGGAGAAAACGACTCTGTGACTTTTGTCTAGTCATATATAAAGACTTTCCTACTTTTAAAATCCAAACAGAAGAGATTTTTAGTTGCCAAACTTTTCAATAACAATCAACAAGCAAGCTGACTGTCCAAACCCCATTGTAATTTTTGAACAAAAACTTTTAAGTGGACTCAGAAACCAATGTTAGTTTTAATGTAGAATTTAAAAATAATTATAGGCTACTGATGATATTAAATTTTGTCTCATTAAATATGCACTCTTAATTAGTTGGTATTACACAGTTCTCTCAACTTTTGATTTTTAATGTAGGCCTACCTATTTATTGCAACTGGAAATGTTGACGGTATCGAGTATCGAGGAAAAAATCATGTATTGGTATCGAGAAAATCTGGTATCGACACATCCCTAGTAATAATAATAATAATAATAAATTTAATTATGTTAATTTTCACAACAAATTAGTGTAATTAATCGTACTGAAAATATCATTGCCTCATATCGGACTGCAGCAGAGGTCGTTTCGCAGACAAAGCCCACGTGAGAATTGAACCTGGTCCTCTCTTGTTCATCACAGCTTCTTCGTTATTTGATGTTTTAGGATTTGAACCTAGAAATGAAACGAAAATAAAATGTTATATATTACCCATTTCAACACATTCTTTACGATTATTATATTTACTAATTAAAGACAAAAATAATAATAGAGTTTAGGTTGCCTATATTCCTCTAAACAGGCGGGAATCCACACCGGGATTTCGATTTGGAACACTGACTTCGAAACTACTCAGCTACAAGAATACTCCTACTGTCCAGCGGAGTGACGAACATAGGCGTAACCAGGCCGACCATATGGGGGGGGGTTATAACATCCGGGAGAGGGGGGTCGGAAAATTTTAAAAAATTAGATGCAAAATAACGAGTTTTTCGCTTCCAGGGGTTTTCCCCCGGAAAATTTTAAAAATTAAGACGCAAAATAACGAGTTTTTTGCTTCCGGGGTTCTTCCCCGGAAAATTTTAAAAATTAAGACGCAAAATAACGAGTTTTAAGCTTCCCATGCTTTATACTTGTATTAAGTAATTTATGGGCAGACTTTAAAAAATTATACAATTTTCCTTTTTTTAATCAATGGGGGGGGGGGGGGTTCAAACCCCCAAACCCCCCCCCCCTCGGTACGCCTATGGTGACGAAGGCCGAGCCGGGACCTTGGGGTTTATATGTTACTAGCAGGGGCCCGCGACTTCGCGCACGATAATTAATTCGAGGATTAAAAATTGAGGGAAAGATAATTAAAACATTATATTCATTAACACTTGCACGCGAATCATTCATAAACTAAACGAATAATAATTAAAACAGCTAAAAATCCGGCTTAGGAGTGCATTCCACGATTAGAAAGTGCAGCTTCGGAAAACCAACCTCAGATTCGAGTTTCCTGGCCTTATCGATCAGTGTTTGCCCATTTAGGCCTATATTAATTATCCCTCTTCCATCTATGTTGAAAATTTCAGATGTCTGCGAGCCTTGACATTATAAACAAATGAATCGACCAGGGCGGGCTTACAAAACTCAAGCGATCGCGATGCTTTTATTTCAAAGGTATGGCAAAAATAGGCAAAGCCACCTGCAATTGATCTGACAAATGAAGTGTGTTACTGAAAACTTATGCTTCGAAAGAGCAAAAAATTCACGTTTTCTGCCCGTTTTTCACTCATAACTCGCGAACGAAAGCGAAAATAAAAAATCCGGCTTCGAGGTGCATTCGGCCACTCCTTAGTTCATCTATGTTTAAAATTTCAGATCTCTGCGTTCAGTAGATTTTGCTGGGCATCGCGCGCAGACAATCAGATAGAAAGACAGAAAGACAAACACTTCCTTTTATTAATATAGATTATAGCAAGCAAGGCCACAAATTTTCTCATTATTCCGCTAGTTAGTAGTATAGTTTCAAACATTCCTCCTGTAGCACACGTACAATGTTCAGGGTGTCGACATTCTGGAAAGTCAGGGAAATTGAAATCTGTGATGGAATGTCAGGGAATTTTGTAAGTAAAAAGTCAGGGAAGTTTGCAGAAGAATATGGAAGAGTCTGGGAAAATAACTAATAACTCCAGTGAGCGAACTGTGAGGGCATGTGTTTTGCTCCAGTCTGCTCTAACCCAGACTGGGCAAGCAAAATATGTCCAGTGCCTTAGCTATCTTTTCTTATTTTTGTTAGTGAAATGGAGGAGGCTAGATTTTGTTTTATTTTGTGTATAAAGAACCTTAAAAACGTTAATTCTTGTAGAGAGGGAAATAAGTTTCTAGTTATGGAAAGTCAGGGAAATTTGTTTTGAAATTTCTGTGGACACCCTGATGTTGTAAGGATGTATCTTGACTACTATTTTATTAAAATTACCGTACTTTATTAAATAATTTTAACATAGATTTTATTAAGTAGATTTCGAAGAAATTGTGCTATTTTTGGAAAAAGAAAAAAAATTATCTACATAATTATGTGTAAGTATAATGATACCTTTACAGGCCGTGAATGCCCTTAGGGTCGCAGGATTTTGAGCTTCCAGATTTTTAAGATATTCGACACATGAAGATGGTAAGGTTTTCAGCCTTAAACACCGGCCACCTTTATCCCTAGGATTGCTCCTGGTAGACTTTAGTTCCTCTTAAGGCTTCTACGTGACTAGATTTTTTCTATATTACTTACCTGTATACGTGTAACGACGACCGACATCTCTCTTTACAATTGTCCTTGGCAGAGGGAATCTGTCTCGGAGTACACCTACGAAACAGAATGATATAATTTTAATGTCAAAATCCCTTTAGGCAAGCCTACAGGCTGAGGTAGATTTCGAAGTGCTTTTGGTTTAATTTGTTGTCGCTGCATAGCACTCTTCTTCTTTAGCCTTGGCATGACAAACCCGCAATAATAACTGCAAAAAAGAGGAAAGAGCACTTTTTCAAACATTCAAATCTCGCCTTATATGAGAACTACCAAGAAACTATTTATTGATTTGTAGAGTACTCATCAAGAGCTTTTCAACAATACCCCACAGGACGTAGTTTTAAAAAATTCGAATTTCCATCCCCCCCACCCCCACTCGTACCCCCAAAACTCCCGAATCGTTGGTGTCACTGTGAACTCTACTGGGAGTACTCTAATTTATTCAAACAAAGTTTCCCTCTATACTTCATAGGGGCCGAGATATAAATGTTTTAAAATTTCAACCCCCTCCCCCGACCACCCCCTTGGCCCAATTTTGCTCATTAACGAACTTGTCCGAACTATTTGGCCTACAAATAACACAATAAAAGTTTGGTTCAAATATCTACAAAATTACGGCCGCTAGCGTGTAAAGATATAAATATATATATAAATCTCCCAACAAATTTTTTTAACAGGCGGTTGTTTCTTACTTAGGGAGGCATGAAACGTAAAGATATGAAAGAATTTTTTCGAAAGTCATGACATGGTACCGATTGCAATAGGTAGATTTTTCTTCGAAATCTACCTAAAAATTCTCTGATTTCCAAATTAAGTTTAACGAAAATTTACATCGTCACAATATTAACATTTTGCTCTATCATAAACTAAACTCCGTGGCGCTACATCCCTGAAGGGACAAGTCTTACCATCCGACCGCTGCGTCATCTACCGTAGGCAGATGGCAAGATTAGGGGCATCTGGTCAACATGCCAACACCCACGGCCGTTAATGGTGGTTTCCATGATCAGAGGCACTACTTCTCTGTCAAGTGGCTCCTCAATTTGAATCACGAGGCTGAGTTCACCCCTACCAAACCTCCCTACCAGTACCGGGGATCGAAACCGGGCCGACGGATCTGTAGTCAGCGACGCTAACCACAAGACCACGCCAGCGGTCATCATAAACTAAACCTATCCTGTAATTTCGCCCATACTATTGGCTAATACAGTTATTGCATATGACGTAACGGTGTTATATAATAATATTCATTGTGATACAGATTTTCATTATAACATTGGTGTGATATCGATTATTATCGAACACAGAACGATCTGACATGTTCAGAGTAGCAAATTAAACTGCAAAATAGACAGCCTATATTTAAAATAAAATCAATTCTGTTCGTGTTAATTTTAATATTATAATAAATTGAATTTATTTCGTGGTGTAAAAATCCGTTAGTTTCAAGAAAACGACCAAGAAAAAGCTTTGACTTAATCGGACGTCATCAGTTGCATGGGCGTACGGTAAGGGGGGGGGGGTTCAGGGGGTTGAAACCCCTCCCGAAATATCTGCAATATTTTGAAGATTATAAATCATGGAACGAAATTAATTAAAAAAAATAACTCTGATTCAGTTGTTACATATTTTACAATTTCATACACAACAAAGCATTATTTAAGATTTATCGTAATTTATTTAAGATTCAAATTTCAAAACCTCGTTGTGTTGATAGTTTTTCAGCTTAATAACAGTGATATATTACTAGTAAACAAAAATCCCTTTGGAATCTGTCAAACGACAACTCGAATACTCCCGCCAAAATCCATCAACCTGTTTTTAAAGCCACTCACGAGCTCATCACAAAATTATCATGAAGTAATCGGCATTAATCAGGCTTTTCCACCGGTGGATTTACAGATGACTTTAAAAACGTGCCCTATACAATACACCATTCAGTATTATGGTAATTTTTCAAAAGAAAGTTTTTATATATAGACTCTAGCTTAAACGAGAAATGGATAGATATCTCAAGAAAAACACTTTCAAAGACTAAGCTGCATATTAATTTATTACAGTGTATTTATTATCACAATACAACTGTTTAGTAATTAAAAAATAATAATTCACAATGTGCGCAAGGACATGGAGCTGAGACGACTTTACACTGAACCCCTCCCGAACAAAATTTCACCGTACGCCCATGATCAGTTGTCATCTGTTGCACAAGACAAGAACTATAAGAACAGCTGATTGCGAAAAGGAGTATTCTCCATTTGTCTGAGCGAATTTAAAGTCGAGCAAAAACAATAGTATGCAACTTGCATATATAATGTCAATTAAGATACTCGTATGGAAGTTATGAAACTCACTTTTCTCGTTTCATAAACATACTCACATCTTAATAAATGTCATTATAGGCTCGTTGCTTAGGCTAAGGTAAGCTACTCGTTTTGTGAAGTGAACAGCTCTGGGTGTATACGTGACGTCACAGACCACGACTCCTGTCTCTGAAGTTTAGGCTACCGATTTCTTGATCATTCGTAAATAGTAGCCTTCTGATGGGATGAGCATAACTTTACATCAGTCTACTCTACAGGCATTTCATGATTACGGGTGGGACATTCTAGCAAATTATAAAAACTATTTTTGTTTATTACATATCGTAAATAATAAACTAGAATTGGTTCTTCACGTTCTTTAAAATTTACAAACTGTTTCCAGGTTGTCGGAACATTTATTTAATTCATCAATAATAATTTAACAAAACTATCACCATTACGGGTGGGACGAAAAGTCACTTGTTTATTTTACATAGTAATTAACCAGACATATTTTTTTAAGTTAATCTTATACCGAATTGTACCTTAAGATGTAGGCCTATATTTTCTCAAATGAAAATGGACATAGCTGATTACTCTTGACTACTTTGTATCAAAGAGTGTTAAAATCGTGCTAAAAATGGTAAAAAAAAATGTAACTCAATACAATAAATAAGTAAATCGACAGATTTTACACATGAAACCACTTCAGATATACCTAAGTCCTTAATATTCGGATAATTTGAGGTTTTAAACTTATTTTTGACCACCCGATTACAACAATTCTATAACTTCTCTCTTTGAGGGAAAAATTCCCATATTTTATGAAATGGCTGTATAAAGACTAGTTTCTAATATAGGCACACATACTCATACTAGTAACAGCAATGATTAAATAATAATAATATTAATAGTAATAACAATAACAACTTAATAATTGTTACTTACTGCCTTTTGAACTTCCGTCAGCCTCCACTGATTCAAGAGGTCCATCTAACGTTTCCCGAGCGAACATATAATCTAAAACATTCAAGTTATGTAATTATAGGAATGATAACTTTACAAGCACACAGGTAAAAATATATTGGATAAATTTCATGTTTGACCGAAGAGGGAGAATAATTATTTTGAACAGCATTTTGCCTCATTATACCCTCTAATAGTAACACAGAACACACTTCAACAGGCCAGCCAGAACGGTGTCGCTGATTCACTGTGCTACCCACTTGTAAAAGTTTCCACGGTTCATACAACTTTCAGCATACACTTTAGTCATTCTAGAGTATATATTAGCTGGGTTTTCACCTTCAGCAATCAAAAAACTAATCACAGAACGTTGTTCAACCAATGTGGAATCTTCAAGAAGACCCCACATCGTTAAACTTAATTGTGAGGTTATAAACAGAGCAATGTTGATCCATCAGCTGATTAGAACTCATCCCAGTGATGCCAACTTAAAATTCTATATGTATAAACTTTTACTACCAACCGTCTTTTCCCCAGACCAATTTGTCTCTTTAATTATTGAATGACCCTCGAATATATGGTCAGACAGAAAGCCGTCTGCTCATCTCGCCATTATTCCTCTCCGTAGTTTATATTTTTAAAAGCAGAACAGATTATAAATATAGGCTCAATATCCATATTGTTTAAAGCTTCGATAAATGTTCAACAATAAAACAGGTCTATAATATAATTAATAATAAAATTAAAACAGTGTTACAGAAAACATACCACTTAATCCATCGTGGTGTGGGGCCAATATTGGTGTCCGATAAAAATCTGGAAATAGAAAGAACAAAGTTCATTTAAATGAATTTCATGTGCACTCTTACGAGCGGCAGATCCAGGGAAGGGGCTGCGGCCCTCCTTGGTTTTTGTTTTTAGTTGATTTGACTTCCCTTTATTCATAAAAAATAATTACCTAATAAAATAGTGCTAAAATTTAATTAAATACATAACAATAATAAAAAACATTTATGCACTTGCCCTATTTTAACCTAAGGACTGTAAAATGCAACTTGAATAGTATATATATATATATATATATGTAAGGCTTTGTCCTGACTGACTGACTTAACTAATGACTGACAGAGAATCAACGTAGAGCCTATAGTATAGTACAGTGTCCGGCAGATGCTGCAGTTGTGACGTAAGAGCCAGTCATCTCGCAAGAGCTTCGGAGAGCGAGCAGTTGAGTTGTATTGCTGTTAATACGCACCAGCGCAGTGGCGATCAGTGCAGCAGTAGAAATGTATGGTAAATTTAGTACATTCAAAGTAAAACTAGACTTATGAAAACGTCACCTCACCCTCGGAGATACGTCACATTTTCCAAAGTTGTCTACAGTATGTAATCGAATAACAGACATAAATAATTATGTGCAAATATTAGAAGAACTGGATCAGGAATTTGATTGCCGATTTCAAGATTTTGCAAACCTCCAATCCGATATTTGCATATTTGCGACACCATTTTCTGTGGATATTGTCAGTGTTTCAACGTCATTGCAACTAGAAGACATTGATTTGCAAAGTGATATTAAAATGAAAGACCGATTTCAAAACAAAAAGGATTTATCTATATTTTATAGAAGACTAGCATGTGCCCGTGGCTTCGACCGCGATAATTATTTTTCAAAAATTAAAAATTAAGATCATAATACTTAAATCATATTTATTAACAGCTAAATCACGTGGAGTAGGCTACATACCACGATTAGATAGCGTCGCCTGATAAAAGCGACCGCAGATTCGAGTTCCTTAGCACAGAAACCCCCTCACTAGTTTCGTCCAAATCGAACAATGTTTGACCATATTTAGGCCTATATTGAATATCCCTCTTCCGTGTAGGTTGAAAATTTCATACGTCTGCGGGACTTGATATTCTAAACAAATGAATCGTCAAGGATGGACTTACAAAATCAAGCGATCGCCCGCGATAATTATTTCAAAAATTAAAAATTAAGAGCATAGTAGTTAAATCATTATATTCATTAACACCTAAATCACGTGGACTACATACCACGATTAGATAGCGTCGCCTGCTAAAGCGACCTCAGATTCGAGGTCCTTGGCCCAGAAAACCCCTGTATAGTGAGTTTCGTCCAAATCGAACAACGTTTGACCATATTTAGGCCTATATTGATTATCCCACTTATAATAATAATAATAATAATAATAATAATAATAATAATAATAATAATAATAAAAATAAAAATAATCCTCTTCGGGATTAGGTTGAAAATTTCATATGTCTGCGTGCCTTGATATTAAAAACAAATGAATCGACCAGCGTGAGCTACAACATTCAAGCGATCGCGATGGTTTTATGTCCAAGGTATGACAAAAATAGCCAAAGCCTACTGTAATTGATTTGACATTGAAATGTATTACTGAAAACTGATGCTTCGAAAACGAAAAAAAATACACGTTTTCTGCCCGTTTTTCACTCATAACTCACGAACGAAAGCAAAAATTAAAAATGCAATATGCCAGAAACCTTCCCGGGAATGTGCTTAACAACTTCCCAAAGTTTCATGGCGATCGGATGAATGGTGTAGTAATGCATAAAGGACAGACACACACACATACATTCATTTATATATATAGAAGATTTCCCCAGGCAAGATTCCATCGATTACATATATTTGCTGCTATTCTCTGTCCCATTTAAGAACGATCCTGTTCAAAACAAAGAGGCGTGGCTGTCATAGCCCGCAGGTGAGAACGCACGTGTTCACCATGTTTAATGCTAGTTTGTTTATTCTCAGTACAACTCATCCGCAGGGTCGTCGTGAACAATGAATCCTTTATGTTTTGTTTGCTAATTGATATACTATAATGATGACGATGCCAGTGAGAGTTTATTTCACGTGTAAATGTTGATATTATTATTGCATGAACTTACGAACACTCGTTAGCCACGCTCTGGTAATGGCGCATGCTAATGATATTAACCAATCACGTTTTGTCACATGATGCGAATTTTCCGCGAACTCTCTGTGAGTTCTCCTCCCCTTTGTTTTGACTAGGATCAAACTAGAATGGGATCAATAATAGAATGTTGAGTATATTTGGATCGGCGTAGGCCTATGTATGTGTTCTTTTCGTGTATGAAGGTCTACAAACCACAACATAGAAATCACCTATCTGATCAGAACTTAAAAAATGTTCTTCGTTTGTGTGTTAGCCAGACTATGACGCCAAATATTGCAAAATCAGTGGACGAGAAAAGAGGGGAAAAAATCTCGACAATGCCTTCAGCTTGGGCACGATAGTGACCCAAAGTAAGGGTGTGTATCACAAATCTGAATAGGCCTATAGGCTACTTTTCTCACAAAGGTGTATAGTTTAATTTGTATATTTTGTGTAGTTTGTATATTTTGTGTATTTTGTATATTTTGTATACTTTAACATTTTTGAGTTTCCGAGTAGACAAAGTTTTGCAGTACTGCTTGAAGTATTCTCATGTTTTATGTATTTGTAGTTTTTAGCAGTTTCGGAGCCTCATTTAAATATGCGGACGCTTCCGCACCTGAATGTATTATGCATTTCAGATTATTGTAAGTAGGGCCTATATTAAATTTCATTACAAACAAAACTGTTCTGTTACATTGATTTATCACAGTTGTACTCTTTTGTTTTCGTACAAATGTATTGTAATTGTGCTATTCCCATACTTTCTACGAAAACGGAGCGCACTCTGTCAGTGCATAGACGTCGTACCGCCACTGGCCAGGAGAACCATTTCTCCACGCTGTGCTCAGTACGGAGATATTGCCGAGCAAAGAGCGTCGCTGCTCTGTAGTATGACGTCACGGAGCACGGATCATGCCGGTCACTGGTATAGTAGGTAGGGACTTGAATTAACGTTAAAAAATCCACATCAAATATTAGAGTCGAAGAAAACACATATATTTCCTCTAACTATAACTTACTAGGCTTTTATGGTACGGGTAGAGATCTATAATAATAATAAAAAAAGGAAGTGCTTGTCTTTCTGTCTGTCTGTGCGCGATGCCCAGCGAAATCTACTGAACGCTGAGATCTGAAATTTTAAACGTAGCTGGACTGAAGAGTGGGCAAATGCACATCGAAACCGGATTTTTTATTTTAGCTTTTGTTCGCGAGTTATGAGTTAAAAACTGGCAGAAAACGTGATTTTTTCGCTATCGAAGCATCAATTTTCAGTAATACATTTCGTTTGTCAAATTAGTTGCAGGTGGCTTTGGCGTTTTTTTGTCATTCAACGTAGACGGAAGAGGGACAATGCATATAGGCCTAAATGGACAAACATTGATCGATTTGGATGGAACTCACTATGCAGGGGTTTTCTGAGCCAGAAAACTCGAATCTGAGGTCTTTTTCCCAGGCGACGGTTTCTAATCGTGGAATTCACTTCAAAACCGGAATTTTAGCTGTTTCATTAATTATTAATCGTTTAGTTTAGGCCTATGAATGTTTCGCGTGCAAGTGTTAATAAATATAATATTTTAATTATTTTGATCTTAATTTTTAATCTTCCAATTAATTATCTTGGGGGGAAGCCGCGGGGATCTGCTAGTAGTAAATTTCCGCACCGGAGGTCTATTGTAATAAGAATGTGTTGTACTAGCCTATATCAGTGCAAATTTGCTACTTGGCTCCATGCGAAGGGTTGTAATATAATTTAAGGCCAGGTCACATATGGGACGCTTTGATTTAATTTCCTTTTGAGGGCTCAATCGAACTACCGGCTCGTTTACGAGGCGACCGACACAAATAATGTAAGAATGCAATATCAAGACTATAAGAACACTCACTCCCTAATTAATGTATACTTATTGTCTGCCTATGTTAATAAACCCCTGTCATTACGGAAACAAGTGAAAATGTTATTGCTTGGTGTGTAATATTCTCCTTAATGTCGAGACATAGACCTACAGTCTTACTAATAATCCAGTTGTAACATTTATACCAGGAATATACACAGCTGAGGAGAAAAAGTGTACTAATAATCCTTGCATAAGGCTGAATGTGTGCAACGCTTTACACAGCCTGGCCCCCTTGTATAAACTTGACGTAAATAATCAAGATGGCCGATATCCGTAACAGCCGGTCGTTTCGTAGATGTCTGAGATTGAATTTTGAAGCTACGCATATTCTGAGCTGCTTTTGCGGAATTATAAACATTGTTCCTTGTTTGCGGGACATATTTCCATACTTGTACCCATGATTACAGCTTTCTGAAAACAATGTAATGAAATACTGAAACTAGAATTACTGTCGGCAGACGACGCATCGCTGTTTGCCCGCTGCTCCAACAGATGGCGTTCAGCAGTCTCTTCATAGCTAGGGGCTAATAACGTCATGACTAGAGTGACGTGTTTGATGACGTTGAACGTACAAACCCGGTGTAAACCTCGGCAGTTACACTGCGTTTATTGGTAATATGGCTTATGTAGAACTTGTGCGCAGAACAACTAAACAACCGTTCAACGCAGATATAAGCAGCTTTTATTAGTAAGGCTGCTAGTGGGTAGCAACAATATTGTAACTCTGAAGTCTGTTTAAATTTGTCAAGTCAGTGGATAATAGAAGTGTTGGTTAAGCCATTCTGTTCTGGTAAAACAAATTGGATTGTAATGTCAAAAATCCAGCATACTTCAAAAGTGTAAAGCTGTAAAAAGTTGTACCTACTAAGTGCCAGAATATTACTTTCTAAGATTGTGTGGGGCACGGAAAAATATTTGTCTGTCTGTCCGTGTGTCTGTACGCGCGATGCCTCTAACTCAAATACGGTTTATCAAACTTTCATGAAACTTGGTATAGGCCTACGCATTTACAACGTCCATGGGAAGAAGCCTATTGATATTGGACTAAATCGATTCACTGGTGTCGTAGTAATGCCCAATTTAGTGCCTATTTTATGGTAATATATTATTAGAAAGAATGTATCAAGTGCAAATCAGTTCTCATGAAAACATGTTGTTTTACAGTGTTCGTATACGGCTTTGGAAGTTGCAATACACTTAGCTTTGACAAATAACACTACCTACATATTCCTTCACATATGCTTATCAAACTAGACCTTTGTTCTTCCATAAGCCCTGCTTAATGAATCGATCTGGAGCTTAACTCGGAAATCGATTAAAAAAATAACTTCTTTTCCGCATATCATAATTGCAATTATCACTGATTAAACAAAAGCATTCTGGCAGTTTGTTAGATCAGTTTAGCTGACACATCTCCCAGCTTCTTCTTCTTGTGGGTAAAACTTTAATTTTTTTAAATTCCTAAAACAATTATCCTGCCGGTTGTATTATATGTATGTGAGACATAGTCCCTTTCTCTTCGGGAAGATCATAATCTGAAAGTGTTCGAAAACAGGGCATTTAGGAAAATATTTTGACCTAAGAGAGATGAAGATGGGGACTGGAGAAAATTGCATAACGACGAGCTTCGTAACCTTTACACGTCACCGAATATAGCAAGGGTAATTAAATCACGGAGGATGAAATGGGTTGGACATGTTACGCGCATGGGGGATGAAAGACATAGGCCTATACAAAAAAATATTTCCGAAGGGAAAATACCACTTGGAAGAATTAGACGTAGGTGGGAGGACAAAATTAGGATAGATTTAAGGGAAGTAGGATTTGAGAGTTGGTTGGATGGAGTTAGCACAGAATAGGGTTGAATGGCGGGCTCAGGTAAGCGCGGCAATGAACCTCCGGATTCCTTAGCATAGGTAATATTCCTTTAGCTCTCTTAGGAATTGTCTGTTGCCATTGAATAAGTATGTAACATAAAATCATTAATAGAAGACAATACAGTTTTAATTTTTAATTATTAATACATCTATATCTGCATAGCATGATTCCCTGAAGATGGTACAGAAGTATCGAAAAGCCTGGGCACAAAATAAATTTTGTTGAGCTAATGGTGTCAATTATCCATTTCATTTTATTTAATTTTATTTTAATTGTCCTATCTTATTAAATCGCCCTGAACACAATAGGCCTACTGTGACTACCTCCGTAATTGTAATTGATATAATTAGTTGTGTAATCTTATTGTGATTTAAGCTCTCACAATCTCATTAAAACAGAGCGAGATGGCTCGGTTTGCTTACGTCTTGGACTTGCTTTCGGGAGGTCCCAGGTTCATATCCCGTAGCCGGCCAATTTGACACGAGTTTTTTCATGCTTTCCCCAGTGGTTAAGGCAAATGCCGAATTGGATATTTACGTACCACGAATCATCCTCACCATTTCATCCTGTATCATATCCGTTTAAAAATTAAAATCAGTTTAAGTTTGCTCCATAAAATACACCGATAATAGAAACAATTGACAATCAGTAGTTCCATGGCCTACCCTACTGTACAGACACACATCACGAACTCCTGATATGGCCTCGAAGCTGAAAGGAGTATAAATACAGCTCAGTTAAAAAAAAAGTGTATAAGGAAAAGTCTTCTTTATGTATTTATATCGTCACTCTTCAGTATACTGACATTTTACGTTTCGGAACTACACGAAGAAGAAGATATCCTTTCTGAAACGCACTGTAGTCATGACTCAATTAGCAAAATTCATGAGCATTCTCATTGAGAACAAAGCATTCATTATGTAAGTCACAGAGAAGTGCGAAGGCGATGTCTATGTGGTGCGTTTCCATTTCATCCCAATTGAGCCGTGGTATTGCAATATAAATGCTTGCATTGTGCTGACAATAATTGTTTCCATACGTTACCCTATCTGTTCTACTAACTCTACATTAAAACTTACACCATAAACAGGCACAACTATCTGTTGGTTAACTTTTTAACTACTTTAACTGTTACTACCGATCAGCCTTTTCATAAAGTATGGGAATTTTTCCCTCAAAGGGATAAGTTATAAAATCAGTGTAATCGGGTAGTCAAATAAAAGTTTAAAACCTCGAATTCACTGAATATTAAGAAATTACATGTATTTGAAGTTGTGGCAAGGTAGTACTTTACGACTCACCCTGTCCCCCTTTCCATTCATACATGTCTTAAGGTACAATATGGCATAAGATTAACTTCAAAAAGTATTTGTGGTTATTTACTGTGTAAAATAGCAAACAGTGACATTTTGTCCCATCCGTAATGGTGATAGTGTTGTTAAATTATTATTGTAAGAGTTAAATAAATGTTCTGGCAATCTGGAAACAGTTTATAACTTTTATTCCATAATGTAATGAACAAAAATACTTGTCATAATATGCTATAATGTCCCAACCGTAATTATGAAAGGGCTGTGAACTAGCTACTGGTGAGGAAAATTGTTTAAATGTGCCCGCAAAGAGTCTATAATTATTATAAATGCTCAGTATATAATAACGCTTTATGTTAAAGCGCGTGTTACAAATATCATTCATAAAACTCAGCTTTATAATTGAAAATTTTCTCATTGTTATAAATAAATATCAAAAGATATTCGTTTGCAGCATTTTTGTGGATGATAGATAAGGTAATAATAATATTAAACCTCGAGCAGGTTTGCTAGTTTGTCACTGAGGGATGATTTATAGAAGTTAAACACAGTTTTAATATCCGTGAACAAAATAGAATAAATAATTTATCTTACATGTGTTGTTCAAAGTGTATTCCATCCGCAACAAAACGTTTGTGCTAACATAGCCTATCGGCGTGGGCAATAGTACACTTGATGTTTCAAATTCCCCATAGAAAGAATCCATGGGAGTGAGTCGGGCGACCTAGAAGGCCTTGGTACCAGATTAATCAGTGTACTCCATAGTGTAAGGCGTATTGTAGGGATATTAAGAGCGAAAGCATTCATAGACATACATATAACTACTATAAATAAAGATGAATTAAAAAAAAATCTCATTAAAACAATCTCATTGATTTATAGTTGTAAACCGGAGGGCTGTTTCTATTGAGCAATTAGTGTGTGCAGTTAACTACATAAATAATTACACATCGCTCATGTTTAATGATGGAGTGCTGCAAACCAATCTGAAAAGATGTCAACTTCTCCTAGCAGATCTTTAAACAAACATTTCTGACGGACTGATAACATTGCTTGTTCGTTTGACAGCTACTGGATATTTCATAGGTTTCTATATTTTATCTGCAAACATTAAAGAATGTAGAGAAATACGTGTACATATTTGCAGAGGAAACATGCTCATATTAAACATGGAATTGTGAGTTTTAGGAATGGGGATGGTTTGCAAAATATCTAAAAAGAAATAGCCTATTGTTTTATGTGCCAATAACACTGTCTGGAAATTCTATTTACTTCAATCATCCATATATTTCTAGTAAATTAGGGATGTCTTATTTTCAGTTTTAAACCGAAAGAAGATGGTGTAGTAACATCTCTTCTTATCTGAAGAAAAATTACTTGGATTGTGTGTTGTTGATTTTATTTATATTATTGTTATATTATTATTTTATTATTATTGTTGTTATTATTATTGGGGTACGACGTGGTGTAGTGGTTGTGGCACTGCATAACAAACCGGAAGGTCGCGGGTTCGATCCCCGATGAGATCTTTGGGATTTTTCAATTGGCCTAATCCTGTGGCCCTGGGGCGACTCAGCCTCTAACAGAAATGAGTAGGCCTACTAGGAGAAATCCTGGGAGTAAAGGCAGCCGGCGTGTAAGGCAGATAACCTTACCACCTTCACCACCCGAATGTCTAACAATCTGAAAGCCTCAACCTCCTGGAACCCTAAGGGCCTCCACGGCCTGAATCGGGATCACTTTACTTTTTACTATCTAGATGTGTTAAAAGTCTTCATAGATACAAACTTTTCTCAAACTAGGCCACCAATTTTGTTTAACCACTTACCAATATCAGAATAGAGAACGTGAAATACCATGTTTAATCTCATGTTAACAAATGGAGTAACTGAGGTGGTAGTTTAAGGGGATGCTGATTAAGATCACAAAACACTTGATGATGGTAATTTGACCTTACAGATTACACTACGTGCAACAATTGTTTATTTTGTTGCCTGACTGATATTGTTTAGAGTTCGTTATATATTTCTTAAAAATATTCCCCGAGCAAGGTGGCCGAGATGGTAACGTCATGGACTCGCATTTGGGAGGTCCCAGGTCTTGGCCGGCCAATTTGATATGGTTTTTTTTATGGTTTTCCCAGTCGTAAAGGCAAATTCCGAATTGGATATTTATATACCATGAATCGTCCTCATCATTTCATCCTGTATCATATCCATTTAAATTAATATTACTTGAAATTTACTCCGTAAAATACACCAACAATGGAAACAATCAACAATTCCATGGCCTACCCTACTGATCATGAACTCCTGGTATGGCGTGTAGCTAGAACACAGCTGAATAAACTGCTGAGTATAAACACGGCTGAAATAATAATGATAAAAAAATTATCGTAAGAAAAATGTAGACTATTGAAACCTTTTCCTCCAGAAAAATAGTACAATGTGACAGTTTGATCTGTTTTATTACGATGGTTACAAATAAATTATATAATTACGGAAGAAAGTTGTAACTCACGACTGAGATGTTGTGTACTACGAGTAGCTTATATACCCGGGAAGAAAGAGTGATTGTCGGGGAGTCCGGTGCTTCACGTGCTTGGCTTGTGGGGAGGAGTCGTTACATGGCTCACGTGGTCTGGGAGGACTGCAAATCTCCAAAACTCAAAGCAAGCAAAAATTGTCGCAGAAATGCAGCTGTGGTAGGCCAGCCCAGCGCGAACTCCAAACCCTTGCTGATAGTGAAGTGACGTTGACTCTCCTTTTAAAATTGTGTGTGTTAAATTTGTTTTCTTACTTATAAATAGGGACCGGATTTTTAGGTTTTTAAAAACACTGTTTTAGGTTTTCCATTAGGTGAAATAGTTTTTTTTAGGTGTTTTGTCCAAAATATCGTTTTCGGGTAGAATAATTGGTTTAATGAATTTGAATGCGCTACATAGGTTTCAATACATAATTAACACGTCTTCTTAAAACTCACAGTGTCACCACTCAGTATGAATAACAGGGAAGTACTAAAGGCAAACAAGCGCTTTAAAACACAGAAATCTATATCCTTGGTCATACACGGCAACAATGGTTGTTCGTACGAATATTTTAAAAGGAATACGCCGGTACTCTTACACTTCCTCTCTTGATACTGTCCATCCTAGACGACAATGGGTTGAACGAAACGCTGGTGGTATTAATTTCAATCCGACAAAAATTATTGTCTCTACGCAAAATATCGATTTCGCAACTGAGAAACAAAAAAGACAAAAAAGTAGCCTAAATTAGATATTTTAGGTTTTATATCCCGTTTAGGTATATTTAGGTTTTTATACCCCATATAGGTATTTTTAGGTGCCACAGAATTAATGTAGGTGAATCCTATGGACGTGATTCGAAAAAGTGTATGAGCGCTTTTTGTTTTGGAAGTAGGCCTAAGGGAAAAAATAGGTAAAAACCTAAGAATCCGGTCCCTACTTATAAATAACAAAATTCATATTTATTTCAGACTCCTAAACGCAAAAGAGATATAGGTTTGCCATTAAAAGTGGCTTGAAGCAAGGAGGTGTATTATTAGTAGGGACCGGATTCTTAGGTTTTTACCTATTTTTTTCCTTACTTCCAAAACAAAAGCATACACTTTTTCGAATGATGTCCATAGGATTCACCCACATTAATTTTGTGGCACCTAAAAGTACCTAAATAGGGTATAAAAACCTAAATATACCTAAACGGGATATAAAACCTAAAATATCTAATTTAGGCTACTTTTTTGTCTTTTTTGTTTGTCAGTTGAGAAATCGATATTTTGAGAAGAGACAATAAATTTGTCGGGTTGAAATTAATACCACCAACGTTTCGTTCAACCCATTGTCGTCTAGGATGGACAGTAAGTATCAAGAGACGAAGTGTAAGAGTACCGGCGTATTCATTTTAAAATATTCGTACGAACAACCATTGTTGCCGTCTACAGTCATGGGCGTAATTTCAGCTTTTTAACTGGGGTGGCATGGTCTGCCGGGGGGTCTGGATTTTCTTTTTAATTTTGTGTTAAAATTATGTAGTTTAAGCATTTTTAAAACTTTTTAAGGGTGGCAAAAAGAGGGGTTTGGGAATTCTGGGGTGCCATCTGCCACTCCTTGCCACCCCGTAATTACGCCGCTGGCCGTGTGTGAACAAGGATATAGATTTCTGTTTTGAAGTGCTTGCTTGCCTTTAGCACTGCCCTATTATTCATAATGAGTGGTCAGATTGTGAGTTTAAGAAGACGTGTTAATTTTGCCGAAACAAATGAAATCGAGTTTATTCTTCTTCTGAGGTTAATTTATGACGTTGCATCCCGCGGGTTTCTACGTCTGCTCTGTCGTTTTCCAAGTTGTCCCTGCTGTATATGACAGACGTTGTCATTCAATACAACTCACAGATGAGAAGCTTGAAAGATATACTGTGATATACTGTAACGAGGAAATGCTTTCGAACACTCTCAGATTATGTTCTTCCCGAAGAGTAAGCAACCATGTCTCACATCCATATAATACAACCGGCAGGATAATAATTGTCTTATAAATTTTTATTTTTAGATTTCTGACAGAAGACGAGAAGATCAAGAGTTTCTGAACTGCATAAAAGTAGGCATTTCCTGATTTGAGTCCACACCTAACTTCGGCCTTAATATTATTTGTGTCTGTAATTATTGCTCCCAGACATTTGAATTTATCCACTTGTTCGTACGATTTACCAATAATTAGGCCTACATATAAAAATGGTATTAAGGCAGAAGATAGGCCTAAGTGTCGACTAAAATCAGGAAATGCTTGTTTTTATTAAGTTCAGAAACTATTATATTCTTATCAGCAGCAACTAATTCCATTGTCTGAGGTTAAATACGAAGTAATTTGAAGCGGCAATGTAAACACTCACTGCCTTCGATGCTGCCACAGAAGTATTTTGGGCAGTAAATAGCCTACGGCAGCGCGAGGATCTGTGGCAATGGTTGAATATAAACGAGACATTAAACAAAGAAAACTAATTAGAAAGTACTTACATAGTTTGGGAATGGTGGGTACGTCCTCTGGGATTAGCTGATCTGAAGCATCATCCACTCCGTCTCCCTTCCCTCGTAGCAAGAGATCTGATTGGACATAGAAATTAGTTTACACTGGCCAATTTTTTTCTGCATTTCTATGAACAGCTGTTATTAATTTCATTTGTCGGCGCTAATTTCAAACCTGAGGATAGTTTCTTCTGAATGCTCTTTTTTATGTCTGGATTTCAATATTTCATTTTTAATCATTTGACCTCATAGCGTATGTGGAAGAATATTAGGTCAAACTCTCTTAAAATTAGTCATAAGTAGAGCCCGATTTTATATGACTATTCCACTCATATGCCGCGTGTGTGATATTGACCAATAACGTTTAGCAATTCCTTCGGTATATACTAATCACGAACGTTTATCTTATAAAATACTTGATATTAATATGAGGATGGGGTTTTACCTGATAAAATCGTCAGCTCGTTAGTGGACATGAAAGCATCAATGTACCGTGATTAATACGTCACATATGCTGCCATTAAGTACCTTTAAATCCATAATTGTTTGGAAATTGAAATAATATAAATGTACATTGATTATGAACACAATTTCGATTCGGTGCAAGCCAGTTTGTGTGCTTTTATTCGGTTCTGCTGTTAGCTTACCTGAATTAAGTTAAGTTAACTATGTCTTATATGCACGATTGGTAGCACTGGTCACAACATGGTAACTTGAATCGATTCATGAATGGTTGTTTCATAGTATGCCGCGATCTCGCAGCTGTTAGTTTTGATTTTATTTAACAAAGCAAGAAAGTAATTTTTATTTCTATAATCCGTTATATTTTTATTCATGGAATAGTCTTAATAAATCCAACTCGAGATGACGAGTTTCATCAGATAAATTTTCTCCTGCTGCGCAGTCGCGAATCTATCGATAAACACGTAAACGCTCGTGTAAAACAGTAGATTAAGCACGAAAATAAGCTTACCTTTGTACATGTTGAATCCATCTCTAGAACAGTTGACGGTCTGTGGAGTAGGAAATATTGCCAAGAGGGCCATGGCAGGCATCACCATTGTTGTAATTAATCTCCACATATTCACTTCCCTTGCGAGTTTCTCAGATGTTTCTAGAAAGGAAGACAGCTGTCAATAGTCAGTTGAAATACACCTGCCCTCTGTCATTTTTAGTTTATTTAATTGATTTCTGTAACAATAGGTCCATGTAGGGTCATTGCGGTTCACACCCTGGTAATATTGATTTTAAGTGTAAATATCCTAATCATTATAATACTACGTTGTATTCTACCTTTTCGTATAAGAAAACTGTTCAAAACGTATGATTAATGGCCGGTTTCTATAAACTCGCGAATTACCTATGGGTAAATTATCCAATGGACAGAATTTACACAAGAATAACATCACACAAACACAAATAATTTAAAGATAGCAATCACATACACTTGTGGCGAGTTTCTAGATAAATGTCCTCTGGGTAAATATGAAAATGACAAAAAAAATGTTCCAACAAACTCGGGCTAGATCTTTCCAAGGGTAAATCGTCAGGTTAATTTATCCTTTCATGGATGGCTGGATAAAATTTAACCTCTCATAGGATCAATAATAATTTAAACAATGAGAATCAAAGCCTTCTGAATTAAATTAACTGTACAACTCCAAGGCCTTGCTCATTATATCATTGTGGGTGAAATGGAACTAATTTATAGGTATTTCACGTGTTTATAGAAACCGGGCATAAGGCGTCAGTCGAAATATATTTACTTCCTCTGCCCGTTCCATAGATACTAAAGGTAGACGAAGTAGGTGTGTTTGACTCCAAAATTCGAATTTGAGTTTATAACATACATATGTTTTGAGATTCTCAGAATCCAAAAATTATATTTACAGAAATATGTCTGTGTCTGTGTGAACAGCCTAGCTCCAGAATGAAAAATCGTATGAAAATATTTTGTATTTGGGTTACGTACCTTCTGGGAATATGACATGAAAATCGCCGGCGACTTTCTCTTACTTTTAATAAATTATAGATTATTATAGATTATAGATTATTGTAGATTAATAGATTATAGGTTATTTTAGTAGGCTACATTAAGAAAAGTTCGTTTTAGCGATTTTCTCAAAAATGGCTCTCAAAATTTGTACGAGAGGTGCTTATACTAAGAGCAAAATTTTTTTTGGAAACTTTTTTCGCAAAAGTTTTCTGAAGGGTAGTTATAAGCCACACACTGTATGTAGAAATTGTCTTGCATAATGAACAATAAAGTCTTGTATCAGGTAGCAGTAAGTAAATAAACGCTCTCTGCAATGAATATGCCGTCTTATTAAGTGCCAGTATGGTACTTTATGAGATTGTGTGGGGGACGAAAAAATGTCTGTCCGTCTGTCTGTCTGTCTGTCTGTCCGTGCGTCTGTACGCACCATAACTCAAGTACGCCTTTTCGGATTTTCATGAAACTTGGTATAAACATTCATAATGTCGATGGGAAGAACCCTATTGATATTGAACCAAATCGGTTCACCGGTACTGGAGTAATGCCCAATTTAGTGCCTATTTTAATAGATTATGGCGCCTTTCTCATAGAAAGGCGCCATCACTCAAATACGCTGTAACGGATTTTCATGAAACTTGGTATACCCATTTATGACGTCCATGAGAAGTGCCCTATTGAATTTGAACCTAATCTGTTGACCGGTACCGGAGTAAAACCCAATTTAGTGTATATTTTAAAGACGCGGTAACTCAAATACGCTTTACCGGATTTTTATGAAACTTGGTATACACATTTACAATGTCCATGGGAAGACGTCTATTCATAATGGATAAAATCGGTTGATCTGTTTCGGAGTAATGCTCAATTAAGAGCCTATTTTATGGTAATATACGTATTCGAAAGAATTTATAAAAAATATGAAAATCAGTTATCTTGACAACATAGCCTATTGTTTTACTGTGATCTTATAAAGCCTTGAAAATTAAAATACAGGTAGCTATGACAAAAAACACTATTGTTTTACATGCGCTTATCCAACTAGACCGTTAAAATGACCCAGGTGGCCGAGATGGTAGACCTTTCTTCTTTCGTAAGCCTAGCTTAATGAATAAATCTGGAGCTACACTTGGAAATCAATTTAAAAAAATACATATTCTGCATATCATAATTGCAGTCATAACTGATTAAACAAAAACATACTGGCACTTTTTTACATCAGTTTACCTGATTTTATTCTACATCAGAATGTGTAGAAAAAGGTGAAAAAGGTGCATTGGCCATGCTTAGAGTAAAGAAAGTTACGTGGGTGAAATTATTCAGATTTTATTTGGCTTTTGTATCCTTCGGGGATGCGATGAGATGTGGTAAAGACATTCTTTTCATTTTTACAATGAATTTACACGAAGAGAATGTCGTACATGGTACGAGGGAGAATGAAATGAAAACAGGAATTATTTTGTCTACTATTTTACTGCAGGAAGTATGCATGCTTGTACATTATTTTTCCCTCCCAGTTCAATGCACTTACACCAATGGATAGGAAGTGTTTCGATACCGCATGAGAAACATTTATTTTGGTTGACGCTGTAGCCACTCGTGCACCTCCGATTGGACGTCTCAATCAGACTCGAACCTCTGCTCACCAAGGTTCTCCTTTAATATACCAAAGATGTGGAAATCTGGTGGTGACAAATCTGGCGAGTATGGCGGATGTGGGAAGCACTTGAAGCGAATGTCATCAATGGTTTTCATGGTTGCACGAGCAGCATGAGGACGGGCATTATCATGTTGAAGCAAAACACCTGCGCTCAGCAATCCCCTTCGCTTTAGCAGCATCAGACTTCCACATCTTTGGTCCATTAAAGGAGCACTTTGGTGAGCAGAAGTTCGAGTCTGATTAAGACGTTCAATCGGAGGTGTACGAGTGGCTACAGCGTCAACCAAAATAATTTTTCTCATCCGGTATCGAAGCATTTCCTATCAGATGGCATAAGTGCATAGAACTGGGAGGGGATTATGTGGAAAAATAATGTATAAGCAAACATTCTTCCTGCAGTAAAATAGTGGAAAAGAATTAATTGCTGTTTTCACTTGATTCTCCCTCGTGTATTTACAGTAAGGGGCTAAATTTTAATTCGTGCAGAAGAAGTTGGGTGTTTCACATCAATTTTTTTCAGTCCTGTTTGAATTACTTAGGTAAACTATTGTATTTTTTATTATATTTTGGATAAAATATTAAATCACAGACAGCGCATGTCTTATTTGATATACAGAAGAGGCTCCATTTACAGTCAAATTCACAAGAATTAAATAATGTCAAAAATAATTATAAAATCGCTAATATCCTGAAGGAAAGAAATTTTATAAACATACTCAACACACTGGTCATACAACGTCAATTATGTGTGTGTGTGTGACCAGTTTGATCCTTACAGCCATTTATGGAAAATGGTAAGTTCACTAAAGATTTCCCCATAATTGTTTCGATGTAACCAACTCTAACGAAAATAGATGGGCCTATTCCATTAACAGAAGGAGTAATACAGGCTTCTTCCCATGGACGTTATAAATACGTATACCAAGTTTCATGAAAATATGATAAAGCGTTTTCGAGTTACCGCACGGACAGACAGACATTTTCCCGTCCACCATACAATCTCAGAAAGTACCATTCTGGCCCTTATTAACGGAAAAATCACTTGAATGAAAGCATAAAATATATGTAAAATTTACAAAATAGAGTACAAAAATAAACTATGAGCATAATCGTTGTTTAGCTGTTTTCTTTTAGGTCCGGCATGAATTTGTAATTTTCCTGAGAAATTGACATTTGGATTCTAACATTTTATTTTTACTCACACGATAAGAAAATTTGATAGCAATGTCGAATATGAGATTGAGAACGAATGTAATAAAGACGAATATAAGAAAAGAAATGACTCACCGGTATCTGTCTCCAGGTTGTATGGAAGGCTCAAAATCACGTTCCTCTATTTATATGAGGCTCTCATAAACAAGTGTTTGAGGGAATTTTGCGAAATGCAAAGTGTAAAATTTAGCTAGACCAATAAGATGCTTGATAGAATGGAAGGTGAGCCAATGGGAAGCTCCGTAATGTGGTGGTGACAGTAGACATCAAAACTTAGGTAACAAACGACCCACGCGACATGGCTTACATACTATGGACCACATGCTGCTGTGGAAAACCTCCCTCCAATCTCTCCAGTACACTCTATGTGATAACAAAATGGAGCACCGTCTCTTTCATACCAATTTGTGAGCTAATAATTATCACTAAAACTTCAGTAATAGTTTTTATAAATAACAATCCCGAGAGAAAACTTAGCGCTTTCCCAGAATTGACAAAAGTAAGATAATCGGAACTTAACTAAATAATTATCGTTTAGAACCACATTATGAATATTTAAAAATATAGACCAGTTTAACAGAAAGAACTGGTAGGCTAATTACTGATGTGTTACATATGCTTCGCTGACATGTAGGTTATAGCTTTAGCACGGCCGTACAGATTAGGACAGGAGCATAGGCGTAACCAGGCCGACCATATGGGGGGTATGGAATACCCCCCAGGGAGAGGGGGTCCGGGGGTCCTCCCCCGGAAAATTTTAAAAATTAAGATGCAAAATAACGAGTTTTAAGCTTTCCACGCTTTATACTTGTATTAAGTAATTTATGGGCAGACTTAAAAAAATTATACAATTTTCGTTTTTTTAATCAATGGGGGGGTTTCAAACCCCCAAACCCCCCCCCTCGGTACGCCTATGGACAGGAGTACGGCGAAATCACCTTCAAGCTGTAAACATTACATTAATACAGTCATATAAATGAATTAGGAGTGTATAGACTACTCAGATTTAACAGACAGCGACCACAGAGATGTTAAGAATTCAAATTTGCTTTATTTTAAATTTTGCGATGTTTCGCAATTCTTTTTTTTTTTCTTCTTCACTTTTCATATTCAGAATTTATATAAAATACAAATATTAACATTTAACTCAAAGTTTATCATAATCTCTAGCATTTGTCATTTATTTCGATGCTATGAATTGTTTATAGAATGAATCGTCTATGTGGCTTTGGATGAGATTTGGGAAAAAAGGAAGATTGCATTTGAAATATATTTTTTATAAATATTTTGCCAAAATACGCATAAAACTCAACAGTATGCAAATTAGTCAACCAGAGTTTGTGCATTCTTGAGCTGTTCTCTAGCTTGGGTAGTGGAGTGAGTATAGCGCAGCTTTCTGTGCTCAAGTTCGCGAGTTCAATCCCGGCCCAGGTCGACGGCAGATATATGTGCATAAATGTGACAGATCCATGTCTGTAAATGAACTCCTGTGGGACAAAATTGCGGCACATCGCTCACAGTTGCAGTAGACTTACATCACCGTCGTAAAATAACCATATAACCAATAATTATCGAGCTATTTCAAAGTTTCTAGCTGTAAAAATGAGGAATTTAGCATTTTCATTGTTTTGTTCTCTTGAAGTGGAGAAAATTGAGTATTTAACTAGCAATGGCAAAAAGAAAGCATTCGCACGATAATTTAAAAAATCGCATTCTGGATCTAGTAATTTCTGATAGGCGTTAAGTGGAACGTCGCAATTGTTTCGATTCGTTTGTGCGTGTTAATGTTCGAAACGAAAAATATGTTAAGATTTTCGTTTAAAGGAAAAATTCCAATATTTATTATGTAAAAAAAAAATATAAGATTTTCGTGTTTATCGATATCTTCTTCATAAAATTTCATAAAGAAATGCATGTTTCTATTTCACTTTGGTCATATTCTGAAAACAGATACACCTGGCCAGTGGCGATTATTCCATATAGGATGTGAGGATCATCCTGCACTTCATAATTCATCTACATAAATGTTTACTAGCATTCATTGTCAAAATTAAAACAATAAAATGACAAAACAGCGTTTTTGTAGAGCACTCGGGAAGGAAGTTAGCGGTTCTGTTTTGAGCAGGTTGGTATTTGTGAGGATGTCCTCAGTGTAATCATGCCGTTGTTAAAGCTCTGGCAAGTGAAGGGGGAAGGGAAAAGGCGGTGAGAAGCCAGTTTCATATGGAGGAAGATGAGGACGTCTTACAGTAGTCCTTCCTCACGTTCGATAGCTTGTTTTCTAAGAGGGGAGTGATCGTATTTTTATTAATATGTATTTATTTCTTTTCTTGGTATATATTATAGGCCTAGTTATTATTAAACTTTATAGTGCTGTTTATATTTCAATATAAGTAATCCTGGAGCAATATCAAGTTTGATATCAACTATTATATAGCGGAATAGCTAAAATTATAGCGGAATAACTGATTTCCGCAAACGACAGTTTTCGTACATGGTTAAATATTTTGATATTTTACGATAAAGCATTATTGTATTAAATTTACATCTCAGCCTTTATGCATTTTTTACGGCGACGCATATGTACGTCAATAGCAGTGAATGGGTTAATTAGCTCTCTCCACACCATCCTACACAACTAAAAAACCAAGAGTCGCCACTGCACCTGGCATATGAATAGGATGGGTCACAAGAGCCCATTGTGCCTTCATTATGTGAAAACCAATAGGCCTATAGTTAAGTTATAGTTAATGTTAGGCCTACCTATCAGGATGGCATGTCACTTTCACCGTGGCAGATGTCAATAAACTAATCTTACTTTGAGAAGTAATAGTAGATTATTCTAGTAGAGAACATGACATCCATTATTACGTTCTGGAACGATATAGCTTTAGCCTCTGCTGTACTGTATTAGCTTTGAGGTTAAATTTAGCTTGTAATGAGTAATACATGACATCAATACGGAGCATAGTTCCACATCAAACCGGTAAGCTAAGACCTCTTCCATGTTCACCACACCGTAGGGTTACGCGCTCCGTTCTTTCTGCCGATGACACTGGCAGCATCTTCTCAGCAATATTTTATAGATCATTATTTTGATTGTCTCATTTAGCAGATCTCATTTAGCTTAAAAGACCCGGCGTCGCCCGGGTTTTGTATTTTGTAGTTGGAAATTAACTTATGAAGGACTTTCGATTTTTAAATTCTAGGTCCTTATATAGGTATTTATAATTTGAAATAGGAAGAACGACTTATTACACTCAAACTATTCCCTCATAAAACGCTTGATATAGTTTTTTATGGCTCTTAGAGGATGTAGAATATTGCATCCCATCGCTTGCACAACAAGCCTGGTAGGGGTTCAAATAAGAAGAAACAGAAATTCCTGTAACATAAAATTGTAATATCGAGGCGGAAAATTTTATTTCCCACTCTCATGTTACCATAAAACTGTTTTGGGGATGAAATTAAACATAAAGCATTATCACTTTCATGCTTCTCTCTCCAAAAACCTGCGATATAATATAATAATATACACATTACCATACCTCGTTTTGTTTTCTCTATGTCCAGGGTAGAGAAAGTTATGTAACTGCATTATTTTCGTGGATTTCATTCTGTAATATTTATTTATAACATGAATTATTTTGATAACTTCTCTTATTTGTCAAACTTGCATGTCATTTTTTTTCCAAACCCATCTGATACAATTGGCAACAATATATTCTGTGATTTGGAATTGATAATTCTGTGTAAAAAGGGATTAAGTATTCTCAAAAACGTTTAATTTTTGGCATTTAAAATCAACATTTTTCAAAATCCTTTCTTAGTGAGCACCTACATTATGAAACGAAGGTACTGTCAAAATTCCAAGTCTCTATATGTTATAGTTTAGGCTGTACATTGATTCCTGTCAGTCAGTCAGTCAGTCAGTCAGTCAGTCAGTCATTCATTCAGTCAGTCAGGACAAAGCCTTTTATATATATAGAGATTAGAATGGCCGGTAAATTGCTATAACAAGTGGAGAAATACAAATGTCTGGGAGCAATAATTACAGACAAATAATATTAAGGCAGAAGTTAAGTGTAGACTCAAAACAACAATTGCTTGTTTTTATGCAAGTTCAGAAACTCTTATCTTCTGGTTTTCTGTCCAGAAATCTAAAAATAAAAATTTACCTGCCGGTTGTATTATATGGATGTGAGACATAGCCGCTTACTCTTCGGGAAGAGCATCATCTGAGAGTGTTCGAAAACAGGGTGCTTAGGAAAATATTCGGGCCCAAGAGAGATGAAAATGGAGATTGGAGAAAGCTGCATAACGACGAGCTTCATGACCTGTACTCTTCACCGGATATAGTAAGGGTAATTAAATTACGGAAGATACATTGGGCTGGATATTTTGCGCGCATGGGTGGGGAAAGACATATCTCACAAATATTGACTGGGAGACCCGAAGGGAAAAGACCACTAGGCAGACCTAGAAGTAGGTGGGAGGACAATATTAGGATAGATTTAAGGGAAGTAGGATTTGAAAGGGATGGCTGGATGGAGTTAGCACAGAATAGGTTGAATGGCTGGCTCAGGTAAACGCGGCAATGAACCTTCGGGTTCCATAAAGTAGATAATATTCCCTTAGCTTGCTTAGGAATTGTCTATTGCCATTGAGTAAGTAATTAAGTAAATGAGATAATCATCAACACGCTACAAGAACGAAAACTAAATATCCGAGAGAAAATTGCCAGTATGCAGCAACATGAACTACGGCGAATAATGCATGGTTTCTTAAAGAGGTGCCAAATACATATGGACAACGACCGTGCTCATTTTCAGCATCTCCATTCATAACATTGGCAAATAAAACCTTTAAACATAGTTAAGTATGGTTGCATTAGCGCCATTTTATGGTAGCCGCAGATGGCAATGTGCGCCACAATCGCGAACCAGCAAAATACCGCGCAACCGGTTCATAGTTCATTGGGTCACCCTATTGCCTAGGCTACATGGAAATACAGTGTCTACTGTTTAATTAAGAAGTTTAAACTAGCACCAGAAGATGAGGAAAAGATATCTCAGAATCGATGGAGAAGGGAAGTAGAAAGAAAAGATAATATTGAGTGCAATTATTAAGGGCCAGATTAGTACTTTATGAGATTGTGTGGGAAACGGGAAAATGTCTGTCTGTCCGTGTGTCTGTACGGGAGACAACTCGATTAAGCTTTATCGGATTTTTATGAAACTTGGTGTACACGTTTATAACCTCCATGGGAAGAAGCCCGCTGGTATTGGACCAAATCGGTTGACTGATACCGGAGTAATGCCCAATTTAGTGCCTATTTTATGGTAATATATTAGAAAGAATTTATAAAATGCAAATCAGTTCTCATGGCAACTTATTGTTTTACAGTGTTCGTATACGGCTTTGGAAGTTGCAATACAGGTAGCTTTGACAAATAACACTATTGATACCCACATATTCCTTCACATATGCTTATCAAACAAGACCTTTTTCCTTCCATAAGCACTGCTTATTGAATCAATCTGGAGCTTAACTCGGAAACGGATTTAAAAAATAACTTATTTTTTGCATATCATAATTGCAATAAACAAAAGCATTCTGGTACTTTGTTACAACAGTTTACCTGATTTTATTATTATTGTTAGTAGAATTGTATGGACGCAATGAAAAGTATCCCGTAAATAACAGAAAGTAATGTTTACTTTCATTAATCATCTTACCTTACAATGTTCTCCGAAGGAACAAGTCTGTAGTATACTGTGGTATTTAGACTTCTGTTTAGTGCAATCCACAGTAAAGTAGTGACGCTTTATGAACTGTTACGACTGTTGATTTCCATCAAGTTACTCTCTA
The DNA here is from genome assembly GCA_964059195.1 of Ectobius pallidus. Lineage (NCBI taxonomy): Eukaryota > Metazoa > Arthropoda > Insecta > Blattodea > Ectobiidae > Ectobius > Ectobius pallidus. The sequence continues at coordinate 144,111,308 of CAXKWD010000006.1, forward strand.
CAGTCTGGAAGTGTATATAAGAGTCTTTACTTATGTTAATCATATCACTTTGCTTAATGATATTTGTGTTATTCCAAGCATTTGAATTCTCCTCTGTAGAGTGTGTTTATATTCAGAGCGACAATGTTTTTGTTCGAAACGAAAATAAAGTCTAATCGTATAGAATATCATTCATATAATTTTCTGACTGATGGAATACTTTCTAATAACATCAATATAATCGTCGCGAACACTTAAGTCAAATTAAGAATGATATATGTATCTTATTGACCTATTTACTAAGACCTCGAGTTCAAAAATAAAACAAAAAAGCTCTTCATCAAATTTAGAAATAATCTCTTTCTTTAAAAACTGGTTTGGAGTATACCTATTATTAAATGAGTGTGGAATTGAACTATCTATCTCTATATATATATAAAAGGCTTTGTCCTGACTGACTGAATGAATGAATGACTGACTGACTGATTGACTGAATGACAGGAATCAACGTACAGCCTAAACTATAACAGGTAGAGACTTGGAATTTTGACAGTACCTTCGTTGCATAATGTAGGTGCTCACTAAGAAAGGATTTTGAAAAATTCTGATTCTAAATGCCAAAAATTAAATGTTTTTGAAAATACTTAATCCCTTTTTACATATAATTATCAATTCCAAATCACAGAATATATTGTTGCCAAATGGTATCAGGTGGGCTTGGAAAAAACAAATGAAATGCACTTTTGACAAACAAGAGAAGTTATCAAAATAATTCATGTTATAAATAAATATTACAGAATGAAATCCACTAAAATAATGGAATCACATAACTTTCTCTACCCTGGACATAGAGAAAACAAAACGAGGTATGGTAATGTGTATATTATTATATTATATCGCAGGTTTTTGGAGAGAAAAGTATGAAAGTGATAATGCTTCCTGTTTAATTTCATCTCCAAAACGGTTTTATGGTAACATAAGAGTGGGAAATTTCCCGCCTCGATATTACAATTTTATGTTACTGGAATTTCTGTTTCTTCTTATTTAAACCTCTACCAGGCTTGCTGTGCACTGTACAAGCGATGGGATGCAAAATTCTAGATCCTCTATGAGCCATAAAAAACTATATCAAGCGTTTTCTGAGGGAATAGTTTGAGTGTAATAAGTCGTTCTTCCTATTTCAAATTATAAATGCCTATATAAGGACCTAGAATTTAAAATTGAAAATCCTTCATAAGTTAATTTCCAATTACAAAATACAAAACCCGGGCGACGCCGGGTCTTTTAAGCTAGTAGGCTATAATAAGAGAAAGTGTTGGTCTGGGCGCGATGCCCAACCAAATCTACTGCACGCAGAGATCTGGAATTTTAAACATAGGCTAGATGGACTGAAAGGAGGCCGAATGAACTCGAAGCCAGATTTTTAATTTTCGATTTCATTTGTGATTTATGAGTGAAAAACTTGCAGAAACGTGAATTCTTTTAGCTATCGAAGCATCAGTTTTCGCTATTACATTTCAATTCTAAAATTAATGGCAGGTGGCCTTGATTTTTTTTTTACATAACTACTGGGAAATAAGAGCATCGCGATTTTTTCAATATATCGCGTAGAATTATCGATCGCTTCGATTTTGTAAACTCACCCTGGTCGATTCATTTGTTCAAACGTAAAAGGCACCCATACATCTGAAAGTTTCAACATAGATAAACTGAAGAGGGATCATGAATGTTGGCCTAAATGAACATACATTGATCGATTTGGCCGGAACTTACTTTGCAACGGTTTCTTGGGCTAGGTAATGCAGTCTTGGGGTTTTTTCCCCGGGCGGCTATCTAATCGTGATTGTTTTCTGTTGAATTACTAATCGTTCAGTAATTCGGGTACAAGTGTTAATAAATATACAACATTAACATTAGCAATTAAGACAATCATGCTGAAGGTGATATTCTGATTGCATTGTACAGTAGTATTGATCCATATTAATGTTCGCGTTAGCAAAGTTTGCAAGTTGCTTGGGATGGACGTGTCGCCTGCTATCACCACTTTAATACACATGAGAAGCTCTCCACTTTGCACTTTGCATTATTAGACTACTATAAGCAAGAAACACACTTTACCACAGACTGTTCCAGCATCACAGTGGTGAAAGCCAGAGCTGGTTTCAGAAATTTCGAGGAATTTCTTACATAGGCCTATTGGCACCGCTGCTACACCTATAAAAGAAAATCGAGATCGATAGATACTGGTAAATGACTGTTTCGAGATTATAGGCTCCGTGCATGAAACATGATGCTAAACTTTTTTTTTTTCAAAAGGACGACGAAGGGACCCCCTTAAACCGGCTCTGGGCGTAACGGAGAAAGGTTGGGCCCTCCTGCAAAGTTTACAGTATTATTCGCACACTTTATCTTGAGCCAAACACTCCATAATGCTGGAAACCGTCCATATAAAGAAGGCCTCGCTCGAAAAAATGAAGATCGCGACCCGTTCTCAGTATTGCCATACCCAAAAATTTCCCGTTGAGGCATTCTTGAGCTACCGTCAATTTTTTTTTATTTGTTTACATCATATTATTCTGAAAATGACCGAATAAATCCAGGGATATTATGAGAACAGTACTGGTGTTGTGGAAATGGTCGATATAAGTGACAACGAAGTTAAAAATAAAGATTCTTTAAACCAAGAAGTATCGGAAATCAGCGAAATAATGAACCAAATAAATGAAATGGAAGGGAAAGCAATTTAATGTGTTTCAAGCTGAATCTGTCGTTGGAGAAAAGAACAAGTCAAGTTTTATTATTTCGTTGTATAAATTGTTGTATTTCGTTGTATAAATTTCGTTGTATAAACATTCGCAAAAGGCATTTATTTAAATTACATCAATTCAGGCATGTGCAAGTGCGTATTCAAGTAGGCCTACATGTATAATGCTACGACTTTTAAACGATTTTCTATATTCTGAAGACCGGGAGAGAAATTGTCTAAATAGGCCTAAATATATTACTTTATTCATTTCTCCAGCGATATATTCTACTATAATATCTGAATCAATATAAAATCTTTAGTTTGGTAGCGAGAGTTGGAAGTGCTACAGATTACAGTTAGTTCCATTGTGACCCAGCATAAAACTACACACGTTATATTTTCTGGTAATTGGCAACCCTTGAGAAACAACGTCAATTTCAACTCACCGCCTTCTGAAATAGTCAATCTCTTATACTGCATGCAATATCAGCTCCCCTCACCCCCGCATTTTTTGGGCTCAAGATAAAGTGTGAGCATAATAATTTGGGCCCCCTCACAAAACTATTTATGTTGAAGTTTGGGGTCGACTCGGCATCTAACAGAAATGAGTAGGCTACCAGGAGCAATCCTGGGGGTGAGGCTGATCTAATCATTTTCATGTGCCGTATGTCTAAAAAGTCAGGGAGCCTCCTGGAACCTCGAGGGTCTTCATGGCCTGTATAGGGACCACTTTATTTGACTCACCTTGGAGAATGAAAAAGGTTTAAAAAAAGTGTGAGTGGAACGCCACGCGACAGATGTGAAACTTGTTTTTATTTTTTTATTTTTTCAAATTTGGAATATTGTTTTTTTTTTAATTCTTTATCTTTTATTTTTTTAATTTTGGAATTTTGATTTTTTTAATTTTAGATTTTTTAAATTTTAGGTCTGATTTTTTATTTCTTTGGATTTTTAATTTTTGAATTTGTAGTTTGGATTTTTTAAATGTTGGTTTTTAGATTATTAAGTATTTATTTTCTACTTTTTAAATTTTTTTATTTTTAATTTTTGGATTTTTTAAATTTTGGATACTTGGATTTTTCAATTTTGGACTTTTTATTTTTTAAATTTTGGAGTTTTGAATTCTTTAAATTTTGGATCTTTGAATTTTTTAATTTGAAATTTTGAGTTTTTTAAAATTTTGGATCTTTGAGTTTTTTATTTTTTGGATCTTTCATTTTTTAATTTTGGATTTTTAGATTTTTTAAAATTTTAGATTTTTAATTTCAATTGTTTGATTTTTTTAAGTTTTTGATCAGCCTAATCATTGAGTTGATTGTTTTCTGTGCAGTCCGTTCCGTCACACCTCACTATTTTCGTGACGATTTTGAGCGTAACACTAATTTCGTGACGATTTTGGGCGTTACACAAGTTCTCGATTTACCCCTACCGCGGCTAAAGAAGTTTCACTTCAAAAACCTTTTTGGAGACAAGGAGAATGAAATCAAACTACGCCTTAATATTTTCATATGCACAACTATTTTATTCAAGTGGCTGCCAATCAGCTATTCAGAGCTTTATTATCGTAGTTTATTTCTTGTACCAGCAAGGCAATATACGAAGAAATGGGAAGATCTTTCTTGCGCTTTTCCCTTGACATCTCCATCATGAGAGAGGAAATGTGTGTATTCTTAAGCCACAAATATCACTTGAAAATAAACAATAAGCTGGCAGGATGGATCTGAACGTAGCATAATCCCACTCAGAAGTGAATTGAAAGAGAACTGCTATTGTTCCTCTATATGTCAGACTTAGAAAAAAACAAGCCTTACGTCATCGTCCAGTGACATGAATGGCTTATGATGAATCTGGAACCGACATTTCGTTTGTTAGCGATAAATGTGCTTGCATTTTAAATTATTACGAGTACGTAAACACGCTGTATTATTTTGTTCGTGATTTGAACAAAGAAAGTACATCCGCATAAATAGAAAACATTTGATATTTAAATTACTGATATTGCATACGACAGTAATTTTATTTTCCGGTTATCTTTTTTATCCATTTGCTTTTTGACCGAGAGAAGTATGGTTCTGTTTTAATTTGATCGTTATGCAATACTTATATTTTCAGTGCAATATTCAAATCGTGCATTTTCTTTACTTCATATGATCATGGCCTTCTACTACTGGACCCGTTGTCAGCCATGGCGGGAAGAAGTGCCTTCTGTAACAGTTTCCGAACTTTCATTTTGTAAACAATTGATTGTCTTTTATTCTATGCGTTCATTTGTGCACAGGAAGTTTAGCTACACAGCTGTAAATTATTCCTGACAAAATATATTTTCAATAGGACAGTAGTTATAAAAACATTAAAGAAGAATTTGTGTAGATTATGAAATACTTTGGAGTTATTTCAGCGTGTTAATTTGTTTCGTTTTTAAAGTGGTTTAAAAGACCTCGTTGCCATAACCTACAAATCAACACAGAAATGACTTGGAGATTACGTAAGTCAATTTGCGGTTGCTCTTTAAGCAGAGCATGTTATATCATTGGTGCCATCAATGCGCTTAAGTTCACTGTAATTGTTTTAGTGATGTTCAATTGTCTTCTTCTGTTATCGTTTAGAGACAGGGGGTGCTCAAAAGCCGTGCGCAAACGCATGTGATTTTCTTCCAGACTGCGCACCACGTCATCTGGGAAGCAGATTTAGCGGGAGTTCTGTTGTTGCTTTATGAGAAAAGTGATTTTCGCGTGCTTTCAGTGCCATTATTTGAATATTTTAGAAGAAAACAGTTAAGTCTAGTATTTTTTAGTTAGTTAAAATCTGTTTGTTTTGTTGATCGATTTGTGTTAATGCGAGAATCTTCAGAATATATAATTATGTGTCAGCTGAGCTAAATGTTTGTAGGTTCGGAACATGTTATCCATATCTGGATCGTAACATTTAATTGGAAAAAATAACCTAGTGTTTTTATCATTGCGTAAGAGGTGTATATTGTTGTTATTATCATATGCTCACGGATTGAACCTTAAAATAAATAAATATGTGGTAAAATGCTTGTATACATAGACTAACAATGGCAAGCTTATGCCTAGAATTCTACCATGGCTTTATATTTTAAATGGTGACTGTTTGTTTTAAGCTTCGTTGTTTATAAATAACAGGCTAATATATAGCCTATCTACAGAATTAAGAAAAAAACTTCTACTTAATTATTTACCTTGATTATAGAGCCGCCTCCTTAGTTGGAAAAATGTTAAATTGCGTAATATATATAGGCCTAATAAATATATTTTACTTTATTTACACATTTTAAGACCAGGTAGGCCTACAAACATGTACTGGTAACGATATAACTTTGAATAAAAAATACATCAAAGTTATTATTTTTTTTAAGTTTTGGAAATACAAGCAGCTTGCTACGTCAAAGTTATTAAGTTAACAAAATCAAGATGGATTATTAAAATTGTTATATTTTAAAGAAAATAATGATGGCCTATATCCAACTTACTTTTCCTAAAAAACTTTATGAAAAGAATTTAATGTGGAAAGTCTTTATTATATTCCTATTTGGTATTTCTTTAGGCCTAAAGATTATTATAGGCATATTCAGAGAATTTTAAGATACATTATTTTATTTCATCCAAACATTTTTACACCAAAAGAAGGATGCATAATTAAAAAATAAATAAATAGTGGTAAAAAAGTAGATAGTTTTCACCTTACTTAGTATAATGCATTTTTATGTAGGCCTACGCCTATCTACAAGAAGGACCGAAAATCAAAATATATTTCAAGCGCAAAAAAAAAAAAAACACTTCTTTAAAATGTTCACTATTGAGTAAAATGACAGTATATAACTAGGCTATAGCCTTAGGGCTAATTATTCTGAGATTGATACTTTTCATATGAGTTTAGTATTTTGAAGACGAGTTTTTAAAATTATTTTGAGATTATCTAGATGTATATTGTACTTAATTTTTTGTACTTTTCTTAAAAGCCTTCATTGTAATTAGGTTTATGCATCTTATGTTCTCAATGAAATAAATAAATAGAAGAAAATCGGCACAAATGTGCAAAAGATCAATAGGCCTCATTAATATTTGCTATACTCGCTAATCGAATAACTTAGTTCTGTTGTTGCATTCAGATATTTTTATGTGATATCTGCAGGGGTGCCCACAGGGGGGGGGGGGGTTAAGACGCAGACTGCGTCATTGAAATTTCTGGGGGGGGCAAAATTAGCGTTTTATATGTTAAAAATAAAAATGGTCAAGTTTTATAACTTTAAAAGGTCTCTTCCAATTCTTTAGAAGTGAATAGTCAATAAATTAGCGTCCATATCCGGGGGCGGGGGGGGGGCGCAAGGAAAAAAATGTATATTAATAATTATTATAGTCAGGTTTTTTTCTTTTAAGACAATTATTTGAAAGTCAGTTGAGACATAAAAAGTTTGCAGAAGTTTTACCAAATCAACAACATGGAAGCAGAATCCACAGTGGATTAGGAAAGGGGGGTTCAGGGGGTTTTGAACCCCAAAAGTCAAAACCTAAAATTCTATATTTGTACTTTAAAAAAATATTTAATTAAACAAGAATTGTTGGTGTGTCAGATATGATATAGCAGTTATTTTCTTCTCATAACATAATGAGTAGGACTATTATGTCCACATGTTATTCAACTTTTCTTATAAATAGTAATAAGTATTATAACTTAGGTAACAATTTCTTGCCATGTCTTAAGAGTATAGTAAACAAATTTGCTAACTAGTTTTTCAGTGCTAAAATAGCGTAAAATGTGATTTTCATTAGTTCAATATTAAAAAAATTTCCGGGGGTGGACATAGGATGATTTATTATTTACATTGGCATGTCTTAAGAGTTTTGAAAACAAATTTCCTAACTAGTTTCTCAGTGCTAAAATAGAGTAAAATAAGATTTTCATTAGTTCAATTTTTAAAAATGTTCTGGGGATGGACCCCCGACCCCCTTTTTTGAGGGTATTCCAAACCCCCCGGCACTTTCGACCCTCCCCGCAATTATATTCTGGCTACGTCATTGTTGCACTTATTATATTATTATATTATTGAAATAATGTTACAAAATGGCCCAAGAAGTTAAACAACAAAAAATAAATTAATTTAAAAAATGGCCCCCCTAGAAAATATCATATGGGCGCCTTTGTCGACAGCCAATCAGGTTGGGGGGTGAGCAATGAAGTTGGGGGGGTGAGCAATGAAGTTTGGGGGGTGAGTCTTGAAGTTTGGGGGGTGGGCACCCAGTCATGAAGTTTGGGGGGGGGGGGGGTAGGCACCCCTGATATCTGTTATAGAAGTGATCACAGAGGAGCGCACATTCTGGACCGGGCTTGTGGTACAATAAAACTGGCCTTGATAACAGTATTAGCCTGAAAACAATTTATGTACGCACATACATAAGTATAAACATTTCAAATATTAGTAATATTTAAGCCGCGCATGTGAATGGAGCAAAGGAAGATGTTCTCTTTGTTGAAAAACACATTCTGAATCGTCCTTAATGCTGCCATTGCTTCCCGGATGACGTCATGCGCAGAAACCGATTTTCGTCCTTTGCGAATGGCGCTACCTAATAGTATATCTACGTACCTTGGTTTAGAGATATAGAGGGTATTCATCGTGAAAACTACTTTAACTTCTTGACCGAAGCTGAAAACGAATCGAATGATCATAAGCAGAAGGACAGAATGAATCTCAATTTGCCGTGTGAGTCCTTGAAGAACTCTACACAAAATAATAAAATACCCACTGAAACGTCTGTCATACAGGAACCTATCGGTACAATTAAGGGGATAAATAACGCAACCAGTGACCTAGGCAAGGGAACTTCCAGGACATATCTACAACTTGGAAAGCAAAATAGCAAGTCCAACAAAACGAACAATATAAGTGCTTTTCATCTTAAACCATCTGCCCATAGCAATAATCTGTCCAGTGAAGATGATTTGTTACAAAAGCAAGAAGGATTTTTCGACGGTGGTGAGAAGACAAATTCAACTGGCGATATGAATAACCATAAAGTTTTGGTAAATAAACAAAAAGGAATTTATGGAAGTACCGTCAAAACAGACAATGGAAGTATCCGGGAAAATCTATTAGACCTCACCAAAATAGAGAACTTCATGGTGCAGGATCTAAAAGAGGAGAATAATGAAACGTGGGTGATGATGAACAGAACAAAATTGATAGAAGATAGAGAAATTAATTGGCATAGGGAAAGAACAACTTTTCAGGTGTTCCTTGCTTTTGGATGTCTAGTTTGTATAACTTTCTGCGTGATGATTGCAGCAAGTATGGGTTTAATTATTGGTGCAAAAATAAGATCCCGGCCATTGCTTATATTTTGGTTGACGATGGAATTGGTCAAATTTTTGCTTGACGTCTTAACCACAGTTACACTGATAATTATATGGGTAAATGACCCTAACTATTACTTTTTACCGCGTGATCCCAAACAGAGGTACAGAACTATAATGGGTTGTTCAATTGCGATGATTTTATTAATGGTTTGTAATATAACCATCATGCTGTACTGCTGGTTGTTGGTATATAGTTATGCTGTCCAAATACGCGAAGAAGAGGGAGCAGGCAGTGAGGAAGAAGGGGAGGAAGAGGAGGAAGATGAAAACCACACTAGCAGTTCTTCTGTCATAAGGAACAGGAGCTCTTTACTCCTATAGGGTGATTTTTATTGGAGCAAAGTATGTAGGTTATAATGTATAGGAAAAAGTTTTAAAAAAATGACGAGCATTAAAGTACCGATATCGTATGGAAGCTAAACACATGCCAGATAATAATTATGCTTTACTCTTCTAATTCTTAACTCCTGGATTCTCTTATGAATTCGACATTCGGTCTTACAAACTGGACAGAGGGCGTAAAATCTGGAAAAAAAAAAAATGAGGGGATTATGCTAAGTTCATGAAACTTTTATCTCAGTTTTCATCTGCCATTACACTATTTTTAGAAAATCAACACTTTTGTTTTTGTATAATTTCTGATAGGAAGTTTCACGTAGTTTCCAAAAACACCTGGTTTATGTATGTAACTCTAAAATTTCATGTGTAAAAAAATATATACTGTATAGGGACATTCATCCGACAGACCCATTTGCTTGCTAAATGCATATAGGTCTACGTCTTTTCCTGAATAAAATATTGTGCATTTTATTTTCTGCTGATTCTGATGTAGATGGGAACTTGGTCGATATAGTACACTTACTGTCACTCGAATAGTAGCAGTTGTTAGTGGTTCTATAAGTTAAAAACTAATTCGACGCTTCGCAACTAATGCGATTTAACGTGAAGTAATTCGCCAAGCATTTTCTTTGTTTCAAACAACGATAAGTACTGGGCACCGAGCGAGGTGGCCGGGATTGTAACGTCTTGGACTAGCATTCGGGGTGTCCCAGGTTCAAATCCCGAGGCCGGCCAATTTTACATGGGTTTTTCATGGTTTCCTCAGTCGTAAAAGGCAAATGCCGATTTGATTATTTACATACCATGAATCATCCTCACTGTTTCAACCTGTATCATATCCATTTAAATTAATATCAGTTGAAATTTTTTCCATAAAAATACACCAATAATAAAAACAATTGGAAATCAATAGTTCCATGGCCTACCCTACTGTATAATCACACATCCCGAACTCGTAATATGGCATCGCAGCTAAAAGGAGTAAAAACACTGCTGAATTTAGAAAATAGAAACTTCTGGGTAAATAAAGATTGGCTGCAAGCTCTTTTTTAAATTAAAAGGAATACAGTATTGGCTATTGCATTTCTCCAAGTTCCAAGAACAGCTTAAAAAGTCTAATATAAAAAAGGCAATTTCACAAAGTTAAAAAATAACATCCAATTCTGAAACTGTTACCTTTAAAAGATATTAATAAAGGTGCTTGGGGACATTTCTTATTTTATTGCAGATTGTTTAGTAAAATTTCAAGCAGTTTGGTGAAGAAATGTGGGAGCTAGGCTCACGTGAATATCACAGTACAATTGGCAGATAAGTTTGTTGAATTCGCATAAAAATAATGCTGAGAATACGAGGACTGTCCACAAAGTAAGTTTCCCTTTGTCAGTTTACAGAAACGAAACACAATTTTAATTAAATAATTATTGCAATAAACACAGCCAGTGTTCAGCTATTTTTCAATTTATTCATCACCGGAATTGAGACATCTGTCAAACCGTGTGACCAACTTTTTAATACTTGTATCGTAGAAGTCTGCCGCCATGGATTTAAACCACTGTGTGACAACCATCTTCGCCTCTCTGTCATTATTTGTCATTTTGTGAGGTGTAGGAAAAGATAGAAATCGCTGGGAACGAGATTGGGCTTTAGGGTGGATGTTTAAACATCTCCCAGCCGGACTAATTCAGGAGACTTGCTAGGAGGTGTTTAAACATCCACCCTACAGCCCGGACCTCGATCCCAGTGATTTCCATCTTTTCCTACACTCCACGAAATGACAAATAATGACAGAGAGGCGAATATGTTTATCACACAGTGGTTCAAATCCCTGGCGGCAGACTTCTACGACACAGGTATTAAAAATTTGGTTCCACGGTATGACAAATGTTTCAATTCCGGTGGAAAATATGTTGAATAATAGCTGAATACTTGCTGTATCTGTTGTAATATATTTGTCCACTAAATTGTATTTTGTTTCTGTAAACGGCCCTAGGGAAACTTACTTTGTGGATGGCCCTCGTATATGCATTTTGAAAGTCATACAATATACTTTTCATATTAATGAGAATTAATTTTTTTTTAAGCTTCATTACAACCGTGTTACCTGGTTACCTGGTTACCTGGTTACCTGTCTGTGTGGATGCAAAGAATTTGGCACTGTTTTTAGTGTTGCCCTAGAAATGTCACGAGGAAGTAACTGTACTTCTTTTTAATGCATCTGACATTGTTTCCAAGTTTGAGAATGACGCCTGCCTGCATTTAACTCTATTCGAACTAGCTTTATGCTTTTTTGGACAATTATTTTTTAAATATCTAACCCATGTGTGTATGCATACATTAAAAAGTTCATCAAAAGGCATAGCGAAGTCGTATATGCAAGAAAATGATTGGATCAAGCCCAGCAGCAGAGATCAGAATTAGGTACTGAAAGAAATAATGCCCAACTCTCTAAGAGCCTTTTCACACTTGGTAACTTGGGACGGTCACCAGGGAAGAAGCATTGGTTTAAATGGGAGCGTTCACACTGGGTCACTATGGTGACCCACCAAAACATAAGGGACGCTGCAGTGTCTACTCTGAACACTTGTGACCGGTCACCGGCAAAGAAACATTGATTTAAATTCTTGAGTTTTGTCCATTCTGTAGCGATAATCTTAATGATTTATGTATAGCGTAGTATTTAGTAGTGAGTACCAGTGATAAAGCTCTACGCTATACATAAATCATTGATTTAAATGTGAGTGTTCACACTGGGTCACAAGTGACGGTCACTGGATTCTATGATTGCCAACAATGCAAGTTGTATATACATAATTCAGTTGTTTAATGGAGCTCAGCAGAACTAGTTATCCAGGCATGAGTTTAGATTTTATTAATACTGAAGATTTTGTAAGTGAAGTGGAATGTCGACCTGCCATTTGGGATGTCAAAAGCGATTATAAATTGTTTTATCATGTAGCTACTATTGGCAATACTAGCCTTGACCAGGTGTGTTCACCAGTGACTGTTTGTGGCCCAGTGTAAAAAGGCCCTAAGAGGGTAAGTTCACATGGAGCTAGATGCAGACAGGCATCAGTCTCAAACTCCAGAATAATGTCAGAATCACTTAAAAAGCAAGCATGGTTATTTCCTCGTGATGTTTCTCGAATAAGGCTAAAAACAGTGCAAAATACTTTCTCACTGTTTGAAGGATGGATAACAAGTCAGTCAATAACAACAAAAGAGGTGATAATTATGTGCTTTGAATGAAGTTCAACTCTGAATTAATGTTTCTTGCCGTTATGCATGGGTATAATTATTTTGATCTCATGGTCATGTAAAGTGATGTAATCAAATAGTTAGGCCTATCTACTTCCATTACATGCTCCAAAGTAAAATATGTACAAGTTTTAGGAACTTTGCGGCTGGTTTTGGACCTAAAATATTGAAGTATATCTGTTTATTTTGTTAGTTTATCATGGTTTGGATTCACTTATCTGATACAGTTAAACCACTGAACAATGAAGATCGATATAACAATAAACCCGCATATAGAAATACTAGCATAAAAGGCCTGGCATCGCTTGGGTTTTGTATTTTGTAATTCAAAATTAACTCTAGGTCCTTATTTAGAATTTGAAATGAGGAAGTACTACTTATCACACTCAAACTATTCCCTCAGAAAACACTTGATAATAACTTGCACCCCATTGCTTCTGCACACCATGCCTGGTAGGGGTTGAAATAAGGAGAAACAGAAATTCCTGTAACAAATTGTACTGTCTTTACAGAATATTTTATTTGTTTTAGTTTAGTTTTAGTTTTAGTTTATTTCATCCTCTGGATCATTACAAAATGATATGGGACACAATTTGATGGAGTTATACAATAAGTACTGTTGAAGTGGACAACAAAATACAATACAATACAATGCAAATTAATAAAATATAGATGATTACAATACAATACAGTATTGTCACTCTCATGTTACCATACAACCGTTTCAGGGCTGAAATCAACAAGATATTCAATATCACTTTCATACTTTCCTCTCCAAAAACCTGGGACATAATAATTTCCAAAAACCTGGGACATAATAATTTCCTGCAAGGATAGGACTAATAATGTTTTGTCTCCTTTTACATGTTTTGGGTGTATGTTAAGCATCAATATTTCTCAACTAAAAATACAAAGCCTATAGCTATGAACAACGTAGGCCTATCAGCGGATAGGATTTTTTACTGACTTCTGATATGGCATACTCTTTGGCACACACTCAGAGTGAGACAACTGAATTAAGCTCTCCCAACATTATGACCTCTTATTCTACATCAAAACGTGAAGTGAGAAAATGAATTCTCCATATCCAGGGTAGAGAAAGTCATGTTATTGTATCATATTGTGCATTATTTTTGTGGATTTCATTCTTCATTATTTATTTACACCAAGGAATTATATTGATAGCTACTCTAATTTGTCAAAGCTCAGTGTCATGCACTTCCAAAGCCACCTGTGAACACTGCAAACAATACTGTTGTCATGAGAACCGTACATGCAATGCGAATTGCATTTGATGAATTCGGTGTAATATTTTCAGAAATTAGAGACCTATAATTTTTCAAGGGAAAGAGTGGTTTGTTTGAATTTTAATGTTTACCATGTTACTTTCTGGGTTGAAATGGGTATGTGGGCCAAATTTCATGCAAATTGTTTAAAACATGTAGATTTCTATAGGGAACATACGTAGCCTACATAAATACATACTTTCAATTTCATATATTAGATATGTAGTATTTTGGTTGTGAATGTGAGGTTTGAATCCAGATAAGGCAGTTATGAGTATAAGGTTATGTGTTTTATCAAGATTTTAAACAAATATTACACCCTTACTGGAAAAAATATATATTAACATGATAGGTAGGGTAGCCTTACTGTACGTTCTTTGCTTTTCTTGTCAATTTTTGCAACCTCAATAGCCTATTATGGTAAGAAGCTTTTAAAATTAAACTACAATGCTTATTGTGATCACTTCGCGATGCAGCTAATCTGATAATATTAATCATCCGATAACAGTACCGGTACCGGTAGCCGAAATAAGTAATTGAAGGTCATTTGTTCACTAACACACTACAATACAGAATTAAAAGCTATTCATTCAGAGATAATTGTGAATCAATTAACTACTTATACAGTAAAATACCAGTATAACAAAATTTAAAGGACCTCAGAAATTAACTTGTTATAATGAAATTTTGTTATAAGTTACTGAAATTTTATCAGTGCACAATGTTCTGGACTTTATTTTTCGAAAAAGTCAAAATAGTCACCAACACTACACATGAATTTAAAATAGAATCTGGCAAATTGCTGTTGTGATAGAAAAAAAAATCTTGGAAGACTACGTGCCATGTGTTGCCTGCACAAGATTCAAACATTTTACTCTTCCTCTTCCACCTCATCTTCACATGGATTTCTATCGCTCAAAATGTCTGCCACAATTCCATAATCTGTGATATCTTGTTACACTATCACATCACAGTCCACATTGACATAGGCATTGATATTCACCCTGGCCAATCATACTTTTCACACAAATGCTTCCAGTTCTGTTCTCTTTCTATGTCATCTAGAACTTCACTCCAGCTTTTCTAAAGCAGTTAGCGATTATTATTTCAGCACTCAACACTAAGCAGTATTGTCTCTCGCTGAGGCAATATTACACAGCATACGCCGGAAAAAATATTATATTCATGCAAATAGGCAAAATTTTAATTTGTTACACAATTTGTTAAAATGAAATGTTTTAACATGCCTTAAATAGGGAAAAGGGAAGGGGCCAAGACATAATTTTGCAATACTGAAAATTTTGTTATACTGATGTTCATTACACTGCTATTTTACTGCAATGCAGTATTAAACTGCAAGCAACTATTTTTACAATCAGTAAAAAAGCTTGTAATTGGTCCTGCTTTCCCTACTAGTCCATTAATCAGTATTTCATATTCTCATAGGGTTTTTGGATGTCTACTGACCTGTAGTAAACACTGCATAGCAGACCATCTGAGTCTGTCTTTTCAAGCATTTTGATTTTACACTTGCATCACTGTATGTCAACACTGTGATCTTCACAAATCAAAACCTGCAGCTAAACTGAGGGATGAAACATGTTTTATTGCTTAAAAGAGAAAGTAGGGAATACAACTCCCTCAAACAGGTCTTCCTGTGTGCCGTGAACAGGACAGTACTTGGAAATAAAGCTGTAAAAAGGAACACATGATAACATAAACAGAATCTTTGATCACAACAAACAGCATGTTTTCAGTGCTTCAGTATTAATCCATATGAAACTTCATAAAAGTGATAAGGTTACCCGATTGTTAACATTGTCCATGACTACATTAAGCAGCGTTCACTGTAATATGGTAATATAACGTGGGCCTTCTTAATATACTAGAGAGTTTTCTACAGCTGACATAACTTCTCACTTCCCAGGCTTCCATATCTGTTTGTTTCTCTGATCTCCATCTCAAAGTCCTCTGGCCACCATTGCCTCATAAACCCCTTGCACACATTCTCTTGAGGACATTCTTACACCTCTTCTCCCTGAAGGATCCAGTTCCATATCCTCTTAGACCCATCTAATTTCTGCTATTCTTTCCAAATTTCCATACTAGAACAAGCACTTATCTTGATTTGATCAATTATTGCCCTTACTACCACCATCAGTACTATTATGGCCTCATTCCGCACATGATCTAGCATAGAGGTGCCACATCCTCTTCTCTAGAAGTTCATTTCTGGAACAGGTAACCTATCCTGTTCTCAATTATTTATTTCCCAAATTCCCACCCCATAGGTGGAATTGCTTTACACTAATATTGACTAGATAATGTGCTTCTTTCTCCTTGTTACTCATATTTTGTCATTCTACAAAACAGAATCAGCAAACTGTATCAATAACAACTTATTTCATTTTCTTGTATTTTTTTAGTCAACAAATTTATTACGCACAATGTAAGGTTACAAATACTTAACAATTACATTTTGTGTATTATCAAATACTTACACGTCAACTTTACTCTGCCATTACCATTTTCCTAAGCACCTGCCAAAATATCTTTTTCCACTTGAAAAGACTGGAGGCATTTTTGCATTCAACAATTCCTACAACATCTTATCACACATTGCTGTTCTAAGTATAACCCTACATACAGATAGGAAGGAAAAGTTGGATTTAGATTATGCTTGTGATGAATTTATAGATAGACGAGCAGTCAGGAGAAGAATGCATTTGCAACAACAATACCAATGCCTGTACATAAATGCACAGTGAAGTGAAGTGGAAATAGCACAGTGAAGTGTTTATATCTGTAGCAAGATTGTAGCACTTAACTTCACTATTAGGTTTATCCAGAACAACTGTTTGAATGGGTATCCTCGTCATCGTCAGCTACTTCCAGTTCAGCTGATGATGATGAGGATACCCATTGAAACGGTTGTTCTGGGTAAACATACCTAATAGTGAAGATAGTGTGCATATTTTTGTACTCAGTCTTGCTGCAGATATATGAGTTTGTTTGATAACACTACATAATAGCAAATACTATAGAGGACAATACCGGACACTTACTGCTTTGACAATGGAAAAATGGGGGACAGATTTTGCAGCACTCCTGGTGGCACAACCTGCAAACTTGGGGGCAAATTAAAATATTCAAAACACACATAAACTGCAATTTCACCAAACACTAAGGACCAAAACACTGTTTAAGTAATTATAAGAATAATAATGAGCAAACAAAACACAGAACTTCCGAAATAGTTATCAAAATACCAATGAAAACACAAATATTTCAACTTAACGGTTGCTAACAACAACAACTTTCTCTTTTTTTCAATGTTGCTTTTTTGTTTTAATTTTTTAGGTCATTTATTTCCAAACCAGCATTTATTTCTGAACCATAGATAGATAGAAAAATCATATTCCTTATACATAGCATGCCGAGGTTGGCTACTTCGGCTCCTCTGATAGAAATTGGTGATATCTTTGTATCTAGTTACTGCATCTGTATTCAGTAGTAGCAGGTTGGGCTGCTAGGTGGTGCTCAAGATATTGTCCCTCGATATATCGCAAAGTGTCCTCCATTGTCCTCTATAGTACTGTATTTGATAATAGTCAGATATTACACCTTTACTGGAAGAAATATATATTAACTTGATAGGTAGCCTTTCTTGAAATAAGAAGAAATAGAAATTCCAGTAACAAATTATACTGTCTTGACAGAATATTTTATTTGTCACTCTCATGTTACCATACAAGCGTTTTGGAGCTGAAATAAAAAAGAAATTCAATATCACTTTCATACTTTCCTCCCCAAGAAACTGGGACATAATAATATACTGCATGCACAGGAATAAAACATAGACTAATTAAAACATAATTTTCTTTAAAGTACAATCTTGACCTGGGACAGTTGATAGCCACTCTGGTTGCCCAGGTTCAATTCCTGACCTGGTCGGGGAATTTCAATAGTGGAAATTTTCCTCCCTGGGTCAGGACCAGGCGTTGTGTGGTCCACTCATACCATCCTGCTGGAGGCAATGACAACACTCAGCAGTATCACCCTTCAACGAAAGAACCTTGGGTCCTTCCTTGTTAGGACCTCCCTCTTGCCAGAAGACTCATCATCATTTTTATAATACAATACTTGCATGATGTAAGAATAAGTAATTGTCATTTAATAATACTAAAATCGTTTCTTGTACCATTCTTTAGTTGTCCTGAGTCATTTCAACATTGTACAAGTTCTTTTCATGAAAGTAAAGTACGGGTGGGAGTGTGAAATTTTTAATGTCTTTGAGCCCACCCGAAGTTTTATGAAAGTTGGTGCCGTTAACAGTGGAAGCAAATAATAACCAATCAGAATTAAAAGACTCCATATATATTGTACAAAACTATTTATATTCATGAATTCTTTACTTTTCGACTCTAATGACTATAATTTATTACTGTAAATGTAGTATTCAGTGAACCTGTTAATTTTATGTACCATGGTTTTGTTGTT
Source organism: Ectobius pallidus (assembly GCA_964059195.1). Lineage (NCBI taxonomy): Eukaryota > Metazoa > Arthropoda > Insecta > Blattodea > Ectobiidae > Ectobius > Ectobius pallidus. The sequence goes on from CAXKWD010000006.1 coordinate 144,129,791, forward strand.
TTATACCCTAATTATTCAGTTATTTCTATGTTCGATCATTCTGGTCATCTACTTTTTTTTTAGACAGCTGTCAGTCAACAGATTTTCTTTCTTGTGTTTAAAATATGGTTGCTGTGTAAAGTGGAACTATTTCTTTCACACTTTCATGATTTCAGTACTTTGATATGCAGATTTGAGAGGTCCTGATGTTATTATGTTATCATAATTATCGTTATTGGTTGAATGATTATTTAGTAATCAAACTATTCGAATGATCCTTTCCAGGATTTCAGGATTTGATCAGAATTTAGGAATCTTGAAGGTTATAGGCAAATATTCCAAAAGTAAATGATGTTAAATCAAAAGCTTTAGAACAATAATTGAGCACTAGTGTAACATGGATGGTGAGACAAGAAGCTTAGACTGAAGATGCGCAGTAGCATTTCAAACTTGCGGAGTTTGAAGTGGCATTCTCGTTCAGGTCATGATTGATATCTCAATTATATTACTACTACTACCATTACTATTAATGTGGCAATCAATCACAAAGATGATAGTTGGCAAGAGATGGGAGGGATAGTCTACTTTTAATGGTACAGGTGGCAATAATTTTGGTATAAAATTTTTTGACAATGAATATTCTCCCTTAATTTTTCATTTTAATATTTCTTTAAGCATTACTCAATCAATTCTTAACTTTACAAAGTAGAATACATAAAAGTACACTCAGTCTATGTTGTGCTTGCAAAATGCATATACCATATGGATTACAACATCACAATTCAGTAGTGTTATAATTTGGTAACAGTCTTTGTAGAAGGTATTTTAGAAAAACCACTTCTTAATTAAGGAATTCTTCCACTAGAAGGAGTTCTTAATTGATTGACGTGACAGATTATGTGAAGGTCATGATGTTTTCATTTCCGAGATGACTCCATTACTACAGGGGGTGGGTGCTGTGACATGTTGTACTTGAGTTTCCTCCGTGCGCCTCCTCCACTGCATTGACGATCCTTGCCTGGTACCTACAACAACCATAACTATATTAGGTCTAGTATTAATAAATTAAAGAAATTTAAATTTAGTTTTAAATTTTCATAATCTCACATTTTGTATTATAAATTTTAACGTTTACAAAGACATGCAACTTCTTGTGACAGAAGTGGTGGTGCATGGTTCTTTCTACCATTTCGTTTGGCGTACCGTTCTTGCTTAATATTTTATGTAAGTCCTGCTTGAAAACATATTAACCATTGGGTATAGCTTATGAAATATTATTTAAAAGGGGAATCTACATGAAAAAGTAAAAAATAACTTTGCTATGACAGTATGTGAAAGTTAAAAATAACTTTTCTATGTCAGTATGTGGAGCTGTATTTTGTACCGTGATTGCAGTGTAGAAAATAAAATTTACAATAACTGTAGGGCTATGTAAAAATATTCAACCTGCTTAAAGCAAGAATTGATTTTCGTACTTGCGTTTATTTTACAAACTATTGATCTATTTTTTTATATTTTTATACTTTCAAAAAATGGCTGTAATTGAGTCCTAAGTTTCTCTTTCTCTCTCTTTCTCTCTCTCTCTCTCTCTCTCTCTCTTTCTTTCTCTCTCTCTTTCTCTCACACACACAGACACACAGCGGCTATTAGGCTACGTCTATTCATATTGCAACCCCTATAATACATTATTTCTTTTACCAGGGAAAGCAGTTTCAAGTCTTCATTAATGGTTGCACTATGATCAAATTGAATAACCCTTGACAGGACATGAAACAAACATTCATACAAGAAAATAAAAGAAAGATAGAGGTCAAATTTCAATTCCACCTTCTTCTTGAAATTCCAAAAGCTGAAAATGAATTATGACAGGTAGAAATATGAGGTCACTGGATACTTATATTTTATTAACAATTGAAACTTAACAGTCATTTTCCACCATGACATGATTTCTTAAGGGTTAAACTACAGTTTTATTTTCCAAAGTATTATACGTGGGATTTTCCAGATTCTTTTAATGAAATATAGATACTAGTGGTCTAAAATGGAGGACATTGTGGAAGAAATGTTAAATGTAGAAAAATCATGTTCAAAAACTAAATTACTACTCAAACATGCAAGCATAATTTTCATATATTCTTTATACCTCTTAACTAAACCATCAGTAAACTTACATTTTCTCTGTCATCTGTCTTACAACTGAACAACTAATTATAAAATTCTTGCTTCCACACTCCTTGACAAATAAAATTAATGAAAAAAAAATCAGGTAAACTGATGTAACAAAGTGCCAGAATGCTTTTGTTTAATCAGTAGTAACTGCAATTATGATATGCAGAAAATAAGTTATTTTTATAATCTATCTCTGAGTTAAGCTCCAGATCAATTCACTAAGCAGAGCTTACGGACTAAAGTTTGATACTTAACCTTAATTCAAACTCGTATACACTGATATAAGATATTTTAAAAATATGTCAACATTTCACAAAATACATTGGCAAAGAACTCCACTTAATGTACATAGGCCTAATTATTTCACAGTAATATAGGCTACCTTCTAAGTATAAAAGTATACGTGTAGTACTCATTTCAACTTGATAAACGAAACAAACATCTGACTAGTTTGATAAGCATATGTGAAGGAATATGCCATGTATTACAACTTCCAAAGCCGTATATGAACAGTGTAAAACAATATGTTGCCATGTTAACTGATTTGCTATTGATAAATTCTTCCTAATATAATACCATAAAATAGCTACTAAACTGGGCATTACTCCAGAACCGGTCAACTGATTTGGTCCAATATCAATAGGCTTCTCTCCATGGACATTATAAATGTGTATAAGATACCAAGTTTCATAAAATCTGATAAAGCATATTTGAGTTATGGGACGTACAGAAATTCTGGCACTTAATAAAAGAGTGTACTTTTCGATTTTGCTATTGGTGCTGTACTCTTCAGCATGCTTCATATGATCACTTCACTGTTGCAACATTTTCCTTTCTATTATGATATCAAAGAAAATCTATAGCTTTTGATGATAATTGATATTGTTATATTATGACAAGCTGTAACAAATATTTTTCTAATCTTTCCAAGTTGCTAATCCAATTGAAACTTATAAATGTTTATATTCCTTAAAAGTAGGATATTCCAGGTTTTTCAGAAATTCCCCTCGGACACCAGACATAAGGTATGTAGGGCATGTTCAGGATTTTCTAGACGTCTGGTAAGCCTCTTTGTGTCATAGATTATCAATGAGTGTGTGATTGTAGGTATAGCCTTTTGCTAGGTATCTTATAATTGCAGTAGGGCAGTTGGAGCTGCTGTGTACCAGTACCAGAGTGTAACCTACCAGAGCCCTATTTCATAAAACTCTACAGGTGTGACATATATGACAATTATGTCAAATCTGACAAACTTGTCAATATGTTATGACAATTGTATTTTTCATAAATATTACAACTTTTCCTTACATTACAGGCAAATTAATGTAAATTGTCAAGACTAAAAGAACCCTTTTCATAAACACGACAATTTTATGTCACCTAAAGATTACTTTAGTACACTGTAGATGGCTCTTATACACGCGTGCGATAATCGACCTCAACATCGAATGTGATACCTAAGGAATCTATTATTACTATCGAAAATAAGTGATTTATATTTCTCTTTTAATGCAAAGTCACTGAAATTGAAAGTTAGGTTAATCCGTTGCCTAAAAAACCCTTCGAGGTCTCATGTCTATTTTTTCATCACTTTCACTGCTACCAATATTACTACTACTAGTTTTCATTATTAACAAGACAATTTAGCAAGTTTATTAACAAGAAAGTTTAAATCACAAAAAACACTTTGCCAAGTTATGCCACACATTTACATAACCTACTGACTTGACCTACATATGAAAGATTGCCTGTCACTTCTGTAATGACAATTCTACATTTTTTGTAAATTTGTAAATATGTCAACAAAAAGTAATGTTTTATAAATGGTAGGTATCCTAGGATTTGACATATTTGTCAGACTTTTACCTGTAAACTCAAAAGTTTTGGAAACAACAATATGTAAAATTGTCATACAATTCAACAAAATTGTCATGAGATTTATGTAAAGTTGTCAGCTTTTATGAAAAACGGAATTGACAAAATGTAAACTTGTAAAACAATTATATGTCACCTGTCACCTGTAAAATTGTAACTGTTATGAAATAGGGCCCTGCAGGCATTCTATAGTACAGTTATTTATTCCATATCCAGGTGGCTTCCTTTGTTAAGAGGAGAATTTTGCCGCCAGCTCAACCCATGCTTTTTATTGTCACTACAACCATCAGATAGTTACTTCAGCCAATCAAAATCTAAGAATGTTTTGTGACAGTTACTCATCTACTTCACGAGGAGTCAAAAGTGAGTCTGCAAGATCTAGTGAAATGATTAGACCGAGGAAGAACTGAGGTCAGTGATAACAATAATAGATTATTGCAACGTTGCTTTTGTTTTAGAAACCAGAAACCAAGACTCCCAACCATCTGACTTGGTCAGATCAATTAACATAAAGAAACATCGACCTAATGGTTCATTCCATTGAAGTCGCCTGGGTATGCAATGAAGAATTCCACTATATCTGTATATTCTTAACATTTCTGCACATTGTCTTTTGTGATGGTGAATTCTAGGAAAGTGATGGATTTATTCAATTCTCATACTGCTGTGTATTGGATGTTTTATATATTTTCTTGAAGTGATTTAGTACCGGTAATTGTGTGCCTTGACATAACAGTCAAGAAAGTAATGAAATAAGATAAAGGTGAAGCCTACATTGTTCATTCATTACCTCCTTCATGGCTGTCGTCCTTGGCAGCAGAAATTTCCACATTAAATCTTCTAGTAAGAAATTAGGTATTAATGAATTTCATTTCCGCTAGTGCTGATTAGTATAGTAGTTAGAGAATTCAAGTTTTTCAGCCTTAAGCACTAGTATATAGTAAGAACTCAACAAGATATTATTGTGATATGATGTAATTTATTCTTGCAACTAATTTGTATAACAAGGTCAGTTACAAACTGTATCATTATATGTTATTGACAGTAAAATAAATAACCTATAAACATTCTACGTGTTCAGCTCTAATATCTTGTTGAGTTCTTACTATATAGGCTACTAGTGCTTAAGGCTGAAAAGCTTGAATTCTCTAACTACTATTCTAGTAAGAAAGTCTCACTGGCCAGAACATATAGTATTTGGGATGGCGTATACTAGGACGGACCAATGGTTCTTTAAGGAATCAAGCTTTTTGCTCTCATAATGTTTTGCAGTTGTTTTACTGTAAAATGTTCCCATATTATTTCTAATCCATATGTTAGTGCTGGTACCACTTTTGCTTTGAACAATCTGTAGGCTGTATCTAGTGACAATAGAAGTAACTTGCTGATTTAAGTACCTGTATCAATGAAATTCAAGAAAATAATATTTTATAATACAATTTAATGTTCTAAGAAACAATAAAAAATTAGAAAATGCTAACTACTGGTAGCCCTATATCAGATTAAAATTAAATGTTCCTAATGTTGTATATTTTTGTCTAAAATTGTCTGAAGCATTATATTAATTAAATCTTGGTGACAGGTGTAGAAAACTAGCGTACTTTATAGTTAAGTTTTTGTGCTTATGTTGGTATTGGTGCCATTGGCAGCAATGGCCGGCATTTGAATTTGTATTTCATGTGGCGCGATTTCTTGAAGATTTTGTTGTGTTCGTGAAAATTTGTGAGAGTGTCTTACTGTGTTGGATAAGAAGACATATCTAAATGTGAGTAGCCTAAAATTTGGGGGTTTAAGGAGAGTTAAAACAAAGGGAACAAAGGAAAAATCTAGTCTACTCTACTATTGAAATGATGTGCTGAATTATCACGTGGTCACACCTGTAACTTACAGATTGTCCTATACTAATAATAATAATAACTTTATTTACCGTAATCTAGTACCGATATTAGGCCTAAATTATTATTTCATGATTTTGGGGTTATTACCAACCTCTGCAGATTGATTTTTTTAAACAAAAAACGGCCATGTTTTGAGGTTACAGTTTTTTAAAATAAACCTATAGAATTCATATGTAAACATGCCATGATAACTTCCTAAAAATACACTAAATGAAAGAAAAAATGTGAAGAAGTGTACGCTAGTATAACCTAAAAATGGAGTAGTTTATTCTGGTTACCGGTACTCTCAATATTTGGCAGGTGGTCATGACATTGGGTGAGGTGGGAAGGCGAGAGAATGGTGCATTGAATTATTCCCATCATGAAACTATGTAGAAAACTTGATCAAGATGATGGTGGTTATGTTGTTGTCACTATAGCTACCTGTCATTAAACTAGCCTAATCCGTTCTAACGTGTCTCATATCTTGATCACTTGATCACTTCACAAACTTGATGCTAGGCTACATGTCACCTCATGCTTGAACTGCCCACATGTAAAGCTGTTTGCAGCATTGTAACAAATTGCAAAAAATGACCTGAAAAATCAAAGGCAGCCAATAAGAATGTTGAGAGACAATCTACAGGTCGCTTAACCTATATAACAGCATCGAGCAGTCTTCATGCAGAGGATGGTAGTAGATCCATGGAAACTCCTTCAGAATAGGGTAGCCACCTAATAGCAAGGTATGCTCCACCACAGGGGCCGTGCCCCTTTGAGCCACGGGAAACAAAAGAGGAATGATTGTCTCATTGGTAAAATTTCCCATCACAGGAAAAGATTCAAAATGGCCTGTACCAAACCCTGCGCTGTTCAGTATACTGCTGCTAAAGTAATATAACTGTTCCTAACCTAACATAAGTCGGCCACGGTGGTCTAGAGGTAGCATGCCGGCCTCTAGATTTGAAGGAGATCAAACTCTGCCATGGTTGATTGATTTTTCAGGACGTAAAAGTCAGAGTCCTCCGGAAGGATCTGGGGATCTGTGTCATAGATTTATGGCACGTAAAATAACTCCAAGCCTAAATTAGATTCTCCAGGGACAAAATTCCTCGGCCCATTCAAATCCAGGTAATAGGCCTACCTTACTTTCTGGGGAGGGGGTTTTGAGGCAATGGGCTTACCAGCTGTCACTCTTTCCTCTATCAGGAAATGCGTCTACAACAAAATTCAGATAGGTAACAGTAGGCCTACCATAACCTCCACTTGGAGACCCTATGCTTCACCACTGGGAGCAATATGAAATATGATGAACCTATCATAACCTGTGACTGACATAGAATTTAGCTGTCACTACGTTATACTAAGAAGTCCATTGCCTTTGTTTGTGATAATCTCTTAAGGTAACTCCTACTATTACTGATTTTATTGATCATTCGGTATTTACCATTGCACTACCCATTGAAATAGCACACTAGCATGGTGTGTCATGTCTAGACCTGGGATTTTAGGGCAAATGCCTACTTTGTTCCTTTTGAAATAACATGAAAATTTTTAAATAGCCTATGTTGACGTTTCATGAAAAATCCCTTACATATTTTATAGAGTTCTATAGTGCCCTAAAATGCCTATTTGGGCATTTAGAGCCTATTTTACTATTTTAGTGCCTAAAATACCTATTTTTACATTTAAAATTAAATTAAACTGCTATAATTTTTACATCATCGACATCCTTGAATGAAGAGCAGAACAGCAAAGGGTCGGTTTTTCACAGAAACTTGATTTTCCCAAACAACTGTTGCCAAAGGAATACTGATTGATGGGAGAGGAGGAGGATTAGCTCAAAAGAACAAGGAGCAAGCAGTAAGAAGGGACATACTGTGTCAAGTCACCAGTGTGTTGATGACCACACGACCATCCAATATCTGCAAGCCATGAGCTGGCCATTATTGAAGTCCAAGGCCCTTCATGGCCTGTAGTGATCTAATTTTTCTAATGACCCATAACTGCTTTTGATAAATGTCTTTTTAATTCTGTCTTAATTTTGCAATTATTTCTGTTAAGAATAGATATACCACGTTTCTAACAGTCATAAAAAGATAATGTTACAGTTTAAGTGTATGTTGTAGTATTGCAAAGTCAATTTTCTGTCTATTTACACATTTTTGAAGGATATTTTAAGTGCCTATTTTCTAGTTTAATAGCCTGTTTACTTGTTTTAAAAGCCTATTTTAGGTGTCTAACTCCAAGTTTTTTAGAGCCCAAAATCCCAGGTCTAGTCATGTCATTTATAATCCATAGACTACTTGACCATTTGCTGAATTCAATCAGCATGTAGGCCTTGTCATGTTTGTAATATTGGCAGCGTTGTACACTTGGACCCATTTGGTACAGCCTGGTTGACATGGCAATCACCTAATTCTGAAGTTTAGTAGATCCATGAATACTAACTACAGACTAGGGTCATAGAGTAAACCAGAATGTAAGCATAGGCTTATAGCCTAAAGGTATTGGAATATTTAATGGCACATGGAAGGCACTGCTACATACATAGCTACCAATCACTGCGTCACTTATAGACATATTGAAGGATTGCATAAGGCAGGCAACACAGCCGGTGGAGCCGATTGGCTCGCTTGCATGTGCCATGATTTTTCCAACCCTTATAGTGACAGTACCATATGGTATCACACATATGATTAATACACATATGACCCTTCCACATGTTCTTGGCACTCATTTCTGTTAGAAACTCAGTCAACCATGACCATAGTGACATCTTAGGAAAATTCCCCTTGACCTGAATAATTGATGAACCTCAAAACCGTTTGTCTAGAACAGGTCTGTCGAGCAGTAGGCTCCAAATTGTAGCAGTTGTAGCAATTGGTTGGTTCAGTTGTGCTTCGGAGGTCACGAAGGGAGTGGAAGCAGAAAAATTACTTCACACCTTCAGAGTACTGTTCGACATGCCTGGTTTAGAATTTCTCTGTTCTTGCTTTCATTAGCCTATATTGAAATTTAATTCTTGTTGATAAAATTCTGTATATCCAGTGGGCGTAAGCGATTCCTGTTTTCTGTCTTAAAAACAGTATCTAATGACATTTTTTTATAAAAATTCAGTATTTTTTTTACGTTGTATTCAAGTATTGCCCAACACCTATACCAGCACAAGTAAAGGGGCTCGCAAAATTATTTGCATGGCCTGCACCCATGCTCATGCCCATAGGAGCAGCATTAACAAAATATAAAATGTTTCTCCGTAATAAATCTAAGCAAATCTCCCTACGACAGCCAAAGAAAACATCTGGGATAGTAACAATGATATTTTCTGCATTGTTCTCACTGCGGCACTATTTACTAAATATGATATTCAGGTACATTATATCCATAAGAGACAGGTTGAATCATCTAAAATAAGAGGAAGTGTTTGTCTGTTTGTTTGTCTATCTGTCTGTCTGTCTGTGTGCAATGCCCAGTCAAATCTGCAGGATGCAGAGTTCTGAAATTTTTAACCTAGATAGACTGAATGGGGTTTGAATGCACTTCAAAGCCAGATTTTTCATTTTTTATTTCATTCACAAGTTATGAGTGAAAGTTGACACTATTGAAGCATCAGTATCAACTATTACATTTCAATTGTGAAATTAATTGCACCTGGCCTTACTCTGTTGCCAAAGCTACTGGGAAGGAGGAACATCTCTGAAATAGATTTTTTTGAACATAATGTCTCAAATTGTGGATCACTTCAATTTAGCCCGCTATGCTTAACTTTTTTACTAATATTATGGCATGCAGAGACCTGAAATTTTTTACATAGGTGAACAGAAGGGCAATCAGGTATATAGACCTACATGGGAAAAATTGATCAGTTTAGTTGGAACTCACTATGCTGGGGTTTTTCTGCCAGGAAACCCAAATCTAAGGTTGTTTTTTCCAGGCAGCATACTCCATCGTGAAATGCACCTCAAAGCCTGATATTTAAATCATTTATCGTTTTAATTATTATTGTTTGAATGTTTTGCAATTATGGATACAGTTCATTAATCTATTGTTCATTTTAATCTTATCATTTTGAATCTGTAGGCCCATATGACACCACATGATTTGTTTTAGTTAGTTTTAATTAAGTTAGCCCATTTATTGATTTATGAAGTCTATCTTAATTAAAAATAAAATTGTGTAATTCATGCAATTTATGTAAAAGCGAAGTCGGTGTTAATAAATATGTTTTAATTATTTTTCTGCTAAATAAATTATTTAGTGATTGAAATAATAAACAAGGGCATCTGCTGGTCTACATGATAATGCCTCGTTTCTAATCATTGAGGGTCTTGACTCCAATGCAGTCAAATGTTAGTTTATTTCGTTGATCAAGTTTAAATGAGTACTACATAAATACTGTTATATACAGAAGGTATATTAGTGTGAAATAATTAGGCCTATGTACATTAAGCTGAGTTCTTTCCCAGTGCATTTTGTGAAATGTTCACATATTTTAAGAATTTCTTATATCAGTGTACGTTATACGAGTATGAATTAAGGGTTAAGTATCAAAATTTTAGACCTTTGTTCTTCTGCAGGCCCTGCTTAATGAATTGATCTGGAGCTTAACTCTTATATAGATTATAAAAATAATTTCTTTTCTGAAAATCAATATGTAGTTATCACTGATTAAACAAAAGCATTCTGGCACTTTGTTACATCAGTTTACCTAATTTTATTCTTAAAGTAATTTTGTTTGAGCTCTAAATTCTTACCCCTATGTTTTTCTGATCGGGATCGTCCCAGCTCGGAGTGACTGTTGTCATGCTTAGTCGGTCTCAACTCCAGGCTGTCTTTACCTCTTTTACGAAAACAACAGCACTGGCAGATTATTCTCTGGAAATACCCTCTAAACCTGAAACACACAAATTATTTGCATAAGTATATCTTCCTTCCTTTGGTACTAGTAATATTATACCAGTATGTGTTGATTATTATTCTTAGGCAAAATCTTATTTACACTTCACTGCATCTGAGGTCTGAACCATTATTTCTTTGATTTTTCTGTGAGTTCTGTATTTCCTGCAAAAGTTTTGGGTGTGTTAACAGAAATTTATAGAAACTTATGCAAGATACATCAGTGAAATTTTGTTTTCAACATAACCTAGCCTTAACAGTTTCAATATTTAACCTGTTCTTTTCATCTGACCACACAGAAAAAATTTCATGGAAATGGTACCGGTACGTGAGCAGTTAATTTTAAAAGAAAGGACATTTTGTGCCCTATTAAAGTTTCGTCAGGACAATGGGACCACTTGGTAAAAAAATAGGGCATCTGGTCAACTTGAATTACAGATTTTATTTCACATTTTATTGACTATTTTTTTAAAATACTTTTAAGTTAAAACATAATATGTTCAGCTAATAATCGATGTGAATGATGTAAAATTTTTAAAAATTAAGCTGTATTTATACTTCTTTCAGCCATGTGGCCATATCAGGAGTTAGGGATCTGTGTCAAGATACAGTAGGGTAGGCCATGGAAGTATTGATGTCAGTTATTTCTATTGTGAGTGTATTTTATGGAGTAAATTTAACTGATATTAATTTAAATGGATATGATACATTTTGAAGTGGTGAGGATAATTCATGGTATGTAAATATCCAATTCGGCATTTGCCTTAACGACTTGGGAAATCATGAAAAATCCCATGTCAAATTGGCCGGCAATGGGATTTGAACCTGGGACCTCCTGAATGTGAGTCCAAGACATTACCATTTCGGTCACTTCACTCGGTTAAACACATATTAAATTTTTAATTTTAAAAACAAACATAAACATAAGAATTGAAATTTCCTGGTATATAGTCTGAATACATTGCTCTTGGCTTGTTAGCCACCCTTACATTCCCCCCATCCTCAGGCAATACTGTAGTGTCGAATAAAGCAATGTCCAAATAAATGTGTAGTTAATAAAGACTTTGTGGAACTTTATACAGTGAAGCAACTATAATAAAATTAATTTACTATATGAGTTGACATAAACACACTTTTTGCTTCACTTACCATGTTTTTGGTATGACGCGTTTCAAGGAGCCTCCTCCCCATTTTCAAATACTCTGTCTATTTGAAAATGGGGAGGAAGCTCCTTGAAACGCGTCATACCAAAAACATGGTAAGTGAAGCAAAAAGTGTGTTTATGTCAACTCATATAGTAAATTAAAATTATTAAATGTGTAGTTACTTGATATGTATGTGAGTGTGATGCACTGCACTGAGACAGGCCACATTATATGATGATTATAAGTTCTCACACTACCCTCGGCAATGTCAGAGCTCTGTGTCTGTTTGGTGGACTTAAAGGTGGGGGTGTGATTTTTAACAAAAATGTTTTCCTATGCTTTGCTTTCTTGTTTCTTTTGAGTTCAGCTCCATCATCAGTAGACAGATAGATAGATAGCTTTTATTGACCTTTAAGCAATTTTGAGTTGCAATCGGTCTTGTCAGTTTGTTGTACAATACAATACAGTGATACAATAATAATACAGGTACAATAATAATAATACAATAATATTAATGCAATAATAATATAATAATAATACAATAAACAATTAATAAAAAATGCAATAATAATATAATAATAATACAATAAATAGTTCAATGGGCGTATTGTTACTATGATTCAACAATTAACTAATTCTAGTGCTAACCTTTTATTTAACATACAGTCCTATGCCCTTGTCAGTATTGTGTAATCACAATCAATAAATTCTTGAACGGAGTAAAATACTTTATTTTTCATCCAGTTATCAAGAGTCGCCTTGAATTTATTTGTAGGGAGTGCCTTTATGGAATTTGGTAATCTATTAAACAGAGATGGTCCGAGATATTTATAACTATTATGCATTTTAGATAGCCTTCAGTGTGGTATGTCTAATGCTTGATTGTTTTGTGTGTCATGTTCATGAAATGCTTGACTAGGGTGGTGTTTGTGTTGGTTTTCTTCAACAAATGCTACAGAGTTGTATATAAATAATCCTGATACCGTCATGATGATTAATCTTTTGAAATGTTCCCGACATGATTCTTGAGGTGCGAGTCCAGAAATGCACCTGATTGCTTTTTTCTGCCATTTTATAACATTTATTGATCCTGGTGAATTTCCCATAGAAGAATTCCATATACTAAAAAGGACTAGCAACAGATCTGAGAGGAAGTTTTCAAAGCGATTTTTTAAATTTGAAACTTAACTCTGGATTTTCTGCTTGTTACTGTAGTGTATTTACTTCTCTTGCACTTTTATTTACTGAGTTATCTTTACTTGATGTGGGTGCCATATAGCAATGATGTGCACAGTTCAAAGAGAATATAAAAGGAAACATCTTCTTAAATTTCATGACTCATGGTCATGGCTTGCTATAAATCTCAAGTCACTTGGTGATATTTTTAAAATTGTTCATTTGATAATTAGGCCTATTATTATATGGATTTGTTTAGGCCTATTTAGTCATGAGGTAAAATTTAAACAAAATTTAGAATCATCTGTATGGAGCATACCTGGTTATTAAGTAGGGATTATTTCCTTGATGTCGCACATTGTTTATTTGATTTTAGGAACAAACAAAATGATTTCAAACAAGATTTCAGCTTGTAATGTTCTTTGGAACCTACAGAATCCACACATAACTCAGTATCTAGGAAGATGTGAAATGTACATAATTTCATGAATAAGTTATTAGAAGTATTTTGGCATAATAGTCAGCAGATAGACACAAGAATCTGGACTGCACAGAGTAATAGGATTGTTGCATATGATTTTGAGATGCAGAAGAAGGGCAGGAAACTTGACAGAGATGAAATTGGTGACCCCCTTCATTTCGGTTGGGCCCCCTTCCTATTATTGAAAGTAGCCTAGGGGAATGTGACCATATAAGTTAACTTGTGGGAAAGAATGCTTTATTTTTATATTGGGGGCTTGTGCGAAAACCAATCAGTTGCATAATCTAAGTGAGCCAATGTAAGTGATGGAAGGCAAGCTTTGGCCCGCGTAACATAAAATGACAAGACATCATGCTTTGACATGTATTTTGCACAAAACAACTTGATTATCCTACTTTTTGCAAAATTCAATTTAATTTTCCTGTTTTCTTAATTCCAAATCTCAACACTTCCTGTTTCTTTCTGTTCGTTTACAGGAAGTTATCAGTGATCATGTTCTTCTTTTGTTTTATCCAAAAATTAATTATAAATGTTATTCATACAGGTTTAAGTTTCACATTGTAGCTCGTATGATGTCACAAAACATTTTTGGACAACGATTCACAAAAGTTACATGAATCTAGTGCATGTTAAAATAAGTGTAAAAGATTATGACATTTTTAAAAGGTCCAATCCAACAACAAAGAAGGATTTGGAGGTAGCAGCTTAGGATATATACTTATGACTTCCTCTGCCCATACCATAAGTAGGCTACTGTAAATAGATAAAGTATAGTTTTCGACACCCAAATTCAAAGTTGACTTTTTAACATAAATACACGTTTTGAAGTGTGTATAATCCAAAAATAATATTTTCGGAAACATGTCTGTATGTGAACACCCTAGCTCTAGAACGGAAAATCATATGAAAACAAAATGTTGTATTGGGGTCAGGTACCATCTGAAAATGTGAAGAAAATTGGCGGCGAGTTTCTCTTATTTTTAAGGGGATTTGACAAAGAAAATTTCGTTTTTCGCGATTTTCTCGAAAACGGCTATAACGATTTTCTTTAGATTCTGCACACTGATTGCTTATGCTAAGAGATAAAACTTTTATTTGAAATATTTCTTCGAAAAAAATTATCTGAAGGGTAGTTACAAGCCACCCACTCTGAATACGTGCTCTTTGCAGTATGACCTGTTGTTCTATAACAGAATATGAAGTGAGAAAAATGTATTGGCAATGCTAAAAGTAAAGCCAGTTACGAGAGTACATTAATCAGATTTCATTTGGGTTATTTATCCTTCGGGGATGCGATGTGATGTGGTAACGACATTCCCTTCATTTTTACAACCAATTTACATGAAGAGAATGTCATATATAATAATTATATCATACTAAGAGGCTAACTTTTATTTGGGCAGTGGAAGTTATGTGAATTTCACATCAGACTTTGTTAAAAAAAGTTATAACTGTTAGCCATAAAGAATGTATTTTGTAATGGGTTTCCCACTGCGACTTCCAAAATTTCTGATCGCTTTTGTCTAATAAATGTCTGATGTAACTTGATATGAAGTGCAGCATTAACAAAACCAGACCTGAAATATAAATTACTCGGCCAGGTAGGCCTAATAGGCCTAATAGAACAGCCTTCATTTAATCCAGAAAAATCATTATGACTACCGCATAATGATTTCTGACATAAATGAGGTAGGAGAGCCTATGGAGAACACCACTCTTACTCACCTGTTATTCATCCAGTAATATATGAGCGGGTTCACCATGGCGTTGGACATGGCTAGCCAGTAGAAAGCCAGGTACATGTGCTGTACGTATGTACTAGCTGTGATAGAGTTGTTGTGATAAGCGTAGATGAAATAGCCATGATATGGCAGCCAACAGAACGCAAAGATGGACACCACGATGATAAACATTCTCACCACCTGTAAACATAAAAAAACATACTTTAATGAATTGTAGAAATCAATGCAAAACTTTCTCGATCAGTCAACACCTGAGATTCTCAAGGATCCGTATTAGGTTCTGTTCTGCATAATTATAGCCTACTTTAAACTAATGTTGTTATCAAGTACGACCTTATACCTTCAAACATAAAATCTTAAAATCACATAAAACTTAACCCATTATATTATTTTACATAGGTTTCGTACAAAATTAGCATAAAAACATTTTGTATTAGCATACATTGACAAGAATTTGACAAGATCCTTAATATTTGCTTGTTTCATACCTAATTTTTTCACTGTTACTGACGTATAAAAACAGATAATAAAGTCAACTGAGTTTTTTTATTTCATCTGTATTTATACTCCTTGTAGCTACGAAGCTATGTCAGGAACTATTGATTGTCAACTATCTTCTATTGTTAGTATATTTTATGGAGTTAATTGTTTTATGTAAAATGTGAATATTTTAGTTCTCATGCTATGATTGTCATTCATAAAACCAGTTTTTTCACTGATTTTTTAAAAATTGTTTTAAAACGTAAATCCCACTGATGATTTTAGTTAAAGATTGCTTATGGGACTATCAGTACATACAGTTTTGAAAAGACTTATTACAGTAGGTTTGTATATGGCAGATGCTGAATGTAAGATAAAATGCCTATATTCTTTTCTTAGAGATGCGTTTAGAATTATTTAGCTCTTAAATGCCTCCTATAGGACACAATGGTTTCAGTTTGTAATAAAATAACGGGAAATTGCTTGAAAGGAAGTAAAAATTACAGAATATGGTACAAGAAGTAAAGTATGACCCTAATCACAGTTTTCTTTGCAGTCCGCCAGAGTTTATAATTTGCGTGAGTAATTTTTGCGTATTAACTGACTGCAAAACGAAAATTGCACGGTAAAATGAACTTGCCTTAAAGAGTTGTATTTTACAGCTCTCACATCATTACTGTGTCATTTATACCATTTACTGAATGTTCATATTTGAACAGATTTAAATCTGCAAAATAAATTTAAAAAAAAATATTAGAACAGTCTAAAATAATGTACAATATCTGACATTTTATGAATTTATTTTCTTACTCTGTATTGTATTCTTCAATTCATATTCCTTTTATGCTTCCAATGTTCAATTTTGAAAACTGCTATTTGATGTACTTTTATTATGTTAGAATCCGTAACAGCGAGGTGACTGAGATGGTAAAGTCTTGGACTCGCATTCGGGAGGTCCTAGGTTCAAAACCCGTGGCCGGCCACGTAAAGTCGTAAAGGAAAATGCTGAATTGGATATTTACATACCATGAATCATCTTCACCACTTCATCTTGTATCATATACATTTAAATTAATTTCAGTTGAAATTTCCTCCATAAAATACACCAATAATAGAAATAATTGACAATCAATAGTTCCATGGCCTACCCTACTTTACAGACGCAGATCACGAACTCCTGATATGTCCTCTCAGTTAAAAGGAGTATAAACACAGCCGAATTAAAAATATAAGTAAATAAATAATGACGACTAAAATCATTTGACTTGGCTCCTGCCTTCAGCCTTTGAAGTCTCTTTCCTCAAGGATTCGTTTCTCTTTCATGCGACTACAAGCACGCGTGAATATTGAGTTAGTGACGGAGGACCATCTTTACCTAGGCCTACATATCTTGTTTCGTAAGTTAATGAGAATACGAGACTTTTTTTTAAAGAGTTATACAATTAAACGGGCCCCGTAAAAAGATTGAGATATTCCATAGAAAAAATTCAGCGTGTATGAAAAGAATTATATTCATCGTTTAAGTATTTACCTTTACTTTTCCTTTTGTCTCTGACTCTGTACGCCTTATATCCGAACACAAAAGCATCTTGTAGTTCAATGTTATACAAAAGCATCTCCCATGGCGACCTTTATTAGGTCGATTAGAACCTCTGTACAGAAGAGTAGAGCTTAATGAGGGTTGGGTGTTAACTCTGACCTCGTTTGGAGGATGCTTTATGAAAAAGTAAAGAAACGCAGGAGGAAGGAAGGAAGGAAGTAATTTTGTGGCGCTCGCTCATAAGTCTATAATGAACCTTGTGTAAGAGAAAACTGAGCTTCTTAAGTTTTCTCTAAAACTGACGTCACGTTTTCGTATTCTGCAAATTGTGCCCTGATTATTTTATTACTAGGAAGAACAGTCTTTCAAAGGACAAGACATATACTTATGATATGATTGCTCTCTTTTATGTTATTTATATAAAGATAGGTGGGTAGTGTTAGGCCCAAAAGCTTAGTTAATTTTCTTTAATAATAATGTTTGCTTGTTGGGCGATGACATAAACACAATCGAGAGAAACACTGAAAGTCTTTCCGATGCCTGCAGGAATGTTGGATTGGAAATGAATACAGACAAAATTAAGTATATGATCATGGAACGTCGAAATAATGCGCTACAAAATATTAGAATAGCCGGTAAATCGTTCCAACAAGTTGAAAAATTAAAATATCTGGGAGCATTAATTATAGACACAAATAATCTTAAGGCAGAAGTTAAGTATAAACTCAAATCAGGAAATGCTTGTTTTTTATGCGGTTCAGAAACACTTATATTCTCCTCTTCTGTCCAGAAATATAAAAATAAATATTTATAAGACTATTATCCTGCCGGTTGTATTTTATAAATGTGAGACATGGTCGCTTACTGATCAGGAAGAACATAACCTGAGAGTGTTCGAAAACAGTGTGCTTAGGAAAATATTTGGGCCTAAGAGAGATGAAAATGGGGACTGGAGAAAACTGCATAACGCCGAGCTTCATGACCTGTACTCTTCATCAGATGTATTAAGGGTAATTAAATCACGGAGGATGAAATGGGCTGGACATGTTGTGCGCATAGCAGAGGAAAGACTGGGAGACCCGAAGGGAAAAGACCAAGTGGAAGACCTAGAAGTAGGTGGGAGGACAATATTAGGATAGATTTAAGGGAAGTAGGATCTGCGAGAGATGATTGGATGGAATTAGCACAGAATAGGGTTGAATGGCGGGCTCAGGTAAGCGCGGCAATGAACCTTCGGGTTCCATAAAATAGATAATATTCCTTTAGCTTGCTGAGGAATTGTCTATTGCCATTGAGTAAATAAGTAATAATGGTGTCAATAGCACTAACAAGCACTAAGGATACAACTTCAGTCTCCGAAGTTCTGCTGTGGTGTGGAAACTGAAGCTCACCACCATACGGCATCCTCCATATAGTCCAGATTTAGCTCCGTCTGACTTTCATCTGTTTCCGATAATTAAAGAAGATCTGCGGGGACTTCACTATGCATGAGATGAAGAAGTTGAGAGAACTGTGAGAGGCTGGTTGCGAAAACAAAGTGTCGACTTCTTCCGTGAGGGCTTTAAGAAACTTGTTCACCGTTGGCAGAAGTATATCCAATTGTCTGGTGATATGCGGAAAAGTGAATATTGGTAATTATAGGGCACATTCTAAGGATTATTTCTGTGTTTTATTTATTAAAATACTTCCATCGAAACCCAAGTTATGAATGAAGGTGAAGGCATTACTTTTCATTCAGCTCTCGTACCTTCTACCCCATCTCCCTTTTTATGGATCGGTATAATATATTCTTTCCATTCTGTTGACCATTCTTTTGACAATTCTTCCATTCTCTAAATCATAAGAATGAGTTTATGGATCTCTAGTATTCTTCAAAGGTTGTAAGTAGATTATGAGAGAGGGCTGGTTTCAAATGTTCAATTTTTCAGTAGACTCCTTATGGCATGAACCTTAGAGATGTTAAACTAATTTAAATACAGCTAGGGTTGAATCTGTCCCAGACAGATAAAAATGGCGCCTAATATTTCATACTGGAAGAGTAATTGGTGAGCCATTTATACAGGCACTTTATTATTTTTAAATGAGGCCAGTAGGGTGTAGGCTAACCTCAGTGGTTTCACATGTCATAGGATGCGATATTTCATCCGTCAGGTCGCTCGATAATTTACTCCTTCAGTAAAACTACAAGCTTCACATCTCATGCAAGGAAGCACCCACAAATAAAAATCTTATGTGAAATATTCACATGACTTCTTCTACCCTTCATATTCTAGCTTAGCATTATTCGCGAAGCATGACTTAAAGAACTGAGTTTATCGATAGAACAAGTGGCTTATAACTACCCTTCAGGAAAATTATTAGGAGAAGGTTTGAGCCCTAATTATATCGTGTAGGAAATATAAACAAAATCTGGAGCCCTATTAGAGAGAATCACGAAAAACGAAAGTCTCGAGTAAAGAGGTACTAAGAAATAAATGAAAGTCGTAACAGCATCCCCGAAGAGTATACAATCAAAATAAAGGCTGATGCAATACACTTACATAGCCTCCTCTACCTTAAACTAACACTTTATCATAGGTAATCCCACGAGAGTTTACGAGTTAAAAACAAAACTAACAGCTGCGAAAATCACGGCATACTATGTATCAACCATCCATGAATCGATTCGAGTTACCATGTTGTAACCACTGCTACCAATGGTGCATATCGGTCTAAGACATAGTTAACCTAATTCAGGTAAGCTAATAATAGAACAGAATAAAAGCACACGGACTGGCTTGTACCAAATTGAAATTGTGTTTTTAATCAATGTAGCCTACATTTATAATATTTCAGTTTTAAAAAAGCTGTGTTGTATAAAATTAGGTGTTTTTATTGTGTTCACTGGCAGCAGGCCACATATTAGTCACTGCACGTTGATACATACATTTCGAGCTGACGTTTTATCAGATAAAATAGCATCCTCCAATTAATAGCAAGCATTTTGTAAGAAAAACGATCGTGATTGGTCTATGTCCGAGGAAATACTAAACGTTATTGGTCAATAAAAAAGAGTGCGTGGAACGCCACGCGACAGAAGTAAAACTTTATTTTATTTTTTTATTTTTTCAATTTTTGATTATAGGATTTTTTCAATTTTGCATTATTGGACTTTTTAATATTGGGTTTTTGTACTTTTTAAATTTTTGACTTTTTAATTTTGGATCTTTGAATTTATAATTTTGGATTTTTTAAATTTTCGATCTTTAAATTGTTTATTTTTTTATTTTTTAAATTTTTTATTTTTGGATTTTTAAATGTTTGATTTTATTATTTATTAAATTTTGGATTTTTGGATGTTATAGTTTTTTATTTTGTTTTTTTAAATTTTGGTAATTTGTATTTTTTAATTTTGGATTTGCGCGGTAATGAACCTCCGGGTTCCATAAAATAGATAATATATATTTAGATTGCTTAGGAATTGTCTATTGCCATTGAGGAAGTAAGGTCTGAAAATTTCCTTTGATTACTCCTAATCATTGAGTTGATTGTTTTCTGTGCAGTCCGCACCGAAACAAGTCGGTTTTGAGTGTGACTGATTTCGTGACTGATTGTGACTGATTTCGTGACGGTTTTAGTGTGACTGATTTTCCCGATTCACCCTCTACCGCCACTAAAGAAGTTTTACTTCAACAAACACGCGGCGTATGAGTGGAATAGTCATGGTAATTCATACTTACTTTTCTTTTAGATTTGATGGACTCTGCTTGGCGCTGTGTAAGTTCTCCTATGGAGCGACTTCCCCATAACTCTCTTCCCATGAGTGAGTAGCATACCGCCATGGCTGTTACAGGCACCAGGTATGTGAGACCCAGAAACACCAGATTGTACCTAAACACACAAATAATATTGATACATATTGCTTTCTCATGTAAGATCAATCTTAATTTTTATCTTAAATCATTTCAAAAAGGTGTATTTGACCGGAGAGATTTTCGCAAACACTTTCACTCTTTTTCTACATAAAAGTAGCTTTACTAATTCTTTATTAAATAAAAAGCTATGTAGCTTTGAATATTCATTAAGTTATTATTTTCCGTAGGGAAAAAAACAATATTTTTCAAGATATATTTACATAAAGCTCCAAAATTCATGTTGTTTCTTCTGTTTTGACTGTGTGAAAAGATTTCAGAAGTTGTTTGGAGCATTTCCAGAGAACAGATCTTTGATTCTTTGTTCAATTTTACTCTTTAGAAAAAACGTTATTAAGAGTAGCCTGTAATTATTATTAGTGAGGCCATGCATAAAAAAACGAAAAAATAACAAAACTATATTAAAATGAAGCAACATAATTACAATATTCCAGGTGTTTAAAAATAAAATAAAAATGATCGTGGATCAGAGAAAAAAGGAAGAAATGATCTTACGACAAAAGAAAAATGTAAACCGTAATCTATAAAAAAAAAACGTAAAATTACCACAAAAAACCCCTAGGCCACATTATCTATCCTTTGTGCAAGCGACTCGTTTTTTCAAACTCTTTCCTCGATCCGTAAGCACCGCTTAAAATAATCGCTGTACAAAATCAGCGTTCGCTTTATTAGTTGTGTCTGTAGGATTAGTAGATTCGCTTGTTAGCTTCATTCATAATATCTACGAATAGCTGCGTTTTTATTTTGAAGTAATGCAACCCAGAGAAATTCTAGTGAAAGGTCTTCCAGGAAATGACTACTTTTCATAATTCCCCTGTAAATGGCATAGGTACAATGAATGGGGAGGTGGACTTAACTTGATTTCACATTCACAAGTATGATTGTGAAAGGTTTTGAGCGTTTTCATTCTGACTTTTTAATGATAAAAGTGAAGGTTATAGGAATACTTTAATGAATAAAGGTTTGTTAAAAAGTTAAAATGGAAAAATGTTTTCACTGAGTAAAAGTTTGCTGAGTTAAAGTTTGCTGACTGTGCATCTGGTTTTCATAGAAGTAGTATATTCTCCGTTTCAGCGAAATTGTTTCACATCATGGAAATTGAACTTCCTGAACATGGTTGCTGTTGATCTGTACATCCATCCTATAGCCCTTCATTGTTTATATAATTGACGAATTCTTTGAATGTAAAGAATTTGACATATGAACAAGTTTGGAAATTTTACTCAATTAAAGTCATTTAATTTAATTTAATTCAATATGTTTGTATAGTAATGTTTTTTGACGTCTATTGCTTGTATTTTATGCTTAACTAGCATGTGCCCGCGGCTTCGCCCGCGATAATTATTTCAAGAATTAAAAATTAAGAGCATAATAGTTAAATCATTACATTTATTAACACCTAAATCGCATGGACTACATACCACGATCAGATAGCATCGACTGGTAAAAGCGACCTCAGATTCGAGTTTCTTGGCCAAGAAAACCTCTGTATAGTGAGATTCGTCCAAATAAAACAACGTTTGACCATATTTAGGGCTTACAACATTCAAGCGATCGCGAAAGTTTTGTTTTCAAGGTTTGACAAAAATAGCCAAAGCCAACTGTAATTGATTTGACATTGAAATGTATAACTGAAAACTTATGTTTTGAAAACGCAAAAAATGCACGTTTTTTGCCAGTTTTTCACTCATAACTCACGAACGAAAACTAAAATTAAAATTCCGGCTTCGAGGTCCATTTTCCGATCCTTCAGCACACCTATGTTTAAAATTTCAGATCTCTGCGTTCAGTAGATTTCGCTGGACATCGAGGAGAATTCCTGTTATTAATATAGATAATATGAATTATAATGATACCTTCTCTAATTTGTCAAACATCCATTTAATTTAATCCAAGCCCACCTGATACCACTGGTAACAATACGTTCTGTGAATTTGTTTTGATAATTCTATGTAAAAAGGGATTAAGTATTTTCAAAAACATTTAATTTTTGGCATTTAGAATCAGAATTTTTCAAAATCCTTTCTTAGTGAGCACCTACATTATGAAGCGAAGGTACTGCCAAAATTCCAAGTCTCTACCTGTTATAGTTTAGGCTGTACGTTGATTCCTGTCATTCAGTCATTCATTCATTCAGTCAGTCAGTCAGGACAAAGCCTTTTATATATATAGAGATGACAGTAAAATATTATTATTATTGTGAAATAATTGAATTGTGCGGCCAAAACAACGGGACAAGCGCCAACTGGGGAATGTGACGTTACGCTCACTATTTCCTTTCCTTTTTGTTTAATGTACAATTTCATTAGCCCTATTTCACCATAAGGTACATTAGGGCTGTAGTTTTATGTCAATTATAATGTATAATGTATAATGTACCTGTTTTCTTGTATATTAGAGTAGCCTGTTTTGCTAAAGTTTAAATAAAATTATTGTAAACTCTTAAATATAGAACACATGAATTAGTAGAATTCTCTACAACAACAACAATCCTTGCTAATAATTTTTAAGAGTGGTTTGTCAAATTTTACACCACAATAGTTTAAGTGTCCTATTAACGAAAATCTTTTCCTTGCAAAGAATGGGCAATCAAAAAGTAGATGTTGTACGGTCTGTTTTCCTTTACAAATACATAAATATCCATTCTCCCTTATAATTTTATACCTTTCAAAGTAAGAGCCAAAAATTCCATTACCTTGACAAGAATTGAGTTAATATAAATTCCGGTTCAATCTTGCTTTGAAGTCTGGTTTCAATATTTGGAAAAAAATAAGTCTTTTTGTAATTGTTCCTTTAGCACTAGATAGCCACTGATTGTTCCACCTAGTCTTAATGTGATCCCACATCTTTCTTCGTGCATAGGAATAAGGACAAAGAGAGTAGCTATAATTTAGATTCGAAACTGCTGCGGATTTGGCAGCAGCATCGACTCTCTCGTTACCGGCAATTCCATTATGGCCTCTCTCCCAAGTTAGGCAAATATGCCGCGTGTATGATTATAAAACATTCCTAATTTCCACTGCCTTCAGATTTAGATTATCTCTATTATTTATACACGCTCTCTATTAAGATTTTTAAAAATTAAACTATATTTCTATATAATTTACAAAGCTATTTTTGCCGGAATCTATAGGCTATAGGCCTATACAAAGTAGAGTTGTGTATGTTTGTATTTTATACAAATCTACAGTTTTTTCAGGTGTCGATGAAATTTTGCCTACTGGGCCTTCAAAGCACGAGGAAAAGCACTGTCTACATTTCATTTGATATTTGTGAAATTACCTCGGAAACGCCATTTTAATGCACTAAACATGGCTGCTATTTAGTAACGATAATTATTCGCAACTCTAACAGTTTAATTATCTGGAAATATTATGCAATTGTAAAAGTAGTCAACAAAGAGCATGTCAGATTACAAGGTTACAGAACAATTCATTACCGGTACTGAGAAAACAAAATAATGAATTTCACCCAAACCTGTAATGCCCCCCTTAAACTAGGGGCTAAATTTTTTATGTGGAAAAACGGTTTTGTTAAAATTATCTGAAGGGTAGTTATTAGGCAGTCATTGATAGTGAATAAGTGAATAAGATCTCCCTTAACTAAGATCTTATATCATAACTCGAAGTAAGAAAGTTGTATTTTCCATGTTTATGATAGAGAAAGTATGTGAGTGTAGCCTATCAAATCAGACTTTTTCCCCCTGAAGACATGAATAATACTCGTGAATCTCCTTATATTCTAAACTAGCATGTGCCCGCGGCTTTGCCCGCGATAATTATTTCAAAAATTAGAAATTAAGAGCATAATAGTTAAATCATTATATTTATTAACACCTAAATCACGTGGACTACATACCACGATTAGGTAGCGTCGCCTGGTAAAAGCGACCTCAGATTCGAGTTCCTTGGCCCAGAATACCCCTGTACAGTAAGTTTCGTCCAAATCGAACAATGTATGACCATATTTAGGCCTATATTGATTATCCCTCTTCCGTGTAGGTTGAAAATTTCATATGTCTTCGGGCCTTGATATTCTAAACAAATGAATCGTCCAGGATGGACTTACAAAATTAAGCGATCGCCCGCGATAATTATTTCAAGAATTAAAAATTAAGAGCATAATAGTTAAATCATTATATTTATTAACACCTAAATCACGTGGACTACATGTCACGATTAGATAGCGTCGCCTGGTAAAAGCGATCTCAGATTCGAGTTCCTTGGCCCAGAAAATCCCTGTATAGTGAGCTTCGTCCAAATCGAACGATGTTTAACCATATTTAGGTCTATGTTGATTATCCTCTTCCGTGTAGGTTGAAAATTTCATATGTCTACGGGCCTTGACATTCTAAACAAATGAATCGACCAGCGTGGGCTTACAACATTCTAGCGATCGCGATTCTTTTATTACCACGGTATGACAAAAATAGCCAAAGCCAACTGCAATTGATTTAACATTGAAGTGTATTACTGAAATCTGATGCTTCGACAGCGCTAAAATCACGTTTTCTGCCAGTTTTTCACTCACAACTCGCGAACGAAAGCTAAAATTAATAATCCGGCTTCGATGCGCATTCGCCCACCTTTCAGCCCATCTATGTTTAAAATTTAAGATCTCTGCGTTCAGTAGATTTCGCTGGGCATCGTGGACAGACAGACACACACGTCCTTTTATTATTTTAAGATAGCATGTGCCCGCGGCTTCGCCCGAAATAATTATTTCAAAAATTAAAAATTGAGAGCATAATAGTTAAATCATTATATTAACACCTAAATCATGTGGACTACATATCACGATTAGATAGCGTCACCTGGTAAAAGCGAACTCAGATTCGAGTTCCTTGGCCCAGAAAACCCCTGTATAGTGAGTTTCGTCCAAATCGAACAACGCTTGATTATCCCTATAATAATAATAACAATAATAATAATAATCCTCTTCGGTGTAGGTTGAAAATTTCATATTATGTGCCTTGATATTAAAAACAAATGAATCGACCAGCATGAGCTACAACATTCAAGAGATCGCGATGCTTTTATGTCGAAGGAATGACAAAAATAGCCAAAGCCTAGTGTAATTGATTTGTATTACTGAAGACTCATGCTTCGAAAACGCAATAAATACACGTTTTCTGCCCGTTTTTCACTCATAACTCACGAACGAAAGCGAAAATTAAAATTCCGGCTTCGAGGTGCACATTCCGACCCTTTAGTCCGCCTATGTATAAAATTTCAGATCTCTGCGTTGAGTAGATTTCGCTGGGCATCGCGGACAGACAGACGGAGGAGGACAGACACTTCCTTTTATTAATATAGATATTGCGCCCTCAATCTCGTTTGTTAAGAAAATGAATTTCAATATATTTTTTGCACGACTTAACTACTTAGTGGTACTTACGAATGTTGTTGCTGTGGATCGTAAGTTGACATTCCCACACGCAATCTTGTTGCTATGTGCGGTAAGTGTTTCCGTGCGGTTATGAATTTGCTTACGGCACATCATAATACAAGCCTTATGGACAAGGCCCCCAGGACAAAATTTAATATTCGGTTCGCATAACAAAAAACACATGCAAATCACTTTCTGAAGTAAACATCTATCTTCAAGAATGTATATACATAATATTTTCAGGTAATATCACAATTAATATAATTAAATTGATATAAATAATCATCGTGCAAAAAATAGCATGCAATACTCGTGCCGTAAGCGCATAACGGATCTCGGAAATTGAAAAAACTCGGCGCAAGCGCCTCTTTTTTTAAACTCTTTCCTCGATCCGTATGCATCGCTTACGGCACTTGTATCGCAATATACTATTTACTTACAAGTAATCTGTCATGGAGGTTGGGTACCTTCCATCAGGCCACTGCATGTAGCATACTATCCTGATTTGATCGTTGGCGTATCTGAAATCGTAATTTTCTATTAGTCAGTTATTATTTATGATTTTACCAGGGAAACCAAAACATAAGTCGGTAAACAAATTTTCACGCAACTATAGACTGTCAGGGTGATTTTTAAATTTTGATGCCAGCTGTTGGTTTCATTCTTGAACTACTTGCTCTGATCACAACAAACATAAAGCAAGCATTACCAACCATTTTCAGTTTGAAAAGGGTCTACACTTTCAGAAACCCATCATAATTCACAATGAAAATTTAATATGCTCCCTAAAGTTCTTTTAGGCTCATTTTCGTAACAAAAACGTTAAATACGGGCAACTGAAACACTTCTTATGTAGTAGTTGGACATTCTGTTAGTGTGTGACAAACTTTGAGCATGGTATCACTGCATTGTGTGTTATATATCGTTTTCTGTTCTTGTTAGACTTGTATATTTTGGTCTTCTTCATTCTCATCTAATATATGATAACCAGTATCTGGGGCAATTCTTCAAATTATACTAGTGTATTCAAATTTCAAAAGACTGCAATGCGCATTTTGGCCAAGAAAATGATGCAATGAGCACTGTGAACCACTTTTCATTGAATATAAAAAAATGGCTTTCCCTTGTTTATCTATATTTTCTTGTTTACATTTGTAAAGGAAAGACTAGAATTATATTCTGAAGGAATGCAGTTACATTCATATAATACCAGAAATTGTGGTATTCTCCAGTCTAAGCAAACCCGCACATCTAAGGCATTTAATAGTTGGGAAGCAATCGAATAAAAATGTTTAATAAGTTGCCCCATAATGCAAAAACTGTTACGGTAAAAATATTTAAATATATGTTGTGTCTAACTGGTTAAAACAAAGTTTTTTATTCAGTACAGGAATTCTCGGAAAATAAAGTATGGGATCTGGTTTTTTAACTTTTTAAAATACATTTTTCTTGTTCAATTGTTTGTAGTAAAGACAGAATACATTATTATTATAATTGTTATTATTATTGTCATTATTATTATTATTATTATTATTATTATTATTATTAATGTGAAAGCCATAAATTACATTGTTGAAAAATAAAGTTTCAAAAGTCAGTTTTTGAGCTAGAGTTTTTGAGTCAGTTTTTGAGCTGGGGAGGATTAGCGAAAACTACCCTTAAGCCCCTCTGCTTTTTACAAAAAAGAATAATAAAAATCTGTCTAAGAAAACACATTGATTACCCAACTAGCCTAATATTTTCGGAATTTAATGTTTTAAGTTTGGACCAAATTTACAAATTTTCTATATTAAAATATTTTCACAAACATCGTATAAAATACTCTTCCAGTGATCATATCTACAAAACTAGACGAAATACTAATTTACTCCTATTAGAACCCAAATGTCTCACATCGGCAGGATTAAAGCATAGCATTAATTTTGGACCGCGCTTCTATAACTCAATTATCAGAAAAAATCCTGATCTCTCAGCATACTCCACTGTTAAATTTAATAGATATGTAAAGAATTTTTTGTAATTTTTTAGCTTTTAAGTAATTTTTGTTTCACTCCTTTTATGTATTTATGTTTTTATGTTTAATGTTTTTGTTTTACTTTCTTTTTTAGTTAAGCACATTATACACTCTATTTCTTTGTCTCTCCTCTTTCTTCACTTTGATATTTTTGAAACGACACCCGAGCACGAGCAGTCTTGCTCATTCGGGTGTATTACTAAATGTAATACCTCTTGTAATATCTCTTGTAATAAATAAATAAATAAATAAATAAAATAAATAATTTCATTTTGTTTGGAATGCTCAGAACTTTGTGCTGGAGTTGAACCAGTTCCAATTAGAAAATTAATTTTTCTAATTTTTTATTTGGTTTCCTGGTAAGGTTGATATTTACCATACTACTATACAGTTTCTAAAAAACCTAGGAAGTCTAGATCGTTTACTGCACTCGTTACCTTCTTGTCATGATTGTGGAGTATAGTATACAGGGGAGAGCCAGCAATCCACTGGCCAGCCAGATCACCAACAGAGCCACTCTCGCTCTTCTTCTGGACATCCTGTGTCTTAGAGGGTGTACTATAGCCATGTACCTGCAACACAAATAGTTTATTAACTCTCAAGTTCACGCTTATATTAATTAAGAGTGTTTTCTTTTCGCTATTATTTATTATGCTGAGAATATAACAGGTTCATTTCCCAATTACAGTAGTCTCTTACACTAATTACACCAGTTTTACAAAATGGCGTTACAACACTATGACGTTGCAACAACAACAACACTAATATACAACACTACAACATTAATATCAGATATTTAATGTAATACTAAAAAATTTTAAATTAATACTACACCTAAAAAGAAAAGAAACGCATAGGCCTACAATATGAAAATTACACACTGAAGGGATATATATATATATATATATATATATATATATATATAGTAGTTGGACATTCTGTTAGTGTGTGACAAACTTTGAGCATGGTATCACTACATTGTGTGTTGTGTATCATTTTCTGTTCTTGGACATGTATATTTTGGTCTTTTTCATTCTCATGTAATAATCGGGGTGCACGGGCAAAGAGAGTTAAGTCCACTTTCTTGTTACTGAGAATTAGAGTGACTTAACACACTATACCAGCCAAACATAGCTTTAGAGATGGATAAACCCATGAGGCACACATCCATAACTACCGTACAGTTTTGAATATGACTTACTGGACTTAACACAAATGTAGAGAACATTTTTATCTATAACTCTATGGACATATCTCAATTTTTTTTGGATGGTGGACTTAACTCTCTTTGCCCGCGCACCCCGGAATGATAACCCATATCTGGGCCAATTCTTCACCACATTTTTTCTTCAACAATTATTTATTGGTTGATTTGCTATTTTCTAGAAAACTGTTCTAACGATTTATTTAAACTTTATACATGGCGTCTCCATATTTGGGCCTAAAATTTTATATATGAAATAGTTTTTCTGGTAAGAATTCCTCGAAGCCTAGTTATAAAACAGTCTTGTTTTATAAAAGCACCTTTTCTTTACAGTTCAGCTCTAAAATGAAACTTTACATAGAACGAGAGTTCTGTTAAACAACGTTTACGATTGAAAATAACATAAATATTATCATACTTTTAGAACTAATAATGGGGAGAGTGTTTTGTTGAGCATGGACCATGAAGTTTATGTATGCATACCCTAAGCTTCAAAACGTGACCTATGAACCAGATAGAAGCTTCTCCTTGAATTAAAGTTTTAATCATATCATTAAGATACCGTTACATCAGTGTAATTAGCGTGTTATTGTGGAACAACAAAGAGTATTGTTGAGTGTCGGCCTACAATACTGGGCCATAATAAAAGCCTATAAGTTAAGGGGGGACATACAGCTTTCGGTGAAATTCATAGGTAAGAAATAAGTAGATTTAATTATTTTTTCCTCAGCAATGAATTGCTCTACAAACTTTCAATATCACATACTCTTTATTGACTACTTCTACCATTGCATACTATTTTCAAAAATTAATTGGGTAATTTTCGTTACAAAATGGCAGCCACGTTTCGTGCACTAAAATGCCGTTTCCTTGATAATTTCCACAAATGGCAATATTTTTGAATGATTCTTTTTTCTATCTATTTGCAAACATTATATGAACAACATCATCTAGAATCTTCGGAATATCTTCAGTATATTATTTTATTTAAAAAAATTAAAAACTTTATTTTTCATTTATAGGCTATATATATATAAAATAAACTATTAATGTTAAGTGAGTGATCGTAGATAGTGTTGTTCATATGATATTAACACATGCACAGAAAAATAATCACTCAGAAACATTGATATTTGTGGAAGTTATCAAGGAAACGGCATTTCAGTGCATCAAACGTGGCTGCCATTTTGAAACGATAATTACCCGTAACTGTAACAGTTTGATTAATTTTGAAAATAATATGCAATAGTAGAAGAAGTCAATAAAGAGTATATCAGATTGCAAGATTGTAGAGCAATTCATTTCTGAGGAAAACAATAATGAAATTCACCTATTTCTCACCTATGAATTTCACTGAAAGCTGTATATCTCCCCATCGTATTGAACAGAAGATTGTTCCACGTACGATGTAAATCGATACCGGTAGTTAGAAAAACAACATTTTAATGTCAAGCTGTACTCTAATTTAAATCACTAAGATACTGTTTCGTCATCTTGTCTATCTCTATCTATATAAAAGGCTTTGTCCTGACTGACTGAATGAATGACTGACTGAATGACAGGAATCAACGTACAGCCTAAAGTACAACAGGTAGAGACTTGGAATTTTGACAGTACCTTCGTTTCATAATGTAGGTGCTCACTAAGAAAGGATTTTGAAAAATTCTGATTCTAAATGCCAAAAATTTAATGTTTTTGAAAATACTTAATCCCTTTTTACATAGAATTATCAATTCCAAATCACAGAATATATTGTTGCCAAATGGTATATGGATGGGCTTGGAAAAAACAAATGAAATGCACTTTTGACAAATAAGAGAAGTTATCAAAATAATTCATTTTATAAATAAATATTACAGAATGAAATCCACTAAAATAATGGAATCACATAACTTTCTCTACCCTGGACATAGAGAAAACAAAACGAGGTATGGTAATGTGTATATTATTATATTATATCGCAGGTTTTTGGAGAGAAAAGTATGAAAGTGATAATGCTTTCTGTTTAATTTCATCCCCAAAACGACTTTATGGTAACATAAGAGTGGGAAATTTCCCGCCTCGATATTACAATTTTATGTTACAGGAATTTCTGTTTCTTCTTATTTAAACCTCTACCAGGCTTGCTGTGCACTGTACAAGCGATGGGATGCAAAATTCTAGATCCTCTATGAGCCATAAAAAACTATATCAAGCGTTTTCTGAGGGAATAGTTTGAGTGTAATAAGTCGTTCTTCCTATTTCAAATTATAAATGCCTATATAAGGACCTAGAATTTAAAATTGAAAATCCTTCATAAGTTAATTTCCAATTACTAAATACAAAACCCGGGCGACGCCGGGTCTTTTAAGCTAGTATATATTAATCGTATCATGGTCTGCCGATTTCATTTCAGAGTGCTTAGCTGTGAAACGTATTGCAGACATGATGTTAAGGGCAAAAGACAGTGGGAGGAGAAGTAAGGAAACCATTCTCAATAGCTGGACCAGCTTCTTTCACAAGCAGTAAAAAACAAGACTTATTGAGGCCATGAATCTGCTACGTAAGGAACAACGGAAATCCGGGCGAACATTATAACAGGGCATTTGCAGTAAGCCTAGCCATCAGCAAACTGTAGTCACATTCATCATGGCAAATGAAGAAAGTGGAGAAAGCTAATTCGGAATGTTAGAAACTTTACTATCCAGACCAGGGGTTCACAAACTTTTTCGGATTGTGCCGCCCTTCAATTGTTATATTTTCCGACGTCCCTGTACCCAAAATGTTAACCCTCCAGCAGGTACGCTGTTGTATAAAGGGCACATTGTGGGTATTATTTTGATGACTTGTAGGTGTTGCTTTTTTGACATTGTTGGAACGTAAAGTTTTAGGATATATTCATTTTCGTAAGGGACCAAATTAAGTTACTTTTAATCGCTTTATTATTTTAGTTATGTTCGACCCCGAAATTCGACGTTTTCAACATAAACATAACGGTTTTTGGGTCCTGTGTGTAAACAGCGTAGCTCAAGAAGGAAAAGTCGTACAAACACACACACATATATATATATATATATATATATATATATAATATTTTTAGATATCTTTTAGATGTTTTAGATGGGAAATGGCGACGGCCACTTTACATGATGAAAATTCAAATTTTCGCGATTTCCTTCGAAAAGGCCTCGAACGATTTCATTAGGCTACATGTATATAGTGTATAACGCATTATTTGCACCTTTGAGCAAAATGTAATATACCGGTACTACTATTTGTATAATAAGATTTTCTTATAATTATTTAAAAAAAATCGTTACCCTATAATTTTTTTAGGCCGTTGAGGTTCTTATACTAAGGGCTAAACTTTTATTTCATAAATTTTTTCTTGAAAATTCTCTGAAGGGTAGTTATAAACCTGTTCATCGTTTACTACAATCTCAGGATTTAAGTTTTGCGTAGTAAACTGCATACCGTTGTATCAGGATCCAAAAAATGAACACGCTTGCTGCAATACGACCTCTTTTCTAAAAAAAGAGTTATTTGAATTGAGAAAGTTGTATTGTCCATGCCCCGGGTAGAGATAGTTACATGAGTGTATCATTGTTTTTAGTTCCTTTAATACCGGTATGTGAAAAAAATGCAAAAGTAACTAGCAAAAAATATGCACTTCTCATAACATAATTATTATTTTGAAACGTTTACTTTATTTTGCAGAATGATTAATAGTCAACCACATCTTATAACACATTTACTAAAGTCTTCATACAGGTACCATCAACTAAAAACTTGGTCGGTGTGGTTATTGAACATTCCAGTCAAGAAAAAAAAAAAAACTTACAATAAAGAAATAACTTTTTTTGTTTACTACGCTTCTTCTTATTTTCCATATTCTATAATATTTTCTTCAGGTCGTAGAGGGATAAAACATATTAGACTGAAGTCTGCTGGAGAAAACCATCATCCTTGCTCTTTGTTAACGAAGCAATCTGAAAACTCCTATTTCTGCTTCAGTTTTTTTTATTCTGTCTCCGATGAATGTGGATTCAATCTCGGTGATTGCAACATGCAAAATGAACCGAGATGACGCTTGCAAGAATTCCCCTGTTCGTTATCTCATAGAGTGAAGAATTCAACATGGTATTGGACTATGGAGTTGAGAAAAAGCAGAAGAAAAGTAATCCAGAGTCATATCTAAATTACAGAAAGTCTTGAATATATAGACCTGTCTGGAAATAAAGAAAAATAACCTCGTCAAGCTGGGGATTCCTCAAACTGTGGCACTCGAATCATCTGTGTCAATGGAATGTTGTAGGTGGTACATTCGTATAACGTATCTATTATCTGTTTTCTAACACCCGGATTCATCGAAAGGGGTTAACACACTAATCCTGATTTTAACTTAGGCCTACACTTTTCGTTCACTTCGGGTTAAAGTGTTGTCTCCCTCTTTGGACTCACACGTTTCACCAGGCGTTTTCTCAGATAATCAATTATCCGGATAGTTGGATAAATCATGAAAGATTGTCATTTATTTTTAAAAAAAATTGTACAGTAATGTGCTTACATAAAGTATCAGATCTTGAACATATTGGTCAGAGTCAGTTGTATTTTTGAAAAATTGCTAGTTTTGTTGGCTACAATTTGTTTTTCTAAAAAAATCTGTTCTAAAATAGGGTTTCCCAATGCTGGCTGCTGCAAAATCACTTGAATACCGCCTCTAAGCGATCCGGATAGTTGAAATTTGGATAATTGGAGTTCTACTGTAACACTATTTTAATACTTGAATATTTCGTATCTATGTTATGAAATAAATTCATCAATTATTTTATTATTCTAATAACCATCTTATGTTGGTTATTTACTGTTTAGATAATTAGTTTTTGCACGACTTAACTAATTAGTGGTACTTACGAATGTTGTTGCCGTGGATCGTAAGTTGACATTCCCACACGCAATCTTGTTGCTATGTGCGGTAAGAGTTTCCGTGCGGTAAAAATTTACTTACGGCACATCATAATACAAGCCTTTATGGACAAGGCCCCCCCAGGACAAATATTCGGTTCCCATAACAACAAACACATGCGAATCACTTTCTGAAATAAACATCTATCTTCAATAATGCATATACATAATATTTTCAGGTAATATCTCAATTAATATAATTAAATTGATATAAATAATCATCGTGCAAAAAGTAGCATGCAATACTCGTGCCGTAAGCGCATAACAGATCTCTGAAAACTCTTTCCTCGATCCGTATGTGTCGCTTAAGGCACTTGTATCGCAATATACTATTACAGTGTTTACAAATTCCGTTGCAGTTTATTCTTGGAATAGTCTTAATAAATCCCACTCGAGATTATGAGTTTCGTGAGATATCGATAAACTCGTAATCTCTCGTGGGATTACTTATGATAAATCTGAACACTGGTAGGCAAGAACATTACAGAGGTGGGATTTGTGACTGCTTGTATCGATGTTACCCCTAAATATCCATCACTCAGATGTAACGTACAAGAAGAGACACTATCCGTCACCATTACTACTTTCCTGTAAGAAACGATAGCTCTGGAGATAAGGAAAGGGGATGGATTCAGGAAACGGCGAATAGAGGGAAACAAGGAGAAGAAGCTCAATGGACAAAGATTACAGAGAAAGAGAGAGAGGGAGACAGAAAACCCATTCAACTTAGACGAATATAAACGATGGAGGAAATGTAGCGGTTTGGAATCTGTCATCTCACATTACAGTCTGGCATTTGATTCCCGTTTCAAGCTCTACTTCTCATGGGATGTTAATTCCAGATCCTGTCATCAGGATTTCTGCCAGCTGACAAAGGATCGTATTTACATCACATACGGAGTCACTCAGAATAGTTGCCTATAATCTGTGAACACTTACTCTTGTGGTTTGTCTTTCATGATGAATTGGTCCTGCATTAGCAGAACTACTTGGTTTTGGCCAGTGAATAATTAAATTAAATTTTGACTAGGCTATACGGTGCACGCCGCTTAGCTTATTTTGATCATTTCGAGACGGCAGCTAATCTGATAATATTAACCGATTGGTAACAGTAGCCGGAGGAATTAAATGAAGGATATTTATTCATATATAAGATAATAGGCTACACTATAAAACAAAATTAAAAATATTTATTCATAAAGTAATACGTTAGCCTACTGTGAATCATTGAACCACTCATAGACTAATACAGTAATAAACTGCAAGCAACTGTTTGTCAACAAGTAACAAAGTTTCCAATTGTTTTTACTTTCCTTTAGGGGCCCATTAACCAATACTCCATACTCATTTACGAGTTACGAGTGTTTTTGGAAATGTATACTGATTTGTGGTGAACACCGCATAGCAAAACATCTAACGCCTGTCGGTTCAAGTCTTTTCATTTTACACTAACCAACATTGCATGTCAACACTTTTACCTTCATAAATAAAAAAGCTGCAGCTTAACTGTGGTGTGAAACATGTTTTATGCTTAAAAGAGAAAGTTGGGTAATGCCCGGTAATGCCACCCTCTCGAACTGGTCATCCTGTGAGCTGGGAACAGAATTGCTACCTCCAGTACAACACAATATAGTTGACTTAGAAAGGAAACCCTTAAAAACGAAATTTTGAATGACGTACAGTACGTGGAAATAAAGCTGCAAAAAGGAAAGTGTGATAACATAAACCGAACCTTTGATCACAATAAACAGCATTTTTTCATGTATCAGTATTACGGGACTTAATAAAAGTAATAACTTTACCCGATTAATAACATTATCCGTGATTACATTAAACGGCGTTCACTGTACTTGTAATTCTCCAGTAATGTGACACTTAGTCTACTGTTTAATAGCCTTATAATGGCTTCTCGAAATGCGTTATGCATATTTTAGTCTCAATACATGTACACAAAAACGTCATATAGGTTTAATCATTATTCAAGGGTTCGATTTTGATTCCATCCCACTTGAGGGTAGAATCTCGCATCTATAAGTTCAATTTTGTACAAAAAAAAATTGTTGTGAAACACTCATGTCACTTTTCTTCAGCTAAATATCTTCTTATCTTGCGATCAGTTCACCGTGCCATAGTGGCACAAACTCTAGCTAGTTCGTTTGGTAGATCGTCAGCATGGACAGCTTGAGGTTCCGAGTTCATGTCCCGGTGTTAGGTATTTTTCCCCGGATCATATGATGGTCCATAAGTGATTGCAACTGTTTTATTTTTTGAAAATGTGGGATCATGATAATTACATGATAATCATGTAAATCATCATGAAATCAAATCAAATTTTCTATAAAGAGATATTAAAAATAATTGAAAATATTTATTCGTTAACCCCCTTT
This sequence comes from Ectobius pallidus, assembly GCA_964059195.1. NCBI lineage: Eukaryota > Metazoa > Arthropoda > Insecta > Blattodea > Ectobiidae > Ectobius > Ectobius pallidus. The sequence goes on from CAXKWD010000006.1 coordinate 144,167,002, forward strand.
GCTATTTTCTGTGTAAACTTCGCTGATTGTATCTAATTTCAACGAACTAACAAACGACTAAGTCGTTTCTGGGGCAAGGGAAGGCTGCAAGTACTAAATTTTCGCACGGGTTAACACCATTTTTTTGGGTATATTTTTCACTGATAAAATATAATGCTCACAAACAGAGAAGCAAATGACATACCTGTACACATGGGCGTACGGTGAAATTTTGTTCGGGAGGGGTTCAATGTAAAGTCGTCTCAGCACCATGACCTTGCGTGCATTGTGAATTAATACTTTTTAAATTATTAAACAGTTGTATTGTGATATTAATACACTGTAATACATTAATATGCAGCCCAGTCTTTGAAACTGTTTTTCTTGATATTTCTATCCATTTCTCGTTTAAGCTAGAGTCTATAAATAAAAACTTTCTTTTGAAAAATTATCATAATACTGTATGGTGTATAGGGCACGTTTTTAAAGTCATCTGTAAATCCACCGGTGGAAAAGTCCAATTAATGCCGATTACTTCATGATAATTTTGTGATGAGCTCGTGGTTATTGTTGGCATTTACAAACAGGTTGATGGATTTCGGCAGGAGTATTCGAGTTGTCTTTTGACAGATTCCGAAGGGATTTTTGTTTACTAGTAATACATCACTGTTATTAAGCTGAAAAACTAACAACACCATGATATTTGAAATTTGAATCTTAAATAAATTACGATAAATCTTAAATAATGCTTTGATGTGTTCGAAATTGTAAAATATGTAACAACCGAATCAGAGTTTTTTTTAAGTATCGTTCCATGATTTATAATCTTTGGAATATTGCGATTTTCGGGAGGGGTTTCAAACCCCCTGAACCCCTCCTTACCGTACGCCCATGCCTGTACGTACCTTGAGCTACTTTTGTTTGTAAGAAAAACAGATGAGGAGTGACTCGAGTCTTGTTACTACCAATGATCCGAATTTTATTTCACACGGTGACCAACATTTAGTTGGATTCAACTCAGGGCTTTATGACGGTTTCTCCTCAGGGAAATTTCAGTGGCATTGGGAGATTTTGCGAGAATGCAACACGAACTCCTCATTGTCTTAATTAGGTAAACTTCAGAACAACAGCATCCTTCCATTAGGGTACTCACTTTAATGACAACTGGTCAGTTTGTTTGAATTAAAAAATAATACGAGAGAAATTCAGTAACTACCGGTAGTGTGTAATATAAATGTAGTATGCTGTTGCAGAATTATTGGTTTTATAACTTTTTGCTTGTTCACCTTATTCTACAACTCACACATTTTTACTTCCTCTACCCATAGTTTCTGCAGGAATTTATTAAGTGCCATAATGGTACTTTCTGAGATTGTATGGTGAAAGGGAAAATGTCTGTCCGTTTGTCCGTGTGTCTGTACGCGCGATAACTCAAACACGCTTTATAGGATTTTCATGAAACTTGGTGTACGCATTTATAACGTCCATTGGAAGAAGCCTATTGCTATTGGACCAAATCGGATGACAGTACTGGAGTAATGCCTAATTGAGTGCCTATTTTATGGTAATATATTAGAAAGAATTTATCAAATGCAAATGAGTTCTCATGACAACATATTGTTTTACAGTGTTCAAATATGCGGCTTTGGAAGTTGCAATATAGTTAACTTTTACAAATAACATACCCACATATTCCTACACATATGCTTATGAAACTAGACCTTTGTTAAGCCCTGCTTAAAGAATCGATCTGCAGCTTAACTGGCAAATCGATTACAACATTTTCTGCATATCATAATTGCAACTGATTAAACAAAAGCATTCTGGCACTTTGACATCAGTTTACCTGATTTTATTTTCAATTTAAACCGTTTATTACTCAGTTTCATTTGCTGCTCTCAACTTTTCAAGATCGTTCCTTGTTCGATAATAATCGATACCACATCTGTGTTGTAATAAAAATCTGTATCGAAGTGAATATCATTGTGATACCGTTATATCACATGTAGTAAGCATATTGTTGTATGGTGGAACAAATAATTAGTACGGTTTTCTTTATTAAGTGCCAGTATGGTACTTTATGAGATTGTGTGGGGAACGGGAAAATGTCTGTCCGTCCGTCCTTCAGTCCGTCCGTGTGTCTGTACGCGCGATAACTCAAATACGCTTTATTGGATTTTAATGAAACTTGGTATGTACGTATATATTGTCAATGGGAAGAACCCTATTGATATTGAACCAAATCGGTTGACCGGTACAAGAGTAAAACCCAATTTAGTGTCTATTTTAAAAGCGCCATAACTCAAATACGCTTTATTGGATTTTCAAGAAACTTGGAATACGCATTTATAATGTCCATGGGAAGACGTCTGTTGATATTGGACGAAATCGGTCGGCCGGTACCGGAATAATGCCCAATTTAGTGCCTTTTTATGGTGTTATATAACAGAAGGCCCGATAACTCTAATACGCTTTATCGGATTTCCATGAAACTTGGTATACACATTTATAACGTCCATGGTAAGAAGCCTATTTATTTTGGACCAAATCGATTGACCGGTACCAGAGTAACAACTAATTAAAAGTAACTTTTTAAAAATCATGTCTATACTACAATGCCGCATTTTTAATCATTTGAGGGCTTTGTCTGCAGTGCAGTCAGATGTTTGTTTACTTCTTTGATCTAGTTGAAATTGAATACTACATGAATACTGTTATATACAGAGGGTACATTACTGTGAAATAATAAGCGGAGTTATATGCCACTGAATTTTGTGAAATGTTGACATATTTTAAGAATTTCAAGTTGCAATACATTGAGATTTGATAATAACAGTTATTTTTTTCCTTCACATATGCTTATCAAACTAGACCGTCATATTGACTGAGTTGGCCGAATGGTAACGTCTTGGACTCGTATTCTGGATCAAATCGCGGAGCTGGATTAGATATGGATTTTATTTTCATTTTATTTTTGTTATTTTTACGAGTATGTGAGTGCGCGATTGCCAAGGTATCACAAATCTGGTGTTCTGCTGACGCTGGACGATTTTAATCTGATTTAAAAAAATATATTTTTTGCACATCATAATTGCAATTATAATTGATTCAACAAAAGCATACTGGCACTTTGTTATATCAGAGTAGGCCTACCTGATTTTATTTTCCTTACATTTTCCGCATTTCTTTGTTAGGCGGCTGAGAGTTGTTAACTTAGTGCCTTCTCCCAGGACCCGGAGACTTGTCAGACGCCTCGTTAGTGAAATTTCCTTCAAAGAGAAACTTCCATGCGTGAAGACGTCGCGAAGTGTTTTATGCTGATCAATCAATATCGAAGATCTAAGAAGTCTTGAGCCAAATCCGACAACTACGTTTCCACCCATCAGAAATCCTCGAAAAGCTGTTTACACTGATGGTTTATTTTCCTGTTTCTGACAGATTCTAAAGCAAATAGTAAAACGAGGCTAGAAAAAAAAATGTGCAAGATAATAACGTTGCACAAGCTTTCTACATGTTAAGTATCATTGAGGTTTTTTGGTTGATGAAAGAAGCTTACCACTAAAAGTACTACATACTAAAACTAATACTAATATTCCTTATTACTATTCCTTCATACTATTCCTTATTATTCCTTAATACTAAAAAAACTAAATTCTTGGGCGCTACATCCCTGAAGGGACTAGGCCTACCACCCGACCGCTGCATCATCTACTATAGGCAGACAGCAAGATTTTGAATCAATATTAATAATACTGATGTAAAAAAGTGATGTAAAAAGTGACAATGCTTTTGCTTAATCAGTGATAATTGCAATTATGATATGCAGAAAATTAAGTTTTTTTATCGATTTCAAAATTTAGGTCCAGATTGATTCATTAAGCAGGGCTTACGGAAGAATAAAGGTCTAGTTTAAAAAAAAATCAGATTGACATCGTCCAGCATCAGCAGAACTATAGAGATTTGTGATATCTTGACAATCGCACACTCACATAAAAATAAAAATAAAGAAATCATATTGACTGGCTACGGGATTTGAACCAGGAACCTCCAGAATGGAACTCCAAGATGTTACCATCTCGATCACCTCGCTCAGTTTAGAGTTTGATTAGCATATATGTGAAAAAATAGTGTTATTTCTCATAGCTAACTGAATTGCAACTTCCAAAGCCGTTTATGACCACCGTAAAACAATATGTCATGATAAGTGATTTGCATTTGATAAATCATTTCTAACACATTGCCATAAAATAGGCACTAAATTGGGCATTTATGCGGTACCGGTCAACCGATTTGTTCCAATATCAATAGGCTTCTTCCTATGGACGTTATAAAGGCGTATACCAAGTTTCATGAAAATCCGATAAAGCGTATTTGAGTTATCGCGCGTACAGACACATGGACAGACAGACGGACAGTTATTCTCCCGTCCTCCACACAGTCTTATAAAGTGACATTCTGGCACTTAATAATAATAATAATTATACCCAGTGTTAAAACGTTGCTGTATTTAGCAAATAGGCCCAATACTACTCCGCTTGTAAATACAATTTTGTAATTTTGTACAAGTATGAAAATCAAACTTTGAAAGATGGTTACCTATTAATATTTTCCTGCAAATGTAAGCATTCGAGAGTATTTTTTTCTTTTTATTTCTTTCATTTTCCAACACATGCACTGGCATTAACAATCCCAGTTTTGTTTTTTGTGACTCCATCTCACATGGGAATTTATTGCCGAATGAAAAGCACAACATGTTCTAAGCTACATCCTTCTTCCTTGTCCTGCTTTTTCCTCCGCATTGGTTTTCCCATTTGACAGCGAGGATATAATAGCTTATTGGTTATGGATTCAATACAGAGTCCAAGGGCATCTCTGCGGTCTTGAATATTGGAATAAGCTCTCCTCAGAAAGAGTGTCACGTGTGTGCATGAGAAAGAAGGGAGAAAAGAGAAATGGAGAAGAGATATAAAATACCACACAAGATATAACATATTCTGCTATTGAATCCCTTATTGAAAACAGACTTGTAGTTAGCGCCTTCTTACACGATGAGAAATTATTAGTTATAAATAGACCTAGGATTTTCATGTGGTTTCATTTGGAAAACATGCAAATAAATTTGTAGTGAAATATTATTAAATAGGCCTTTCAAACAGAACATATAAAATCATAGAAATCTGTTGTGAAACACATAACTTTCTCTTCCCAAATAAAAGTTTTGTCTCTTATTATAATATACTATGTATGACATTCTCATCGTGTAAATTACTTATAAAAATGAAGAGAATGTCGTTACCACATCACATCGCATACCCGAAGGATACATAATTTAAATAAGACCTGCTTAATGCACACACCTAACTTTCTTTATCATAAGCGTGGGGAATAGGCCTACACCTTTCTCACTTCACATTCTGATGTAGAATAAAACCAGGGAAACTGGCATAACAAAGTGCCAGATGGAGTTAATATGTCATATTTGAATCGTTTATTTAAAAAACCAGTCAAGCAACAAAAAATCCAAAATTGAGTTATTGGGCGATTGCTGTTGTGTATAGGTATATACATCGTTTAGTGCACAAACAAGTCAAATGCTGTCCCCACGTAAATTTACAAGTACGTCATACTGGATTATTTTCATAAACATCGTGACAATTACAAGTCAGAATCTCACGTATATAACACGCGAAGGAATCAATTTAATTTATTACTTGAACAAAAAAATGTTACAACTGCTGGAGCTAAGCACTGTTCAAGTTTTGGCCCAAGACTATTCAATTCATTTATTACCAACCATCCTGATCTAAATAGCTTAAACAACAAACAATTTAGGTCTAAAATTAGAAAATTTATATAATTATTACTTCTGTTATCTACTATTACTGTTATAACATTTTTCATATTAAACTTTAAAATTTGGATAGAACTTAATTTCTTTGTTTTTACTAAAATTTGAACAAATAAATTGTTATGTATTATTGTTGTATTGCTTCGTACCTTTGTATTGTAAATAGAACATGTTCTAACCTTCATACATAACATTTTGTCATACTTCTCCAAATTATGCATTTTTTAAAGTAATTGTTTCATATTCATTTATTTACTTATATACATCTTACATTGATGTTTCAAGCATCGTCAAATTCTAAAACATTATAATGACATACAAAAGATTCCATTGTAATACATTTCAGTACAATTACATCGAAATAAAACTAATAAAAGGTTACACCACAGATTACAATTATAATTCATCCATTCTATACAAACATTTTTCAATTAAAAATTTCTTTAAAGCTGGCCTAAACTCTTTCATTTTCAATTTTTTTAATTGTGTTGGGAGTTTATTATATAGCATGCCACCAATTATAAAAGGATCTTTGTCAATGGCTTTCTTTGTAGTGAATGTTCTATAGATATCATCCTGATTTCTTGTATTATAATTGTGATAATCACCATTTCGAGTTACATTGTATCTTTCATCTAAAACCAATAAAATAACTTTAAAGACATATAATGAAATTACCGTTAATATATTTTGATTTTTAAAAGTACTTCTGCATGATACATTCCTATCTATCCTGTATATAATTCTTAAACTCATTTTTTGAAGAATGAGTATTCTATTCAAGTTAGTTATACCAGAACTACCCCAAATTTCTATTCCATAAGTGATATGGGTATGAATCAATCCATAATAATCAAGCTTTAATACATCCGTAGTCAGATATTTAGATAATATCCTTATAGCATATATGGCTTGGCTCATTTTCTTACATATTTTATCCACTTGATTATGAAATTTTAAATTGCTATCCATTCGTAGACCCAAAAAATTTATATCCTTTACTTGCTCTGTCACTTCCTCATTAATAGTCAAATTAATAACTTTGTCCCTATTTGTAAGTTCAAATAGCATTACTTTACTTTTTCCTATATTCACCTTAAGATTATTTGCATTGAAATATTCTGTTAAGATCTTTATCTGTTCATTAACATTATTTTGTAAACCCATTTCAAGTTTGTCCCAAAAAATCAAGGACGTGTCATCTGCATATGCTATTGCTTTGCCATTATTAAAATCGGGCATGTCATTTACATACAGTATGTACAGTAAGGGACCAAGTACCGATCCTTGTGGTATTCCCAAATTTACATGGTCATATTCAGATGAAATTTTTTTCAAGGCTTTATCCGTTTTATATATTATCTCTGTACATTGCATACGCCCCGTTAGGTAAGTTGTTAATAATTCTAACATTTTACCCCTTATTCCATATTGTTGTAACTTTTGAAGCAACGTTTTATGACACACACTGTTTAGTATAAGTATTTCTAATATATAACTGAACCACCCCCGAACACAAGCTCTGCTTCTTCGGGGGGTGTATCAACTTTTGTATATATTTTTCGTGTACTTTGGAGTAATAAATTGTAATTGTAATTGTAATTGTATGTGATGGTGAAGCGAAGCCTTGAAATCCATGTTTAGTGCAGAAAGAAGTCAAGTGACAGCACTGGGCTAGTTTCTGTTCTAAACCGCGGGATTTGTGGATTGATTTCCCTTTGATGGGACAAATGTCCAGAGAATTGAACGAAGCACTTTAAAAAGGTCCCAATAAATGTGAAAAAATACAAGATTTAAAAGCTCTAAAACCCTACTCGGTTGGATACGAAGAGTTTTATGAGAATATTTTTCAATGGCCTACAACGGAAGCAGAATGCGCTTTAGAGCAAGTGTATGATGACGAATAGTCATTCCAGAACATGTTTCAATGCCAATAATATTAAACACTTTAAAAAGTTAACGTTTCATTTTACTTTTTAAGTCCCTGATGAAAATAGAATATTTCATACCACATTTACAATAGTGATGGTTGTTTGTTTCAAAAACCAGTCAAGTGCACACTTATTATTATTTGTTTACATCTGTCAATATCGATAAAAAAAGTTTTATGTTTATCAAACAGTTACACAAATGGATAACTTTCATTGGAAAAAATATCAATTTTCTAAAAGAAAGTTTTAGCTTTTAAGGAAGTTTTCTTTGATTTACTCAAAATCAAGAATTTGTTGCTTGACTGGTTTTTGAAATAAACGATTCATTTCACATGCTTCTGATAGGCTATACATGGTATATACTTTGTACTGTTAATATTGTTATATAGGCCTATCTGAAAGGTAAATGCCGTAATATAATAAAGTACCGTATTTAAATATTATAATAATACGTTTAGTAATACATTAGAAGTAATGTAAATAAATACCCTTTACAAAGTATAAATTATAATTACTACCACCGTAATGGTTTAACAAATACTGAAAAATATTTATCATTAAAGTATGGTACGGGCAGAGGAAGTAAAAACGGAAAAGAAACTAAAGAATGTTTAAAATTCATATAAGGTTTATAGCACAGGTACAAGAAATATACTATGGGCCTAATCATTGTGTTAACTGTTTTCTCTGCAGTCCGACAGGGATTTATAATTTGTGTGGGGAATGTGTCTCGCGCTTCTAAGGGTTAATAGTCATTTGATACAACGGTTGAATATTGTACGATGTTTTATATTATTTTTAATCGTAAATCTTAAAAGGAAAATAATTTCAGTTCGCTTGTGCTTAGAATAGTAATCAAAATCACTTTTTTTTTTTTTTTTTTAATTTTGTATGTAGCGGGATTCAGGCACTTTTGGTTGGCAACAATTGTTTGGAAGTTCAAATAAACATAGCTTCTACATTTGGTGAAAATACTAAATCGTAATCTATTCGTATAGAATATTTATGTACCTTTTAATACCTCTTCAAGTTATAGAATCTAATATATAAAATCGAAAGTATGTATGTTTGTGGATATGTGGGCATTTATGTTCCCTATACCAATCTACTTTTCTTGCCCAATTTGCACGAAATTTTGCACACGTACCCAGTTAAGCCTATTAATCGGTAGGCGTTTTTGACAAAGAGCGAAGTAATTTCATATACACACTCTATTTTCTCTCTCGAAATTACAATATTTGACAGAGAAAAGTTGTTATTACACATTTTAAGTGCATTCCTGGAATGAGCTCATTATGAACGCATGTAGGAGTGAGGAATTAAGCAATTAATTACTTCTATAATCCTCCTCTGGGTAAAACAGTTTTAGTTTAGTATTTCCCTATTCAAGTTTCTGTATGCTATTATGTAGAGTTTGAGCATAATTAAATCGTTCTGCAAGTCAGAATAAACTTCGTATACAGCTTACACAGCGTAATATAATCGTATTAACTTAGTACAATAATATTGTGATTATTTTTAAAGCTTGTTCCTTTAATAGAATGCAACAGTAATTTTCAGTAACACATTCTCTCTCTCTCTCTCTCTCTCTCTCTCTCTCTCTCTCTCTTTCTCTCTCGAATCCTATGCCCCCATGTTGGGGCGAAGGGCCTCCATGTAGAGGTTTCTGTTACCGATGTGAATTTTGTTACGCTTATTTTCCTAGAGGGGGTAGAGGGACAGGTGGTAAGCCCATCGCCCCTTGGTAACACATTAGTGCACCAAAAAAGTTTCTTCCAGAAATATTATTTTCTTACAATTATTATGGCTTTATTTCCTCATTTCTTTACACCAGTGTGAAGGGAATTGTGCACATAATTTTATGGGAACTAAACAACTAAATTTGTCCCTGGATGAGGTTATTTGGAACTGAGTACAAGGAGTAATCCTGGGCTGTAATCCTTACCACCATCACTCTTCGAATGTCTGAACATCTTGGAGCTTCAACGTCAGGAACTCAAAAGGCATCAACGGCCTGTTTAGGGACCACTTTACTTATTTTATGAATACAATTCAAAATGTTTTGTCTAGACTTTATTTTTACCTTACTCAGTTCTTCTTGTAGAATTCTGGATCCTTTGGTGTCTACCAAACTGTATTGATATGATGTGTATAAAATGTATTCAATAATGCAAAATTGTTATCAGTACCTAAGAGCAGGGCGCAAAGTTTCCAGTCACTAGATCGCCAAAGTATTCTGAAGCGGCCGACAAAGATTCAATTTTGAATAACGGCTATCTTATTTAATTTTTATATTTTATTATATTTTCCGCAAAAAAAATTAATTTAATAGAAGATATTGCTAGAAGCAGTTACCTTTTATATGAACAATTTACTTAATATTCGATAATATCCGGAAATTATTATAGGTAATCCCATGAGAGTTTACGAGTTTATCGATATATTCGTGACTGCGCAGCAGGAGAGAATTTATCTGAAGAAACTCGTAAACTCGAGTTGCATTTTTAAAGACTATTTCTTGAATAAAAATGTAAAGGATTATAAAGTAACAATTACTTTCTTACTTTATTACATAAAAAGAAAACTAACAGATGCGAGATCACGGCATACTATGAATCAATAATATCCCTGAATCGATTCGAGTTACCATATTGTGATCAATGCTACCAAATGGTGCCTACTAGACATAGTTAACCTAATTCAGGTAAGCTAACAGCAGAACAAAATAAAAGCACATGTACTGGCTGTCACCGAATCGAAATTGTGTTTTTAATCAATGTACATTTAAATTATTTCAATTTCCAAACAAGTTATGTTGTATAAAATAATGTGTTTCTATTGTGTTCACTTGCAGCATGTGACGTATTACTCACCGCACGTTGATGCCTTACCTGTCCAGTAAAGAGCTGACGTTTTATCAGATAAAATTGCATACTTGCGATCCGAGGAAACATATTATAAGAAAAACGATCGTGATTGGTCTATAACCGAGGAATTGTTAAGCGTTATTGGTCAATATAAAACACGCGGCGTATGAGTGGAATAGTCGATATAATTTGAATTTCCCACGCGATTTTGATTGGTTTTGATACCCTGTGTTTGAGCCGATCGCTACTCTAGTTTCTCTAGTAACAATTTAGTTCATGTGTTTTACTGTTGTTTGTTACAGCAGTTAAAACTAACAATAAGTAAAAATATATTGAGAATATTTAGTTTACGTTTGCTATGATACTAAGGGAAAAATACCAACTTGTAATTAGTACTTTTTTTTTAATGGGGGTAGTTTAGTGAAAGTGTGTTTATTTATTTAATTATTCGTATAAGCGACATGTGCTGTAATATTTTAAATGTAAAGATCAAATAGGAGATTACCAGGAGAGTACTAAATTTACTTAATAGCCGGTTTCTATAAACTCGCGAATTACCTATGGGTAAATTATCCAATGGACAGAATTTACACAAGAATAACACCACACAAACACAAATAATTTAAAGATAGCAATCACATACACCTGTGGCGAGTTTCTAGATAAATGTCCTCTGGGTAAATATGAAAACGATAGAAAAGAAGTTCCTACAAACTCGGGCTAGATCTTTCCAAGGGTAAATCGTCGGGTTAATTTATCCTTTCATTGATGGCTGGATAAAATTGTAGGATCAATAATAATTTAAACAATGAGAATCAAAGCCTTCTGTATTAAATTAACTGTACAACTCCAAGGCCTTTCTCATTATATCATTGTGGGTGAAATGGAACTAATTTGTCCATGGATAATTTACACATAGGTAATTCACAAGTTTGTAGAAACCGGGCATCAATTGTTCATATTTGAAGGCTATGTAAGCTGTAATATTTTATGTGTAAGGAGCAAATAATAGGGGAGAGGGCAGCTCTTCATATTTCCCAAAGGCTGCAATTTAGGCTAACAGTGTAAGAATAATGGCGACTAAAGTTACTGGTTTGCATACAGCCAATTCAAGCCCTCCTTAGAGGCATAGAGAAAGCTCTGTGTTGAGCGACTCTATTTCAGCGTCACAGATAGTTTAGTTGCATTTCTTGTGGTACAGATTAATATCAGTTGCAAACTTCAATGCTCTGTCACTGTCCTCTAAACTCTGAAATTCCGTTGACCTAACGAGCTCATTAGTACTGTGTCCATTTCAAAGGGCTTCTTACAGTTCATTCCTAGTTCTGCCTGGAAGTTGGACAGTTATTGATTATTTGCTACCTTTAGGACTCCGAAGAGGGGTTTCTGAACCCTACCAGTTTTTTCTTTTAACGTATTGCAAGTTACAACCTTTTTTGCACGACTTAACTAATTAGTGGTACTTACGAATGTTGTTGCCGTTGATCGTAAGTTGACATTCCCACAAGCAATCTTGTTGCTATGTGCGGTAAGAGTTTCCGTGCGATAAGAATTTACTTACGGCACATCATAATACAAGCCTTTATGGACAAGACCCCCCAGGACAAATATTCGGTTCCCATAACAACAAACACATGCGAATCACTTTCTGAAATAAACATCTATCTTCAAGAATGTATATACATAATATTTTCAGGTAATGTCACAATTAATATAATTAAATTGATATAAATAATCATCGTGCAAAAAATAGCATGCAATACTCGTGCCGTAAGCGCATAACGGATCTCTGAAAACTTTTTCCTCGATCCGTATGCATCGCTTACGGCACTTGTATCGCAATATACTATTACCTACTACTTATGTATATATATATATCTATTTATATTTATTTATTTATATACTAGCAGGTGACCGCGACTTCGCGCGCGATAATAATTCAAAAATTAAAAATTAAGAGCAAAATAATTTTTAAAATTTATTAACGCTTAGGCCTACATGAGAATCGTTAGTAAACAAAATAATTAAAATTGAACAGCTAAAAATTCGGCTTTGGGGTGCATTTCACGATTAGAAAGCGCCGAGTTCTAGACCCAAAAACCCCCGTATAGACTAATAAGTTCCGTAAAAATCGTTTAATGTTTTCCCATTTAGACCTACATTCATTATCCCTCTACCGTCCATCAATGCAAAAAAAATGAATATCTCTGCATCCGATAACATTATAATCAAATGAATCCATCAAAGCGGTTAAGAACATCGAATCGATCAACAATTTGATGCTTTATGTTGAAAAAAATAAATATTTCACCGATGCTCCTTTTTTTCCGGTTGTTATGGCTGCAGAGCAAAGCCACTTGAAATTCATTTTACAATTGAAATATTATACAGAGAACTAATGCTTCGATAGCGAAAAAATCGCTGATAAATCGCGAATAAAAACGAAAATGAAAAATCCGGCTTCCTCTTGTGTGAAGGATACATTAGCTAGCAGGAAGATGGATATGAGAATAACAAGAAGTGGAGAGAGTGAGAGAGGATGGAAAAGTAATAGGTAGAGTGGGTTTGTGAATGTGTGTTTGTGATTGTGTTGCAAGAGAGAGAAGGGGCAGACAGACAGATAGACGGACTCTAACTTGTGCAGGTGTAAAGTACATTCCGGAGGCGTTTTAGCTTGATCCTACAGAGGATTTAGTTTGTTAAGACATCTAACAACATACGCCTTGATGCACTAAACTACCATGGCTTCGTAACAGCATTACTTCTGCTGAGTGATTTCCTTGGAAACCAATTTTCGTCGTTCCTTGTTTTCATGTAGGTCATTAATGATTAATTCATTCGGAAATCTTCTACAGGAACGTTTCCCTTTTCTTTTATGTATTGCTTTTGAAACTATAACTAAAATTAAGCTCTCTTTCTCCCTCTCTCTCGCTTTCCTTTTAGTTCTTTAATGTTCAGTAATTGTAGATACGAGGGTGGATCGAAAAGTAACGCACAATATTTGTTTTTAAAAAAGTTTAATAGGTAAGGTACAATTACAAACAAATGCACACATGAAGGGACATATTTTTGTCTATTTTTCTATATAGTCGCCATGTTTCTCAACACATTTCTCCCGTTGAGATATCAGTTTCAAAATACCCTGTTCATAGAAGTCCGTTCGGTTGGAGTATAGCCATCTGCGGACTGCTGTTTTCACTTCTGTATCTGACGTAAAGCGTTTACCGGCCAGTAATGCTGATGGTGTCACACTTCTTCACGATTATGCTCGCCCCCATTTGCTGCAGCTGTTCGTGAGAAAATCAACAAATTTGGCTGGGAGTTGCTCCAGCATCCTCCATACAGTCCAGACCTAGCACTTTCATTTGTTTGGTCCCGTGAATAAATTCATGGCCGGCAAACGCTTTGCGTCAGATGCAGAAGTGAAAACAGCAGTCCACAGATGGCTATACTCCAACCGAACGGACTATTATGAACAGGGTATTTTGAAACTGGTATCACGATGGGAGAAATGTGTTGAGATACTTGGCGACTATATAGAAAAAATACAAAAGATGTCCCTTCATGTGTGCATTTCCTTGTAATTGTACCTATTAAACTTTTTGTAAAAAATATAAAAAAATCTTGTTGCTTACTTTTCGATCCACCCTCGTATTCTAGTCTACAATTAGATGTTATGGTAAACCATGTAGTTTACAAATGTATTCCCATTTTAACATTCTGCCTGGGAACTAGCGGCTGAACAAATAACTGAAGTACTAGGTTCTCGCGGAAACTAAATTCACACTCAGGAAATGTAAACAGTAGAGATTTATCGATTGGCCAAGGTGAGAGTGGGAAAACAGATTCAACCTCCCGGTCAGAAGGAAATGAAAACCGTTTCTACTAAATGAACTGAAATCTATTACCTTTAAAGTTAGCATATTCGCAAAGATGAAAGAGAGTAAAATGGTAAATTAATAATAATAATAATAATTTTTTTTATCTAGCAGAGTTAAGGCCTAGAGGAAGTTTTGTGTTCCACCGCCAAATTCAAAGTTGAGATTTAACATAAATACTCGTTTTGAGGGCTCCTGAATCCAAAAATAGTATTTTCATAAACAGTTATGTAGGCTATGTATGTATTTGTGCATGTATGTTATGTATGTATGTACGTATGTATGTATGTATGTATGTATGTAGGGTATGTATGTAGGCCTATGTATGTATGTATGTATATAGCTATGAATGGAATATATATAAGTACGTACGAGGCGCGTCCAGAAAGTAAGTTTCCCTGGGAACTTTACAGAAACAAAACACAATTCAATGGAAATATTTATTGCAACAGATACAGCAAGTGTTCAGCTACTTTTCAACGTATTCACCACTGGAATTGAGACATTTCCCATACCGTGTGATTAACTTTTTAATGAATGTGTCGTAGAAGTCTGCCGCCAGGGATTTGGATCACTGGGTGACTATCATTTCCTCTTCTCTGTCATTCCCTATTCCCTATTCCCTATTCCCCATTTATTTCTTGAGGTGTAGGAAAAGATGGACATCACTAGGAGCGAGGTCCGGGCTGTAGGGTGGATGTTAAACTCTTCTCAGCCAAACTTCTGCGGGAGACTTGCTGGGAGGTGTATAAAAATCCACTCTACATCCCGAATGTCATTCCCAGTGATTTTCATCTTTTCCTACACCTCAAGAAATGACAGAGAATGAAAGAGGCAGAGATGGTTGTCACTCAGTGGTTCAAATCCCAGGCGGTGGACTTCTACGACACAAGCATTAAGAAGTTGGTCACACGGTATGGTAAATGCCTCAATTCCGGTGACGAATATGTTGAAAAATAGCTGTACACTTGCTGTATCTATAGGAATAAATATTTCCATGAATTTGTGTTTTGTTTCTGTTAACGGTCACAGGGAAACTTACTTTCTGGACGCGCCTCGTATGTATATATGTATGTATGCATGTATGTTTGTGTATGTGTGTGTCTATTTGTATGTAGGCCTATCTGTGTGTCTGTGGATGTGTGTGTCTATTTGTATGTATCTGTGTGTCTGTGAACAGACTAGCCCCAGGACGGAAAATAGTATGAAAACAAAGCTTTGTATTTGTTTAAGTACCTTTTGTGGATGTGACACGAAGATTGGTGACGACTTTCTCTTACTTTTAAGGGGACTTTACACGAAGAAAATTTCGTTTTTCGTGATTTTCTCGAAAACAGCTCTAATTATATTTTTTTTCAAATTTGTTCACGAGATGCTTATAACTAAGAGCTAAAACTTTTATATGAAATATTTTTTTCGATTTTTTTTTCTTCTGAAGATTAGTCTAGCCTAGTGAACAATAAAGCTTTGAATCAGGTTTGAAGCAACTGAATACTCGCTCTTTCAAGGCCTCTTATTCTATATCAGAATGTGAAGTGAGAAAGATGTATTGTTGGCCATGCTTAGAGTAAACAAAGTTACGTGTGTGTGTTATTATGCTCACACTTTATCTTGAGCCGAAAAAATGCGGGGGTGAGGGGAGCTGATATTGCATGCAGTATAAGAGACTGACTATTGCAGAAGGCGTTGAGTTGAAATTGACGTTGTTTCTGAAGGGTAGCCAATTACCAGAAAATATAACGTGTGTAGTTTTATGCAGGTACACAATGGAACTAACTGTAATTTATAGCACTTTCAACTCTCGCTAACAACTAAAGATTTTATATTGATTCAGATATTATAGTAGAACATGTCGCTAGAGAAATGAATAAAGTAATATATTTAGGCCTATTTAGACGATTTCTCTCCCGGTCTTCAGAAAAAATAGAAAATCGTTTAAAAGTCGTAGCGTTGTACACATAGGCCTTCTTGAATACGCACTTTCACATGCCTGAATTGATGTAATTTAACTAAATACCTTTCGCGAAAGTTTGTAGGTAATTAATACAACACATTTAATACAACGAAATAATAAAACTTGACTTGTTCTTTCCTCCAACGACATATTCGGCTTAAAACACTTTAAATTGCTTTTCCTTCCATTTCATTTATTTGGTTTATTATTTCGTTGATTTCCGATACTTCTTGGTTTAAAGAATCTTTATTTTTAACTTCGTTGTCACTTATATCGACCATTTCCACAACACCAGTACTGTTCTTCTAATATCCCTGGATTTATTCTGTCATTTTCAGAATAATATGATGTAAACAAATAAAAAAATTGACGGTAGCTCAAGAATGCCACAACGGGAAGTTTTTTTGGGTATTGCAATACTGGGGACGGGTCGCGATCTTCATTTTTTCGAGCGAGGCCTTCTTTATATGGACGGTTTTCGGCATTATGGAGTGTTTGGCTCAAGATAAAGTGTGCGAATAATAATCAGATTTTATTTGGGTTATGTATCCTTCGGGGATTCGATACGATGTGGTAACGACATCTCTTCATTTTTGCAACCAGTTTACAAGAAGAGAACTTCATACACAATATTATACTAAGAGGCGAACGTTTATTTGAGCAGAGGAAGTTACGTGAATTTCACATCAGATATTTAACTAATATGGCCTGGCTAGTTTAGATTTATGAAACTTTTCCTTATTACATGCTAATAACACTTAATTAATACACTCGTGCTATCCACTTTATTAACTCCACAACAGCGAGGAGGCTCAGCCTCGGTGTAATAACAAGAGTAAAGAACTAATTTTCAGTTCGTCGATCAAGAAAGCTCTGCTTGAAGTTGGGTCATGTGTTCATTAAACGATTTTCACATGCTTAACAAAGTTGCAATTTCTAAAGCAAATTCACAAATAAGTAATTAGCTATGTAGTCTATGTGTGTGTTACATAGGATAGTCTATCCTGCAAAAAGAAAGTAGGATGGGCTGTCCATAACCACCTATAGAAACGGTCTTCCAGCTCATTTATAACGTCATACTCAGGAGGCCAGCTTAGCATTTAGCAACAGATGATATTGTTCATGGTTTAACTAATTGGATGAATAAGGAATTAATTAATGAACATTTGCTTAATATTTTCATATTAATTACAATAGTAATCATTTAACGAGCGAGGTGGCCAAGATGGTAACGTCATGGACTCGCATTCGGGAGGTTCCAGATTCAAATCCCATGCCCGGCCAATTTCATTGTTTCCCGAGTCGTTAAGTCAAATGCCGAATTGGATATTTACATACCATGAACCATCCTCACCTTTCATCCTGTATCATATCCATTTAAATTTAATATCAGTTGAAATTTACTCCATAAAAGACACTAACAATAGACAAAATAATTGATAATCAATAGTTTCATGGCCTACCCTACTGTATACAGCTAAAAGGAGTATAAATACAGCTGAATTAAAAATAAATAAAAAGATCAGTTATAAATAAAATTATCCATTCAGAGCAGCCATAAGGTAATGAAATTGGATATTTTAACTTCATGACTGGTGAATGTAGGCTACATTTATTCGAGATGGGGTTATATTATTATGTACGAGGGAGAATAAAAATTTGATAAAATTTAATAAAAACTGAAATTTTTTTCACACCATTTTACTGCAGGTAGAATGTTTGCTTGTACATTATTTTTCTACTTAGTCCCCTCCTAGTTCAACGCACTTAAACCCATAAGATAGGAAGTGCTTCGATACCGCGTGAGAAAAATTATTTTGGTTGACGCTGTAGCCACTCGTGCACCGCCGATTAGACGTCTTCATCAGACTTGAGTACTTCTGCCCTCGAAGGTGATCCTTTAATGAACCAAAAGATGTGGAAATATGATTGTATCAAATCTCGCGATTATGGTGGATGTCGTCGACGGTTTTTATTGTTGCTCGAGGAGCATGAGGACGGGCGTTATCATATTGAAGCAAAACACCTGCACTCAGCAATGTCCTTCGCTTTGGCACTATCGGATTTCCACATCTTTAGCCCATTAAAGGAGCACCTCTTCCACTCTTTACAGGCCTAAGCTTTCTCCCCCTTGAATTGGTTTTAAAGAAGTTATATACAGAGCTCTTGAATCACCCGGTATAAATCACTAAAAGCAACACAAGCAAATTACCTACATTGGTATATTAAGTATACGAAGATAGCTACTTACCGATCGAGGGAGATGGCGACCAAGGTGAAGACACTGGCAGCGACTGTCACATTGGCCACGAAGTTGTTGACAGTGCAATACAGCGCTCCAAACGGCCAGTCCGAGTTGATCATGAAGATGAAGTTAAAGATGCAGTTGAGCAAAGACATGAGAAGATCAGACACACTGAGATTTACCAGGAAGTAGTTGGTCACAGTCCTCATTCTGCGATGTGCTGAAATGTAAGAGAAACTATGCGATTAAAATTGTCTGCAGCTTTTTTTTTTTTTTTTTTTTTTTTTTTTTGTGACGTGTTGGAAGTTCTATTTTTAATTCAACCTGACTAAAAAGATTTTTGTTTTGTTTTTTCGTTTTAGCCATACTAAGTTGTACGTAACGTGTGACGCAACGGTATCATTATGATATTTATTTCGAAATTGATTTTTATTATAACATTGGTGTGGTATCTATTATTATCGATTATTATCGAGCACGGAGCGAGCTTGAAACCTTCAGAGCAGCAATTAATACTGCGTAATAAACAACCTGTAATTAAAATAAAATCAGTTCTGTTCGTCTTAATTTTAATATTCTAAAATGAATTTATTTCGTGTTTTTGAATCCGTTCGTTTCGAGAAAAAGACCAAAAAGAAATTTCAATTTGGTCCGACATCATGAGCTACCATCAGTCGCAGAAGGCAAGAACGATGAGAACAGCTGATAGCGAAGGGTAGGATGCCCGTTTGTTTGAGTGAATCTAAAATCTCAAGACTTAAATATCTAATTATGGGCGAACAAAACAGTCCAATGCAAGTTTCCGATAATGGTAATTAAGACCATAATATATATACAGTATATATATATATATATATTATAAAGAAACATGGCTAACTCACTCACTGACAATAATGTTTGCCCACTTCCAGATGAGCTAGGAACTTGAAATTTGTTTTTAGGCTGTAAAGCACAGGAAAATTCCAAAAAAATTATTTCTTAAATTTGTAGCCCTAAAAATCTCGAAAAAGGGCTCCGTTTCCATGGCAACGGTATTATCAAACAGTGTTCACGTAGGGCTCTGAAAGTTTAGAAATAATTATTTCCGTAAACCTAACGGGGTGGTCGAGACAGTAATGTCTTGAACTCGTTCTGAAGTCTCAGGTTCATAAAATTAAATCAAATTAACATATTTTTGTCCACAACTAACAACATTTTCTTCTATCTGTGAAAGACATTTCATAATATAAATTCTTTAATCATAACTCGTAGATGAAATCTCGCATTTTTACTTGTGTCTTTCTATGATTTTCCCTGTCGTAAAGGCAATGCTAAATTGAATATTTACATAAATGGGCTATGAAATCTACGTAAGCAAAATATTTAGCCAAGGCAACAGACTAAAGACAGGCATTCTATCTTCCATACATCTTTTAAAAACCCTTTCCCGAGAACCTCAGTGGGGGTTTGGGGGCGGAGCCCCTATGAGCGAAGCGAGTGAAAATTATAAAACTGGCTTTGCTCGCTTCATAAACGTACTGGTATCGTAATAAATATCAATATAAGCTCATGCATGTAGTACTGTTATCCGTATTCTGTTACATAGAAATCTGATAGTAGATCTAATTCGTATAATTTATGTTTTACTTTTTAGAGCAATACTCGAACATGGAAGCCAAATGGAGGATTTTTTACGGCCATTCATTCACAGCGTAAACAGAATGAACAAAGCTTTCTTAATAATATAGCGAAAGTCAGGCGAAATTTCTGTGAAATAACTAGACTGTGAAAACTAAAGTAACAAAGGATTCGGAGTCTGCTATTCATCTTTATAACGTTGCGGTTCTTCTGTATATTTCGTTAGCAACCATTCATTTAGCTGAAATTGCCATGTAGGCGTACGAAGTAATTAACACACGAGCGATTCGGCTAGCAACAAGAGCAAATAGGAGAAGCAAACACTTTGTGTCACATACTTGGAAAACAAATACCTGTATGATGTATCTTAATGGCATGACTGTTGAATTCATGTCCAGCAGAATTTTGTCGTCTTTTCCTGCCACTACTGCGCCTACCGTTTTTCTCGAGCCAAGGAGGACAAAAAGAAAATAAACGATATTTCGCTAATAAATTTCCTCTGATCCTAGTTTTTAGGGAGGAAATTGTGTATATTCGTATACTTACTTACTCAATGACAATAGACAATTTCTAAGCAACCTAAAGGAATATTATCTATTTTATGGAACCCGGAGGTTCATTGCTGCACTTACCCGAACCCGCCATTCAACCATATTCCGTGCTAACTCCATCCAACCATCCCTCTCAAGTCCTATATCCCTTAAATCTATCCTAATATTGCCATCCCACCTACGTCTGGGTCTTCCAAGTGGTATTTTCCCATTGGGCCTCCCAGTCAGTATTTTTTAGAAATGTCTTTCCACTCCCATGCGCGCAACATGCCTAGCCCATTTCATCTCCGTGATTTAATCCGGTAACGAGTATAGGTTATGAAGCTCGTCATTATGTTGTTTTCTCCAGTCCCCATTTTCATCTTTCGTAGGCCCAAATATTTTCCTAAGCTCCCTGTATTGGAATACTCTCAGGTTATGTTCTTCCCGAAGAGTAAGCGACCATGTCTCACATCCATATAATACAACGGCAGGATAGTTGTCATATCGTAGACAGCTGTCTATAAATGTAGATGACCAAAATTATCCAGCATATCATTCTAACAACTACATTTTTAGGCAAAAGTATATAGTACCACGGTGACCAAACCCTGGCTTGCGAGCCGCATGCGGCTCTTCTAACATTCTCGCGTGTCTCTTAAAAAATTATGAGACTAAAGTAAAAATTGCTTAATTTTTCTGGACTGGCGATTTATTTTTTTTTTTTTTGGGGGGGGGGGTAGCTTCATACCAAAGCCCATAGCGATGGATTCAGCTGCAGCAGCTGTAGAGCTGGAACTACAGTGTACTGGCTATTAGAGAGAACAACAAAATGGATTTGCAGTGGTTGAATTTTGGAAGCAGGTCCCAGAACAGAAGTAGACTATCTAAATACAAAACAGTGTGCCAAAAAATCAATTTTTGGGACAACCTATTCATGCGAGTTTTGTATTCAATGAGGAAGATCATTAAATTTATGCATCGAGGAGTCCTAACTGATGCATATTTAACTGAACTTGTGAGAATGATCTTAACTGGCCACCTACCAGATTTCAAGCAATTAGGCAATTCTCCTATAAAAGGTTTTTTCGCTTAAGATGCGGTTGGTTCATTAAAAAAGCATTATATTTGCGTTTTACTAATTCCAGTACTGATACTTCCTATGTTACGTGTAGAGGAAGTACAGTATTCAACAGTCAGCTCTGTAACAGAAGCCATGACCTAAATTTGAATCATATTCAATTATGTTACAGTATTTCAATATCCCTGAATTATCACACAGACGAAATTGTCATGCATTGTTGTTTTTATATAAATTACTTAATAACGAAATGGACTATATTAATATTCTCGAAGAAATATCTTTTTATGTTCCACGTTATAGATCTTGCACAATCTTTTCTTCTTCCCAAAATCAAGCACTGACTCCCATAATAATTCTCCCCTTTATAATGTGCTCCGTCTATACAATCAGTTGCACAAAATGGGCAATATAGATATATTTAATACAAAGAGTATGCGGTTTAAAAATTTCTGCCATAAAAATTTGAAAACTTAAAAAAAGCAATAATTAAAAAAGTGATAGTTAAAATATGCTCCATGTCATTTTCTTTATTTAAGACTTTCGTTTCCTCCAAAACTATTATATTACAGTACTTATGTTTTGATCTGTTCCCTTCATTGTTTAATTTTCATATTGTATGTGTTTCTTGTTTCTTTTTTCTGTTTTTTTTTTTTTTTTTTTTTTTTTTTTTTTTTTTTTTTTTTTAGTTGTAAGTTAGTATTAGTTTAAATATTTTTAGTATTATATTAAACTTATACTGTACTATTAGTGTTGTAAGACTGGTGTAATTAGTATAAGAGAATGTTATTGGGCAATCGACCTGTTATATTCTCAACATAATAATAATAAGTAATAATAATAATAATAGTTATAATCAGGGCCAGGATTCTAATGACATGTCATCTTTGTATTGATGCTTTATAGACATTGTCAACTTGTAGATAAATCCTAATCATGGCCTCTAGATTATAGAAATACATTTTTATTAGGACATTTTTTGTCATTTTATGCAATTTTATATTTTTAGGGCATATATTTCAATTTTACGTCATTATTTTGTCATTTTCGTGTCATTTGCTTCCTTATTTAGTCATTTTCATGCATTTACGTTGAGCATATTAACTTTTTTTGTCTCTTTGAATAATTGTTTGTTTAATGCAAGAAGGACACTCGGTGTTCAAGTCTCAGTCGGAAACGAGAATCAAAGAAACGCCAAAGTATTTAGACCTGCAACATCCTTTCTGCATTTACAGTTCTTTTTACAATTATGTAAAAATTAGTCTATAACTTTGCGTGTACAATAATAACTTTTTATGAATAAAATATAAGTTTTTTGGTCATTCTTTATAATTATTAAGTAATTTTCTTTAAAATTTAGGGTCATTTTAAAGGTCATTTTCCAAACAATTTTTGGTCATCAGAATCCGGGCCCTGATAATAATAATAATTAGGGCTGTACCGATTAATCGGTTAATCGGCTCGATTAATCGATCAAACATTTAATCGTCGATCAATTACATTTTCCGATTAATCGGTTTAGTCGAATTCTGAAAAAAACGTTTTTCGAGAAATGGGTCAAATGACCAAACTCCTTTCTCTCGCTTCTCCGGCCTTGGCATATCATGTGTCATTGTGTCCAAACAATTCCCGTTATTCAGAAACCTGAAGGGTAGTTTAGTCAACAAACTCGGAAAAGTAAGTTTGGGAATATTTCTTCACTAGTTAACTAATAATGGTATTCATTAATTTAGGATTTCTTCTGATTATCTGTAGTGTAGTAGTTATTAAACGTGTAAAACAATATTAAATGCACACTTTGGTTTCGTTTAAAATACCGACCTGCTTATCGATTTACCAGTCAAGCGTTAACTCGATTAGAAATTTTAATCGATTTTCAGCCCTAATAATAATAATAATAATAAATAAGTATTAACCATGAAGATCTTCTTGGAGGTATTGAAGATATCTCTAGGTTTCTTTGCCATCTCCATCGACTGGAATCTCATATCTTGAATAAGAGTTTTAAACAACGCCATTGTATGTTAATTAAAATTATTCCTGAGCCTTCTGTGGCTGGCACTTTTCCTGGAAAAGTTTTTTTGTAATGACGGTACAAAAGAGGAATAATTAAGTCGTTCTTTCATTGCGTACAATACAGCTATTATGAGAAGCTGGATAATAATTGCCTTGTCTCTTTGAAAACGAAAATGTCATGGAAATATCTGAACAGCTTTTCATTTAAAAACTAAACATCTAAAATAAATCTGATTCCCCAGTAAAAGCTTTGCCTGTTAGTACAATATAATTATATGATGTATGACATTCTCCTCATCTAAATTGGATGTAAAAATGACGGGAATGTCGTTACCATATCGCATCCCTGAAGGATAGAGAACAGAAAAATCTGATAATGCACTCACGTAACTTCTTTATCTTAAGGCTAGTTTACACGATGACACTAGGTTTCGTAACCACTTTCTTGAAAGTGATTTCATGAAACTAATTACACACATTTTCTTTCCAATGTAACCACACATTTCATGTTATTTCTGAAGTTCAGGTTGTTAAAATCCCATATAAACGTTTGAAACACCAATGAATACAGTCATTTCACAATTTCCTCACTTCCCCATTTCATTTTACGAAATGCGAACAAGCTAAATAAGCGTATAATCTCAAAATTACTATTATAGTTTCGTGAAAAGCTGGAATCAGCCGAAACTGTCTAGTATCGTAACTCATTGTCGCCAGTACATCTAGCGCTTGCGCATTCAAGTAAAAAACAGTTGCGAAACTGAGTTACGAAACCTAATTTCGTCGTGTAAACTAGCCTTAACTCATTGTCGCCAGTACATCTAGCGCTTGCGCATTCAAGCAAAAAATAGTTGCGAAACTTACTTACGAAACCTAATTTCGTCGTGTAAACTAGCCTTTCAGCATGGGCATTATATACCTTCCTCACTTAGTAGAATAAGAGGCCGTATTGCAAAGAGTACGTATTAAGTTGTTTCAACCTGATGCTAAACTTTATTGTTCACCAT
This sequence comes from Ectobius pallidus, assembly GCA_964059195.1. Lineage (NCBI taxonomy): Eukaryota > Metazoa > Arthropoda > Insecta > Blattodea > Ectobiidae > Ectobius > Ectobius pallidus. The sequence goes on from CAXKWD010000006.1 coordinate 144,191,955, forward strand.
GCAAGACTGGGTTTCTACAAACCCTTCAGATAATTCTTGCAGAAACAAATTTCGTTTTTCGCGATTTTCTCGAAAAAAGGCTCTTACGATTTTGTTTAAATTTTGTTCATGAGGAGCTTAAATATACTGAGAGTCAAAATTTTTATTTGAAATATGTATTTCTCAAATTTCTCTGAAGGGTAGATAAGCCACCCATTGTTTGTAGAAACCCGGTCTTGCCTGGTGAAAAATAAAGCTTTGCATCAGATTGAAACAACTGAATACGCGCTGTTTACAATGCGTCCCCTTATTCTGTATCAGAATGTGAAGTGAGAAAGATGTATGGCCCATGCTTAGAGTAAAGAAAGTTCCATGAGTGCATTAATCAAATTTCATTTGGGTTGTGAATCCTTCTGGGATGCGATGTGATGTAACGACATTCTCTTCATTTTTATAACCAATTTATATGAATAAAATAGTATCGTTATTATACCAAGAAGCAAAACATTTATTTGGGCAGAGGAAGTTATGTGTTTCACATCAGATTTATTTTTTGTGATTACAAAATAGGCCTCCAATAGGCCTTTACAGGCAAGAATATAGAGTTCTTAATTTTTCTCAGAAACAACGACACGTTTTTATATAACAAAATCCTACCAGGATTAGATAAATCTCTCCACGTATGAAGGGAGAAGAAGAAGTAGACGAGGCTGTGAATGAATAATGTAACAGTTCAGTTCTACAGAAAGCGTCGAGTGAGTTTTTATTACACTGAATACAATTCAGGAAATATTGTTTGAATATTATCATTTATCGGCCCTTTCTGTTGTAAAGAAAACACTCGTGTCAACATGCATAATGCCTTATTTCGAGTACTGTGATATTCTATTAAGCGACCTGAGCTCAAAACTAGAACAGAGACTACAACGTGTTCATAATGCTGACGTTCGCTACATTTGTGGTATTCGTAAATCAGATCATATTACGTCCAGCATTTGAAACATTGGCATGGTTTTAATTGGACGAAAGAAGAAAACTGCACTCTCTCTGCCTCCCCTATCGAACTCTTCACACTTCCTGTCCTCACTATCTGTAATCACGCTTTCAAACTCTTTCATCTCATCATAACGTAAACACCCGGTCTAGCACAATCATATTCTCGCAATATTTACCTAAAGATCATACATCTCTTTACTCATCATCCTTTACTACTTCAGACATCCGAATGTGGAATTCTTTACCATCTCACATTTAGGACTGCCGGTCACTGACAACCTTCAAATCGCAGTTAACAACACATATACATATTACTTAATAGTGTATCTGTAGTTTTACTGATTTAGCCAATAGGCTACAGTATATTACAGAATGTTTAATTAGAGATTACTCATATAGGAGAGTATTAAAGGGATTTTTAAAACGATGTTAAAGTATGTATATTAAGATTTAAGATAAAATGTCTCGTACATTATTGAGTGCTGTGAATTCTTAGAACTCTCTTATGAAAGCCCAAGAATTCTTTAATACCATGTGAAGAAACACAAATAATTTTCCTTTGGGTTTATGTACCTTACAACACAGATTTGTTCATCTGTTTAGATAAATGTGGCAACGAAAAGACATCCAGCATAAAATAATGATGAAAAGATCTTTGAATTTCTTCTCCTTCACGGTATCATATTTCATGATTCCACGTCATCTATATTTATAAAAGTAAATCTCATCCCAGAGAACAGCTCTAGTGACTCCTTCAAATGTAAATTGATATCCCCACAATACCACCCTAGCCTATTCTTGCATACCAAGCTTTGTAAACATTAATGAATGCTCAGAGTGATCCATAAATAAAAAGACGTTCATTGACGATAAGTAATTGCGGTAAAGTCAGGAATATGATGGTTTTGAAATATATTTCATAGTTTTTTTGAGCTTTGCTCCTGACATGTGTAGAAGAATACAGGTGAATATCATTCTATGTCAGTCTTTGTAATTTTTTGAAGTGTAGGGAAAGATGGAAATCACTGGGAGCGAGATCTGGGCTTTAGGGTGGATGTTTAAACAGCTCCCAGCCGATCTTCTGCAGGAGGGGTTTAAACATCCACTCTACAGCCCGGACCTCGCTCCCAGTGATTTCTTTATTTTCCTACACCTCAAGAAATGACTGGAAATGACAAAAACTGACAGAGAGGAGATGTTTGTCTCATAGTGGTTCAAATCTCTGGAGGCAGACTTCTACGACACAGGTATTCAACAGTTGGTTCCACAGTATGACAAATATTTCAATTCCGTTGGCAAATATGTTGAAAAAATACCTGAATACTTGCTGTATCTGTTGGAATATATAGGGTGTAAAAAATTCCATATACCACCTTGGATGGTTTGTAGAGGAGATGAAATGAAACTCTTTTTTTATGAGACAAATATCTGACAGGTTCTCCGTTGAGAGAGGTGGGCCAGTACAGTGGCCACCACGTTCTCCTGATCTCAGTCCTATGGATTGCTTTAGCGTTTGGCATACGAAACACCAATAGATACTCCAGAAGAGCTGGTTGCCCGTGTAGGTGATGCTGCAGCAATTATTCGTGAGACACCTGATTGTTTTGAACGTGTGAGACAATCATTTGCACGCAGATGCCAGCTGTGCATTAATGTAAACGGACATTTCAACAAAATCTGTGAAACATTCATCACACGGCAGGTTGTATACAGTCACACCATCCACTGTCAAACCCTTAAGGACCCCTAGCGGAGAAACGGAGAAACTGTCAGACCTTTGTCACATAAAAAAAAGAGTTTAATTTTATCTCCTCTACAAACTCTCCAAGTTTGTATACGGAATTTTTTTACACTCTGTATATGTCCACGAACTTGTGTTTTGTTTCTGTTAACCGCCCCAGGGAAACTTACGCGCCTCGTATAAGCACTCGTGTACAAACTTTAAACGATATCATTAGAGCCGTTTTCGAGAAAATCGCCAAAAATGAAACTTTTATCATGTTCCGTGATAGTAACCTGAAAGTAAGAAAGACGTCACCAGTCTTCGGGTCACATTCCCCCAAGCATAGACGTGTTTATGAAAATATATATTTTTGGATTCAAGGAACACAAGACTTTATTAATGCTGACAACTCGACGTTCAATTTCGAGGTTGAACACAGTACTTCCTCTGCTTATAGAACGGGGAGAAAAAGTTAAAATTTTATTATACGATTTCAACTTGATCGTGTCTGATGTTGATTTATTTATTTATTTATTTATATATTTATATTTCCCTTTGGTGTAGGTAAGGCCTTAAGACTTACTCTTCCACTAACCAGAGGTGTATGTACAGGTAGGGAAAGAAAAGCGGACCTACTCCTGTAGCTGATTTCAGAGCCTTGTTCAGTTGTCAGTTTGATATGCAGTTCAGCATTAGCGGCCATGTTGAAAAGACATAGTACCGGTCTCTCGTTATCGACTATAAATGTCTGGTAAGGTACATTGATGAATTTTCTAATGGGTTTCGAACTGGGCTAAGTCAACAGTAGACACTAGAACAAATTTCAATACATTCCCTGCTATCCTGTGAACGCAGCTAGGCATGCGCAGTGGCCCATATCGGCAACTTGGATATTTTAGTCGGTCCGCTGTTTTCCCCCTACCTGTACATTCAAACGTTACCAAATAATCTAATTAAGAATAAAAAAATAGAAACATGATCAGTAGACTTCGGATTTTAGGTAAAAAACCCATTTTAATCCTTAAGTGATATACGGACGAAACTTGAATATGCATGTTTCATAAGTGACTATGCCTAAAACTGAGAGTTTTATAGGACCTAAAACAGCCTATTTTTACGTTAGAGCCTAATATTGCCTTTTTGCTTGTTTTTCCTATAAAGTTCCAAATAAGTCATTTTTTGTTATAAATTCTAGCATTTAATTTAAGTTCGTACTAAATTTTTGCTCGGAATGTGCAGTACATGACACATTTGTGAGGTGGTTAAATAGTAAGAAATGTTTCGTCTTCAGTAGAAAAATTCCTTGGAATTTCCAAGAAAACGTAGTGTTTTTCTCCCGACTCCCACATCCAGAAAAAAAAGTAGTTCTCTGAATCACTGAGGGATACAAGGGGTTGAATATACTAGTAAGATATGCGTAGCTTCTGGGCGCAGGGATTAGGTTTTCACTCTTATGGTAGTAATAAAAGCCCTAGTAATAGGCCTATATAATTCTGTGTACCATAGGCCTATATCTGTGTTTTGTCACGATTATTGATTATTGGTGACTTCAATAAATATAAAGTTCTGCATTGCAATTGAGATATTTAAGAAAATTGGCAACTTAACAATTTTATAAGAGACTATTTTACGATTTTTAGAACCTATTTTCCAATTTTAGAGCCTATTTTAGGAACCTAAATAGCATTTTTAGCGACCTAAAAGTCCGAAGTCTAATGATTAGTCTATATTATATCATGTAAATTATATTAGTGAAAACTATAATTAGAACTATATTAAACTAATAATAATAGGTAGAAAAAGAAAAAAAAGTATAATAAAAAGAAATGAAAACGATACAAAAGCAAACATTTTTTACATGAAAGTAATATATAATATAAATGTTAATGGTTGGTGGTCAAGTAGTCACTAACTTCATCTTGAACGATGTTCTTGATGCCAACCGAGTAATTGATGTTACACACTAAGAAACAGCTGTGAACCGATCACCAGCATTTCACAAATCAACCTTTTTCTAGTAACTTGATAGAACGAAAAATGTTCTGGTTTGTCTGCGTTATTGGCAATACTGATGTTGAATTAAACCTTCATACTGGTGTTTTTAATACAATTTCTATCTGACATTGATTGATATTAATGACAACCTTCATGGCTTGAAACGACAGATGTAAGCGTATAGCTTACCAAACGTTATTGCACTGCTGTGCACTTTATTTTAATGACAAAACGCCCTATCACAGCCTGCACATTTAATATGTGATATCTGGGTATAATGAAGCGAATACGATATGCTTATGATTTATTGCTCATGACTCTTTATTTTCCTTTGAGCAACGAGGACATATCAGGAGTTCAGAATCTATGTTTATACAGTAGGCCATGCAACTAATTGATTTTATTTATTTTCCATCTATTTCTTTATTTACTTCTATTGCCCAATTTCTGTTTCAGGTAAGAATGTTCTTCATCTGCCATGTCCAATTACAGAAATGGTGAGTTCGTCATTCTCTCTGTTTTTCAATATACTCTCTAAACTCAATGCTTCTCGTAGATTTAATCAATATTAGGCTATTATTTTGTCACAAAATGTTATAAATAACTTTTCTGTTAGTTCTACCTGGAACTCCTTCACAGCTTCGTTAACTGCAAAGATGTTGAAATCTGTGTTAAAATGTATTTACAAATATATTCCATCTCCTCGCCCTGATGGGAGCATAGGACCTAACAATGGAGATTTCGGTACCTACGACTAATTTAAACTCATTTTCCGAGAGAGGGGAGAGTGATAAGTGGCATTCCATCGCCTCACAACCCTCGCAGAGAACTAAGGTAATAATTGGACTTAAAAGGGCCGAGGAATTTTGTCCAGAGGCTCTAATTTAGGCTTGAAGTTCTTTAATGTGCCGTAAATCTCCGACACGGGCCCTCAGCTTAGTAATTCAAATCTTGTAAGTATTTCCACCTATATACTAGTAATCGTTATATACACCATATAATGCATTCAATTCTGATTGTGAATAAAATTTGGGATTATATACATTCATGTGCATTGAATTTTATTATAGCATATCAATGTACAATTGTCATATAATTCGGAATTGAATGCATTATATGGTGTATATAACGATTACTAGTATATAGGTGGAAATACTTACAAGATTTGAATTATTATCTTATACTAGTTGATACCACAAATTAAGCTTCATAATGAAGTTTATTAATAAACTCAGCTTAGTATCTCTCCCGGAGAACTTTGTTCCCAAACTTTTTCCGTCCATCGACCCGGTCTCGGGTTCTAGAGTCGGGCACACTACATATTTTCCACCGTGGCTGATTAAAATGATTGCCTTAAAATTACATGATTTTTTAATTATAATCTGGATTTGTAAGAAGGATGAATCCTCAGATTTTCCCTTATAATTAATTAGCGAAGGTGAAAATATTACTGGGGAAGGGGCAAGAATTTGACTGTTAGTAATTAATCGTGAAGTGTACATCGAAACCGGGATTAAAATTTTTAAATTATCAGTTGTTTTAATTGTTTATAGGCCTAGGCCTACATGATTTGGGTAAGTTTCATGAGTCTGTGGTACGTTTTAATCGTTTCATTTCCAACCTTTGTGCCCATACGGAAGCACAAGATTCGTTCTAGGGCCTAATCGTTTAATTATTAAGTGCCAGAATGATACCTGAAAAGATTGTATGGGGGACGGGAAAATATCCGTCCGTGTGTCTGTACGCGTAATAACTCAAATACGCCTTATCTGATTTTCATGAAACTTTGTATACATATTTATAACGTCCATGGAAAGAAGCCTATTGATATTGTACCAAATCGGTTGACTGGTACATGAGTAATGCCCAATTTAGTGTCTATTTTATGGTAATTTATTAGAAAGAATTTATCAAACGCAAATCAGTTCTCATGACAGCATTTTTTTTTTTAGAGTGCTCATATACGGCTTTGGAAGTTGCAATGCAGTTAGCTATGACAAATAACACCGTTCTTTCATATATGCTTATCAAACTATACCGTTAAACTGAGCGAGATGGCCGAAATAGTAACGTCTTGGATTCGCATTCTGTAGTTGTTGGTTCAAATCCCGTAGCCGGCCAATTTGATGTATATATTTATGTGAGTGTGCGATTGTCAAGATATCACAAATCTGTTGGGTTGTGCTGATGCTGGACGTTGTTAATCTGATTTTTTTAAACTATGCCTTTGTTCTTCCGCTTCCGCTTCCGCGTCCTGCTTAATCAATCAATCTGGAGCTTGACTCTGAAATCGATTAAAAAAAAAGACTTAATTTTCTGCATAGCATAATTGCAATCAAAACTGATTAAACAAAAGCATTCTGGCACTTGGTTACATCAGTTTACCTATTTTTATTTAAATTTGTTACGGAAAGCAATATAATTAAGAATAAAAGTATTTAATTAATGAAATGTATAAGTATGAAAACGATGTAAGTGTGAATAAATGTAAGGTTATAATTATGTTTCAGTTAAATAAATTAGCCTATTTAAATAAAAATCCATCAGTTGAATAAATAATTGTGGGCACATGCTTTTACTACTGTAGATGTTACACATTGCTGCATAATATCCTTGAAAGAAAGAAGACTCAAGAGTCCAAAAGAAAATTATGTACCCTATACCTGGATCAAAATAATTAGGATTTTATTTACTAGTATCTGGAATAATTCTCAACAGCGGTATCAGGAGCCTACATAGAATGCAACTTTCGCAGTTGTGTAGAGAAGGCTATGAAAATACTCTCACTGTCACACTCAGGGACATAATTTCATCTCTTGTACATATTTCCTTGTATTTCTAGGTGTCTGAACATGAAATTCCACTGTTGTTAACAGGGCTTAGTTGATGAAGCAAATTATAGTATAATTACTGGTAACATTATTCTCTGTAAGCATTTTTAAATATATTCCAGCCTGTGTCTGCTAATGAAGCAAACACATAGGAAGTGAAACTGGAGTCAACAGAACATCTGCCACGTAATTAAAAACTTTTCCCTCCCTCCAGAACTCGGCTTAGGAACAAAAAGTTCGTCTCATACTTTGTTTCTCTACTCTTCATTAATATCGAAACAATTCATGTTTTTTCTCCCTTTGTGAAGTGAACTTAATACATGGCTCTGATCTCGTATTTCTGTATACAGTTAGTAACTACAATGACGCAATTAACTTCTGGACGGAACATTATAATGTAATCTCATTAACAGAAAAAAGGTCCTGTGAGCAGTTTTTATAAAAATTTTCACTGCAGAGAAGGATTTCTAGCCCTTTGCTTTGCGAAAGCATCTCTTGTACACAGGACGTCCTCAAAATAAGTGTTATATACGAGGGAAAGGGCATAAATCATGGGAACTGTTTTTCCTGTGAAAATATGAGACCATTTAAAATTTCTGAAGCATACAAACGAAAGGGCAGAGTATGGAATATACGTATAATGCAGATTATGGGTACTAGTCGTAGAGTAGTGAAGGAAACAGATACTCATAACTAGGGGGCGGATTTCTATGACATTTCATGTTTCCCCCTTTTCGCCGTGGGTGAGTCGGTAGCGCGCCTGCCTTCCACTCCGGCGGCCCGGGTTCGATTCCCGGCCGGGTCGGGGATTTTTCAGTAGTGAAAAATCCCTTTCCCGGGTTCAGGACTGGGTGTTTGTCAGTAGGTTAAGATAATGCACATTGTGCGCGGTTCCTTAATTATTATATTTTCCCCTTTGCATTATTTCAGGTTTCCGACTAATTTAAACCCGATTCCAAGCATCCTGGTGAAAATGGAACGGCTTTTATTGTGCATATAACTGCATATTTAGGAAATTTTCAACTATTGTAGCATATTTAGAATGAATATGCATATTTAGGTCATATTTTGGCATATTTGTGTGCATATTAAAGAAATTTTAAGTTTCATATCATGTTTTTTTTAAATTTTGCATTATAATAATACTTTTTTGAGAATTTACAGATATTTTAAATAATTAACACTATATTTTAATATAATGTATTGTAATGGAACTTAAAAAAATATACATCAATGTTTAAGTGGTAAAGTCATATTTTAAATTTTATTGGTCATATTTTAATGATGTTTAGGTCATAAATGCATGCATATATCCTATTTTTTAGGTCATAGAAATCCGCCCCCTACTCATAACCTTTGGGTAAGGTTCATGAATCTATGGTTCATTTTAATCGTTTCATTTCGAATTGGCAAGCCGATATGGCAGCATAGGATTCTTTTTGTTCGTTTAATTATTTAACGTTAAACAATATAATTAAGAATAAAATTATGTAATTCATGCAATTTATGTAGTTGTGTGTCAGTGCTCATAAATATATTGTTTTGTTTTTCTGTTAAATAAATGATTTAAACTAAACATCGAGCAGTTGAGTAGGCCTAAATAATCGCGGGCGCCTGCTAGTTCATTAAAAGCCATCCTCATTATGGTAGCTTGTTAATAGCCAATGCAGTTGAAATTCATTCTTCCATAACTTTGCTTTTAATTGTCAAAACCCATCAGCACAATGTTTGTTATTAATTGGTCTTTACGCTATGCAGTTAGTGGTGACCCATTATTACGGTTCATTAAAAATTATTTAATTTCATGAGAAGAAATCTGTAATTAATTTGCAGTATATAATGTACTAGCTTAAAAGGCCCGGCGTCGTCCGGGTTTTGTATTTTGTAATTGAAAATTAACTTATGATGGACTTTCGATTTTCAAATGATAGATCCTTGTATAGGTATTTACAATTTGAAATGAAGAACGACTTATCACATTCAAACTATTCGCTCAGAAAACGCTTGATATAGCTTTTTATAGAGGATGTAGAATTTTGCATCCCGGGGTGTTCTTGGACTCGCATTCGCTAGATCCCAGGTTCAAATCCCGTGGCCGGCCAATTGGACATGGGTTTCTCATGGTAGGTTTCCCCAGCCCTAATGGCAAATGCCGAATTGGATATTTTCTTACCATGAATCATCCTTGCTATTTCATTCTTTATCGTATTCATTTAACATCAATATCAGTTGAAATTTATTGACATCAACAATAGAAAATAATTGAATTTCAATAGTTGCATGACCTGCTGGTATACACACAGAATCTGAACTCCTGGTATGGCCTTCATGCTCAAAGGAGTATAAATGCAAATGAATTAAAAAGATAGTAATATACTGTCTAGGAAAGTAAAAATACGAGCTTCATTAAATAGAACAGGTTCATGAATTTATCTTAAACACTTAAGAAATTATTTTAAAAAGTACTATAGGCCTATATCTTCTAAGATCATACACTCAGCAGATAAACTACAGTGAATGCACAAGGAGGAGGAGAGAAGGTTTTAATTTTTCTATCACAGCATCAGGACTAGAAGACAACACCGTTTTAATTTTTAATTATTAATACATCTGCGTCTGCATAGCAAGATGCCTTGAAGATGATACTAGAGTATCGAAAGGCTTAGGCACAAAGTAAAGGTTGTTGAAAACATGGTATCAATTAATTTTTTTTTATTTATTTCATTTGTGTTTATACTCCTTTTAGCTTCGAGGCTATATCAGGAGTTCTGGATCTGTGTCTGTACAGTAGGTAGGCCATGGAACTATTGCTTGTCAATTGTTTCTATTGTCGGTGTATTTAATGGAGTAAATTTCTACTGATATTAAGTTAAATGGATATGATACAGGATGAAATGATGAGGATGATTCATGGTATGTAAATATCCAATTCGGCATTTGCCTTCAAGACTGTGGAAACGATGAAAAAACCCATGTAAAATTGGCCGACCACGGGATTTGATCCTGGGACCTCCCGAATGCGAGTACAAGACTTTACCATCTCGGCCACCTCGCTCGGTGATTTTATTTTAATTTAATGCAAAAAAAAAAAAAAAAAAAACTTTTGAAATTCATTCCCCATTATTTAAAAACAACATACTTTTTATTATCATTGCCATTATTATTATTGTTTATACAAGGTTATTATTGCTTGTGCAAAACTGTTGTGAATTGTTCTAATTCTGCATCACAGCATTCTTCATTTCCTCTTCCACCCTCCCAACAGCCACGATAAACATGTATATAGGCTACAACACCCTTGTAAAAATACAGTCCTGAAGCTATGCCCAGCATATGTGACGACCAATATATTATGAGGTTGGTATGTAATGTTTGCGTTGAATTCATGCGAGAGTTAAAAACCCCATTTTGTATAAATAAACAACTCCACTGTACTGGCGAGATTGCTTGCCTGGAAATCACCGTGGTGTTCTACGTCCGTGATTTCAGCAATTAATGCCATATCAAGCAATTTTTAAGGGAGTATGCCAGGAAAATTGGGTTCTAATGTAATATTTTAGAGTGTTACTGTTTTTGCGTTTATTAAGGATAACAAAAATAAAATTACTGAGCGAGGTGGCCGAGATGGTAACGTCTTGGACTTGCATTCGGTCCCAAATTCAAATCCCGTGGCCAGCCAATTACATGGTTTCCCGAGTCGTAAAGGCAAATGCCGAATTGCATATTTACGTACCATATCATCCTCACCATTTCATCCTGTATCATATCCATTTATATTAATATCAGTTGAAATTTACTCCATAAAAATACCCTAACAATAGAAACAATTGACAAGCAATAGTTCCATGGCCTACCCTACTGTATAGACACAGATCCCTTCGTAGGCTTCGTAGTTAGAAGGATTATAAATACAGCAGAAATATAGCATGAAATAAAAAATACTAAAATTACTGAGCTTGGTGGCCGAGACGGTAAAGTCTTGGACTCTCATTCGGGAAGTCCCAAGTTCAATTCCCGTGGCCATCCAATTTCATGGTTTGCCGAGTCGTAAATGGCAAATGCCGAATTGGATATTTACGTACCATATCATCTTCACCATTTCATCCTGTATCATATCCATTTATATTAATATCAGTTGAAATTTATTCCATAAAAATACCCTAACAATAGAAACAATTGACAAGCAATAGTTCCATGGCTTACCTTACTGTATAGACACAGATTCCGAACTCCTAATATGGCCTCGTAGCTAAAAGGATTATAAATGCAGCTGAAATAAAAAAAATAAAAATCCATCGCCATAACCACCTCGCTACCCAGGGCCAATTTTAGTTTAGCTAGATATGATAAGAATTTATATTTTTAAGTATATTTACAAAAGCTGCGTCTCATTAATGGTTGTATTCTAACCCTTACTTAAGTTGTTGTTCTTATTATTATTATTGTTTTTATTATTATTATTATTATCATTATTATTATTATTATTATTATTATTATTATTATTATTATTATTATAGGATCGCTGATGTAGCTTTATGCGAAGGTGCATACCATTCTTCAGTCGTCCAGTGTTGTAGTGGTAGAGGCAGGAAGACAAAATATTAAGGTTTTCTTTATTTATTTTCTACCTCAGCTACGTTTAAAATTTCAAGTTGATTGCTTTCTGAAGTGTAAAAGTTCGAACTCTAAGACGAGCGCCGCACTTAATTTACTTTTCTCGGCTGTAAATGAGATTTACTGCTTTACCGCTCGTTAGATCACACAGCCTGAGAAGTTCCTAAACACTTCTGTGCAACGTCTTGACGCTAAGCTTTTTGCATACCTCGAAGGGGTTATAATGAACGTAGGAAGTCGAAACTTGGTTGGGGAAACTTCTTGTGTTTGTAACAGGTGCTTATTCATCTAAATCGTGCCAGCATTAAATTATCAAGAATATAAACTAACTAGCAATTTCCCATGGCTTCGCCCACGCTTATTATCCAACCGCAAGATGTTTTAAATTTATTTAGCAACAAAATAATTAAACGATTACATTTGTTATCATTGACCGATTTTAAATAAACGACATGAATTTAATCATATTTTTAATTATAATTTTAGTTTAAATGTTTACAATGCCGTGTTGGTGATGGTACAAATAATAATAAAATATTATAAAGGAAAAAATGACAAATTTTCCTTATTGAGCTGGCCTGATTTTTCCTTATAGAGCAGGTCTGGTTTTTCCTTTTATAGCAGGTCTGATATTTCCTTATAGAGCAGGCCTAAATTTTTCCTTATAGAGCTGGCTTAATTTTTCCGTATATAGCTGGCTTGATTTTTCCTTGTAGAGCTGGCTTGATTTTTCCTTGTAGAGCTGACTTGATTTTTCTTACAGATCAGACCTGTTTTTCCTTATAGAGCAGGCCTGATTTTTTCTTATAGAGCAGACCTGATTTTTTCTTATACAGAAGGCCTGGTTTTCCTTATAGAGCAGGCCTGATTTTTCCTAATAGAGCAGGCCTGATTTTTCTTATAGAGCAGACCTGATTTTTTCTTATACAGAAGGCCTGTTTTTCCTTATAGAGCAGACCTGATTTTTCCTTGTAGAGCAGGTCTGGTTTTTCCTTTTATAGCAGGTCTGATATTTCCTTATAGAGCAGGCCTAAATTTTCCTTATAGAGCTGGCTTAATTTTTCCGTATATAGCTGGCTTGATTTTTCCTTGTAGAGCTGGCTTGATTTTTCCTTGTAGAGCTGGCTTGATTTTTCCTTGTAGAGCTGACTTGATTTTTCTTACAGATCAGACCTTTTTTCCTTATAGAGCAGGCCTGATTTTTCCTGATAGAGCAGGCCTGATTTTTTCTTATAGAGCAGACCTGATTTTTTCTTATACAGAAGGCCTGGTTTTCCTTATAGAGCAGGCCTGATTTTTCTTAAAGAGCAGACCTGATTTTTTCTTATACAGAAGGCCTGTTTTTCCTTATAGAGCAGACCTGATTTTTCCTTGTAGAGCAGGCCTGACTTTCCCTTATAGACTAGGCCTGTCCCACTGGCGGCCCCCAGATCGCATGCGGCTTGTGGAAGTAGTTTTTGCTGCTGCGGTAAAGAAAATAAAACTTTATGAATGTTTTAGTATAAAGTTCAAACAGCGCACTTTACTGTAGGCGTAAACTGCAAGTCTGTTACGGTTAAACATGGAAAATATATTTTTCCACTTTTTCAAGAACTGTCAAATGAAATAGAAGATGTGATTTTTTTTAACTTTGTGAGGGTATTGAAATTATTGTACAGGAATTTTCTTAAAGATTTTCTGGATTGGAGATCATGCTTGTGTTTGGAAGCACACACCTTTGTGAATGTACATTTTCTAATAAGAAGTTTATCGAAAATTAGTAGATAAAATAGAATTGACTTGTCTAAGTAACAGTTCTCTGTTATGCTTGAGATTCGGAATAACTATTCTCGAAAATCAGCTGACATTTCTCTCGATAAATTGCCAGTTTTAATTGAAATCTAGTTTGACAATAGTACATTATGCAATAATCCTATAATGGCATGTATTAAGACACGAGCTACGTTTATGAAACGTGCAATTTTCATACGAGTATCTTAATTACCAGTATAGACAAGTTGCACACGACTGTTTTTGTACGAACGTAATTTGTCTAAATTTTTAAATTTTGAGATTTTAGACTCACTCAAACAAAAGGGCAGCGCGCCATGTCTTTCGCACTTGTCAGTAAAGTCGAAGCTTCCTTTTTGTCATTTCTTGAAACCAACTCATATTTACAACACGAAATTAATTACTTTTAATATGATATTAAAATTAACTTGAACAGAATTGATTTTGTTATAATTATAGGATATTTATTACTCAGATTTCAGCTCCTAGTCTCGAGGTCTCAAGATCGTTCCGTGTTCGATAATAATCGATACCACACCGGTGTCGAAATGAGTGTTATTATTAGGGCTGTACCGATTAATCGATTAAGCGATTAAATATTTAATCGTCGATCAATTACATTTTGCGATTAATCGTTTAGTCGAATTCTGAAAAAACGTTTTCGAGAAATGGGTCAAATGTCCAAACTCCTTTCTCAGTGCCGAGTGAGAGAGTTTTTAGTGCTGCCGGTATTATTGTAAACAAGCTACGATCGGCTCTTGAACATTCAAATGTCAACAAACTCGTGTGTCTCAAATCTTGGCTGAAAAAGTAACCGGAAATGTAAGTTTTGTATATATTTTTTCACTAGTTAACTAATAATGGTATTCATTAATTCAGGATTTCTTCTGATTATCTGTAGTGTAGTAGTTATTAAACGTGTAAAACAATATTAAATGTACCCTTTGGTTTCGTTTAAAATACCGACCTGTTTGTCGATTAATAAGTCGATTAATCGGTCGATTAATCGATTAAAGTCAAGCGTTAACTCGATTAAAAATTTTAATCGATTTTCAGCCCTAGTTATTATGATACCGTTATAATAATACGTAATATACGTAAAAATACGTAAAATTAAACGTAAAATACGTAATAAGCTAATAATTTTAAAATGGTTTATAACTATAATATTCTTCATGGATTAAATTTCTAAGTGTTAATTGTTAGGGTTTCCAGACAATTTTAAATTACGTCTTCACTATTTAGAAAAATTGGGCATCGTCCTTTCTAATAATTTCTTCTTGTCCCTTAAGTTTCCATACCCCTAACCGCCACCATGCCAGACCAATTTTCTGTTAAACAAGAATTTGTATTGCATTACTTCCATCGTGAAACATGACTTGTGAAAACGGATAGGAAATCCAGTAATATTGGGACTTCCAATTTGAAGGGGAAATCATATTGGCAATTATTATTGGTAATTAGGGGAAATTAACTATTGTCTTCTGCGTATTTGTTACATAATCGATGGATTTATAGCTGCGAACAAGATAATTGTTATGTAATTAATGGATTTATTAATGCATACAGGAGGGTGGTGTTTGATGCTTCCTTTTTTAGGTGTTAATTATTTGTTATGCAATGTGGAGTAGATTACCTATTATTGGAAAAGCTGAAGAGAAAATTATGTTATGGATATGAACACGGATATAGGTTGTCAGATGAGAACCACATCGATATATCGAAAGTACGAGGCGCGTCCAAAAAGTAAATTTCCCTTTGACCGTTTACAGAATAAAAAAACAATTTCATGGAAATATTTATTGCAAATATTTATTGCAACATATACAGCAATTTTTAACAAATTCGCCACCGGAATTGACAATGTTTGTTATACCGTGAAACCAACTTTTGAATTCCTGTGTCATACAAGTCTGCCGCCAGGGATTTGAACCACTGTGTGACAAACATCTCCTCTCTGTCATTCTCTGGTCATTCCCTGTCGTTTCTTTAGGTTAGGAAAAGATGGAAATCACTGGGAACGAGGTCCGGGCTGTAGGGTGGTTGTTTAAACACTACCAGCAAGTCTGCAGAAGTTCGGCTGGAAGGCGTTTAAACATATCCTTAAAGCCCGGATCTCGCTCCCAGTATTTTTTCCTGCATCTCACGAAATGACAAAGAATGACAGAGAGGCGACGGTGGTTCAAATCCCAGGCGGCACAGTTCTAAGTTACGATACAGGTATTCAAAATTAGGTGCCACATTAAGACAAATGTTTGAATTCCGGTGGCGAATTTGTTGAAAAGTTGCTGAAAACTGACTGTATCTGTTGCAATAAATATTTCCTTGAAATTGTGTTTTGTTTCTGTAAACTGCCCCAGGGAAGCTTACTTTGTGGACGGCCCTCGTATGATGCTTCCTTTTTTAGGTGTTAATTATTTGTTAAGCTATGTGGAGTAGGTTATATATTGTTGGAAAAGCTGAAGAGAAAATAATGTTATGTGTAGACCTGGGATTTTAGGCTCTAAAAAAATTAGTTTTAGGCAGTTAAAATAGGCTTTTAAAACAAGTAAATAGGCTTCTAAAAGAGAAAACAGGCACTTAAAACATGCTTTAAAAATGTGTAAATAATTAGAAAATAGGCTTTAAAATATTACAATATACACTTAAACTGTAACATGGCCTTTTTTACTGCAAGAAACATGGTATACCTATTGTTAACATACCATGCAAAATTAGGCATCACGAATTATATTCACTTAAACAGATGTTCTTTCACTGGTGACTTGACACAGTAGTCCTTCCTCCTTAAACCTCCCCCTCCCCCGTCAGTCAGCATTCCTTGAGTGACAATTGTTTGGAATAATCAAGTTTCTGTGAAAAACCCACCCTCTGCTGTTCTGTTTTCATTGAGGGGTGTCCATTATAAGATTGTAAAAATTGCAGAAGTTGAATTTTATTTTAAATGTACAAAATAGGCATTTTAGGCACTAAAATAGTAAAATAGACTCTAAAGGTCGAAATAGGCATTTTAGGGCACTATAAAACTGATTGTAACTGATTTATCATGAAATGTCCACATATTTAAAAAGTGAGGAACAAAGGAACAAAATAGGCATTTGCCTTAAAATCCCAAGTCTACATGTGTGTGAACATCTTGTACACGGATAGAGGCTGTCAGATGTGAACCACGTCGATATTACGAAAGTATACTATTGCTGTAACAGAATATTTTAGTGCGAACATCAAACGGCAAACTCTGCACTGAAAATAACTTTCTAATATCGAATCTGAATTCAAGTGGCTGTGGTAATCTGGTTCCTCTTTGTAACGCACTCCAAATGTCCATACACTTTCTGCTTTAGTTGTTTTTAAAAACAAATTTACCTTCAAGCCTGTTTTTTACATAATGGATTTTGTAAGGCCAACTTTTGTGACCAAAACTGAAAGCAAATGAAAGCTTCTATTGAAATGTTTTACGATTCTTTTGAAAGCTTGAGTTCTAAAGATGGCGGTGAAATTAATAATGGTTCCTTCGATTGAGGTATTGAATTAGGGACTTTATCATGGGAAAATATTTTTGATCTGCTCCCTCACACGATACTTGTGATCAAACGAATGATTTTACATTTTTTGTATTATGCTATCACGACTTCAATGAAAGTGTTTACTTTGAGAACCTGAAAACTTCTCTCGTAGTAGCCGAACCGAGGGAGGTTTTCTCGGGGTTTCCCTCATTCTATTCGGTGAAAACCGGATCGGAGACGCGACCCCCGCAAGACAGATGATTAAGCATAGCGAAAATACGTAGTTCTTAAGGCAAGGCATTTCATAGTAATAAAATAGTGAAAAAATAAAAAAAATAAAAATGCATTTATGGCGTAAAAATAGTGAAAAAATGACACTACATATTAAAAAATGACCAATAAATTTACCATTATTACTTATAACTAGTTTTTTTAAAGTAATGAATTGCTAAGAGCAATTTAATGGATGACAGTGCATTATATATGAATTTGCAATATAAAAACACTTATTTTGATACTAAAGGAGTAAGTAAATTTACACCCTTACAGAAAAAGAAATTCTTTCTGAACTGGCGTGCCCATCAAATTGCCCTAGCAAATATGCGACATTTAAAAAGAAAGAAAAAAATATTTATTGCTACTAGACAAACTGCTATGGTATTTACAATAAACCGGAATTAAAATGAACTATAAGCACTTGGAGGATACTGTCAAATAAAAACGATTTTCTGTTGTCTGAAAGTAACAATTTGCACAAGAAAAACTCCTCTCTACCTCCACCGAAACATGACCTAAAATTCCGAAAATGACCCATCCCTTGAAAATGACGAAAAATGAAATATAAATGAGAAACAAATTTCCCTTATTCAATCGATTATTTCATTGTACACATTTGTAGGCCTTTATTTGATCTATCTTTTTACCTTCGTATTAGGCCCCTTAAGGGGGATATACAGCTTTGGGTGAAATTCATATATTAACTTTTTCTGATCATTGAATTGCTGTACTACCTCGAAATTTGACATACTCTTTATTGACTACTTGTACAATTCCATACTATTTTCAAAATTAATCAAACTATTACAGTTACGAAATAGCAGCCACGTTTCATGCGCTGAAATGCTGTTCCCTTGATAACTTCCACAAATATCAAAATATCTGAGTGATTATTTTTCTGTGCATTTGTTAATAAATCAACAATACTATCTAAATAATTAATTTAGCATTCATAGTTTATTTAAATATATATATGAAAAGTAAATCTAAAAAATTGATTTTTATAGAATACTTGTACTGCAGATATTCCAAAGATTGTAGATGATGATGTTCATATGAAGTTTATAAATAGATATAAAAAAAATCCCTTTAGGCAGGCCTACAGGCTGAGGTAGATTTCAAAGTGCTTTTGGTTTAATTTATTATCGCTGCACAGCACTCTTCTTTTTTAGCCTTGGCATGGCAAACCCGCAGTAATAAGAACTGAATTCGGTAAAGAGGAAGAGACTACAATCATTTGTTTTGACAACAAGAATAGGATATAATATTCTGGGAGGCCGTGCGCAAGATCAGCAATGAATAAAATTAGCAAAGCCGCTAAACAAGACAAAATTATGATATTATAATAATTATTTTAAGTGTTATTATTTTCAAACATCATAATCTCGCGTCATATGAGAGCTATCAAGAAACTAGTTATTGATTTGTAGAGTACTCATCAAGAGCTTTTCAACGATACCCCACAAGACGTGGTTTCAAAAGTTTCGAATTTTCATCCCCCCACCCCCATCCCCACCCCCACCCTCACTCGAACCCCCGAATCGTTGGTGTCACTGTGAACTCCAAAGGGAGTACTCTAATTTATTCAAACAAAGTTTCCCTCTATACTTCATAGGGGCCGAAATATACATTTTTAAAAATTTCAACCCCCTCCCCCGACCACCCCCTTGGGCCAATTTTGCTCATTAACGAACTTATCCGAGCTATTGGGCCTAGAAATGACATAATAAAATTTGGTTCAAATATCTTCAAAATTACGGCCGCTATCATGTAAAGATATAAATATATATATAAATATCACAATTTTAGGTAGATTTTCGAAGAAAAATCTACCTATTGCAATGGATACCACTTTATGATTTTCGAAAAATTCTTTCATATCTTTACGTTTCATGCTCCCCTAAGTACGAAACCACCGCCCGTTCAAAAAAAAATTTTGTGATATTTATATATATATATATATATATATATATATATATTTATATATATATATCTTTACACGATAGCGGCCGTAATTTTGAAGATATTTGAACCAAATTTTATTATGTTATTTCTAGGCCCAATAGTTCGGACAAGTTCGTTAATGGGCAAAATTGGCCCAAGGGGGTGGTCGGGGGAGGGGGTTGAAATTTTAAAACATTTATATCTCGGCCCCTATGAAGTATAGAGGGAAACTTTGTTTGAATAAATTCGAGTACTCCCTATGGAGTTCACAGTGACACCAACAATTCGGGAGTTCGAGTGAGGGTGGGGGTGGGGGTGGGGGTGGGGGATGAAAATTCGAAACTTTTGAAACCACGTCTTGTGGGGTATCGTTGAAAAGCTCTTGATGAGTACTCTACAAATCAATAAATAGTTTCTTGATAGCTCTCATATGACGCGAGATTTTAATGTTTGAAAATAATAACACTTAAAAGAATTATTATAATATCATAATTTTGTCTTGTTTAGCGGCTTTGCTAATTTTATTCATTGTTGATCTAGCGCACGGCCTCCCAGAATATTATATCCTATTCTTGTTGTCAAAACAAATGATTGTAGGCTCTTCCTCTTTACTGAATTCAGTTCTTATTACTGCAGGTTTACCATGCCAAGGCTAAAGAAAAAGAGTGCTATGCAGCGACAATAAATTAAACCAAAAGCACTTCGAAATCTACCTCCGCCTGTAGGCCTGCCTAAAGGGATTTTTTTTTTTTTGAACGGGCGGTGGTTTCGTACTTAGGGGAACATGAAACGTAAAGATATGAAAGAATTTTTCCAAAATGATGACATGGATTTTTCTTCTAGATTTTTCTTCGAAATCTACCTAAAAGAATCACTCAAAAATATTGCCATTTGTGAAAATTATTCGGAAACTGTATTTCGTTGCACGAAATGTGGCTGCCATTTTGTAACGATAATTATCCATAACAGTTTGATTAATTTTCAAAATAATATGCGATTGTAGAAGTAGTCAATAAAGAGCATGTCAGATTGCAAGATTGTAGAGCAATTCATCGCTGAGGGGAAAAAATTATGAAATTCACCTATTTCTCACCTGTGAATTTCAGCGAAAGCTGAATATCCCCTTTTAAACTGAAAGAATACGTTTAAAGATAGGAATAAAATTCAACTTACCTAGCTTTTCTCTTATCCATTAAACTACTAACCTGTTTTACATGCAAGGTCAGAGAGGAAATTAGCTCTTGTGACATCGGGAAAGTGAATTTTAGTGTAGAAGCTGCTGGGAGAGGTGGGAGATCCCTGATCAGTATGCACAGGCACTCAAAGCAGATAATGAGCTGCATGCTACAGACCTAATTCAGTCGGCGAGACATGTTTTAGTAAAATGTCGTAATCTAAATTTTCCTTGGCTTGCTGACCTAAAATATTTCTCAAAGTTAGTTAGAAGGTAACAACATTCTAACTCAGCTATTTGTACATATTTCTATCGTTCTGAATTATCTTAACCCTTATATTATTACTAGGGTTCGGATGATCATGATCTAAAAAAGTGGAAAATATGACTGCAAATATGCCCTTAAAATGACTAAATATGACCCAAAAATCCAAAATATGTCCTAATAAAATAACGCATTTTCACAAAATAAATATGCCAATTTAAATGTTTAAAAACACTAAATTCTTACATCACATGAATTCAATCACATAATCACTTTCGTACAACTTTGGTGATTTACAGTTTTACTTTTAATGAACTTCTATTTTTAAACAATTTTCTCCTATTTGCTCGCGTCATCAGCTCCATATACTCGTAATATTTTGTAGACCTTGCATGTCCTATAAAATATGAACAATTGATTAATTTTAAAATTTAAGGTAGGCCTACCTATTAACTTGGCATGAACATTAAATTAATTAAATACATTTCAAATTTAACTCGACCATATAGTAGGCTACATACACTGTATAATTGTGCTCCGTTACCGAATTTATAACTGAAATATGACGTTAAATTTCAAATATGGCCAAAATATTTGGTGCCATGAAGAAATTCCTGGCCGGTAAATGCTTTGCGTCAGATTCAGAAATCAAAACAGCAGTCCGCAGATGGCTATACTCCAACCGAACGGACTTCCATGAATAGGGTATTTTGAAACAGGTAGGCCTATCATAATGGGAGAAATGTGTTGAGAAACTGGGCGACTATATGGAAAAGAGACAAAAGATGTCCCTTCATGTGAGCATTTGCGTTTGTAATTGTACCTATGAAACTATTTGCAAAAATAAATAATAATAATAAAAATAATAATAATAATAATAATAATAATAATAAATTGTGTGTTACTTTCGATCCACCCTCGTACTTTGTTACTTGTGAAGTTTGATTTAAATGCAGAGTATTTATATTATAGACTCAATTGTTTGTGATTTCTAGTTGCCAGAAAGCGATGTGGAAGTTTCTCAGTATAGCCTATATGTGCCTAGGCCTTTGTATTTGGCAATAAACAAGCCCGAATGTGAGATGTTTATCACATATTTATTTTGTGCGTGTTCCTGAACCTCTGGTTTCCGCAATAAAGTAGCTCTTGTTTGGTTTCCCGTGAGTCTAAACAACATTATTCTGCTATTGCGTTTTTCCAGGCATGAAAGTATTGATGTCACAGAACAGAGCTCTCATAAACCTGAAATCAACGACTGAGCAGGGTCTCGATCAAGTTTAGCTTAAGACTGCTTCGGTGTTCATTCTATTCTCTCTTGCTAACTCCATCTTCCACTAAACCAATGTGGTGACAGGAAAGAATACTGTTGCATTTTATGTTCTCTATTTTACTGCCTTTCTATCTCATTTTCCTTTTTAAATTTAGTTCTTCTTGTTCTCCTTCTTCCTCATTTCTACATTTTTATTATTATTATTATTATTATTATTATTATTATTATTATTATTATTTTTTTTTTCGTTTTTTCTATCGAGCTTTTTTCTTTTTTCCTACGTTTCTGTCTTCTCTGTTACACGTGTTTCTGATCCTGTTTTATTGTCATAGTTCTTCTCTCCATAGGCTACCTCTTCCCTTTTTTTTCTCAGGTAGGCCTACTTAACGTTTCTCAATTACGTTTTTTTTCTGTTCCTATTTTCACCATTCCTGAACTCTTTGTCTTTCTGTTTACTTCTGTTACTCTCAAGTAGCTTGATTTTCCTTTATAATTTCGTGCTCCTTTTTTTCTCCCGTAATTATTGTACTCTTTCTGCTTCATTTTCGTATTGTCTTTTTTTTCCTGCACGTCCCATTATTCTGTTATCTCTTTTAATATGTGTTTCTTTTGTTTGTTCTATATGTTTAATTTATCCTTTCTTTCGTTTTATTTCATTCATTCTCTTTTTCTTCATTACTATTTTCTTTCATTTCTTTCCTTCCTTCCTGTCTTACTTTCTTTTCGCTTTTTGTTTGGTGATCTTTATTTTTCTTTCTTATTTCGTTTATTCTATTGTTTTATTTCATTTTTCCTCTCTTTCAATCCTTCTATTCTCTTTTTTTTATGGTTAAGGATTTTTAATAGGAAGTCAGAACTGTAGACCGGAAGATGTCTAGAGATGGCAATGGTTATTATCAGGGCCCGGATTATGATGACCTAAAATTGTTTGAAAAATGACCTATAAAATGGCCCTAAATTTTAAAGAAAATGACTTAATAATTATAAAAAAATGACCTAAAACTGATATTTTATTTATAAAAAAATATTACTGTACACACAAAGTTATAGACTAGTTTGTACATAATATTGTAAAAACTGTAAATAACTGTAATGTTGTGACTGTTCTTTCCTCACGGAAATTTATACTGGCACTGAGACACTGGCGAGTCAAAATTCGGCACATCCGTTTGTGGTCTGCCGGATTATATTGTTGTGTATTGTTAACAGTAGTTTTCACTCTCAAATCCAAGCAGGTGGCAGACTTTGGTAATATAAGAATAGTAATATAATACAATAGTAATATAATACAAAATTTTGGCGTTTCTTTGATTCTAATTTCCGACTGAGACATGACAACACTTTAAAACGGAATTTTTCCTTCTTGCGTTAAACAAACAACACTTCAAAGACAGCACCGCTAGCGATGAAGAAAAAAATTAATACACTCAATGTAAATTCATGAAAATGACTAAATAAGGAAGAAAATGACAATAAAATGACAAAATAATGACCTAAAATTGAAATAAATGCCCTAAAAATTTTAAATGGCATAAAATGACAAAAAATGACCTAATAAAAATGCATTTCTACAATCTAGAGGCCATGATTAAGATTTATCTACAAGTTGGCAATGTCTATGCAGCATCAATAAAAAGATAACATGTCATTAGAAGCCGGGCCCTGGTTATTATCTATTCTTCGAATTTGGCATACGATTCAGTATTTCACTCACATTTTAGTTTTTAACTATTTATAGACGAAGGAACTTTTCGGGATTTATTATAATAGAAGAGCGACAGATATATTATTTTTTTCCTATAGCTGCCGGTTTTTATATTTCTTAAACAAAGAAACAGAGAGAGAGGTAGAGAGAGAGAGAGAGAGAGAGAGAGAGAGAGAGAGAGAGAGAGAGAGAGAGGGTGTAGGAAGTTAGAAAATAAGAGTAATAGGGGAAAAGGACAATAAGAAAGAAAGGAAGAAATAAATAAAGAAGAGAAGGAAATGCTGAATGAAAGAAAGAGAAGAAGTGACGGAGATAAGAGTGAGAAAGAGATATATTGACGCAGATTGTGCGTATGCAGCCTATGCTGGAAGCTGTGAAAGCAATATAACCCCGGGAAGCTATGTATCTCACAGTAGACTACACATGGGATCTCCACCGAGGTGTATTAACGACAGACTCTAATTTGTTTATGGTATCTCCAGATGAGATGATCATGCGACCTAGTCGGCTCTTTGATCAGTTTCACTGCGTTTCATAGGCCTACACATCCGTCTAATATCAGTCTCAATGCTGAATGGTTAAAGAGGATATAATATTTATACTGTATATAGGAAAATTAGTTAAAAGTATCGATCAAAGGTTTTCAATCCCCGGAACATAATCAGTTCAATTCCACTGCAGATGCTAACATATAGCCTATTCAAAGTAACGGGATTGCATCCATTTCTAATGCTAATTAAGTTCTTTGTGGGAATCGAACCCACGTTTTCAGACTTTAGCACTGATTCAGAGATACGTCGGCTCCCCGAACATACCATTAAGATTTCCTTCTAAACCCCTACATGCGTTACTGCATAATACGGCTGTGGGTGACGGCATGCTAACCACATGCCCCCAATCCTGCTCTCTACCTGTGGCAGATGACGTAGCTGTCGAATGGCAGATCTAGTCCATTTAGGGGTATCACGCCACTGAGGTTAGTTTTGGTTTTTTATTATAACGGACGCCTCTAATTTTCCATGCTGTTCTGTAGGATATCAGACTTCGATAAAGCGAGAGATATTTCATTTTGTTGTACGTTAGGCAGCGTTCACACTGAGGCGATAAGCGATATACGATACGCGACACGCACTGACATATACTTGAAATCTACAGGGAGGCGATAAAAAAAGGTTCAGGCAGGGTTCACACTCAGGCGATAAGCGATAAGCGATATATCGTGAGCGATATACGATACGCGACACGCACGGACAGATATTTGAAATCTAAAGGGAGGCGATAAAAAAGGTTCACACTCACGCGATAGCGATATATCGCAAAAGCGATATATCTCTCGAAGTGCAGCATGCTGGTCGCCTGAGCGATTTGTTGCTTACGATATTTCGAGCAGTGAACGTGTCGGGAAGAAGAGAAGACAATTCTGTAATTTATTCTTTGAATTCATTTAGTGAAAGCTCATGAGTGCATCTGGAACTATTCCATTGCCGCATATAGTAAGAATTTGTGAGTTGTGGATTAATTAATTATGTGTAATAATATCCTAGATGTGTAAACAGTTTCATGTGTGGTAGGGATCATAAGATTCGATGCCACAACACTAGTTGTAAGGATATAAAAAAAAAAAATAAAAATAAAAAAAAAAAAAAATGTAAGACAGATGTGACGAGTGCCGCATGTAGCAAATTGCAGCAGAAGTAAAAGACACAGGTAAATACATTATTTAATTATTTATTGTGTAAGACAAGTAAGTAATCAAATTGTCATATTATTTACTCATAATGTAAATATTTCGAAACTCTGACACAATAAATAAGTAATTTAATTATAATTCAGGGATCATCATGGCCCGGATTCTAATGACATGTCACCTTTTTATTGATGCTACATAGGCATTGCCAACTTGTGGATAAATCCTAATCATGACCTCTAGATTATAGGAATGCATTTTTATTAGGTCATTTTATGTCATTTTATGCAATCTTATATTTTTAGGGCATTTATTTCAATTTTAGGTCATTATTTTGTCATTTTCGTGTCATTTGCTTCCTTATTTAGTCATTTTCATGTACTGTATTTACATTGAGTGTATTAACTTTTTTTCGTCTTTGAAGTGTTGTTTGTTTAATGCAAGAAGGAAACATTCGGCGTTAAGTGTTGTCATGTCTCAGTCGGAAATGAGAATCAAAGAAACTCCAAAATTTTGTATTATATTACTATTGTTATTAGATTGACTTGGCACCAGAGTCTGTCACCTGCTTGGATTTGAGAGTGCAAACTACTGTTTACCCTCAATTAAATAACATAATCCAGCAGACCACAAAAGGAAATGGCGAATTTTGACTCGCCAGTGCCTCAGTGCCAGTATAAATTTCCGTGAGAAAAGAACATTCACAACATTACAGTTATTTACAGTTTTTATAATTATGTACAAACTAGTCTATAACTTTGTGTGTACAATAATAATTTGTTATAAATAAAATGTCAGTTTTTAGGTAATTTTTTTATAATTATTAAGTCATTTTCTTTAAATTTAGGGTCATTTTTCAAACAATTTTAGGTCATCAGAATCCGGGCCCTCATTATAATACAATTTGACAGAATTAACATGGGGAGTATATTTTGCATAGCCATATGTGCCTGAGGAAATGAAATTTTCAGAATCCCGGGGATGTCATAATTATATTGTCATGCTCTTCTCAGGATTGTTTATCATTCAAGAATCGCTAGCTCTATTTACTTCTTACTATTTATAATCTTTCAACAATTGACACGAAACTTAACACCTGCTTAGCTAACACCTACTTCGCGGGAAACTGCAAGCGGTGCTTGTCAAGGGAGAATCTTTCCCACTTAAAACCAATGACTCCTGCCAAATGTATCCAGTTACTTACTAATGAGTAGGGAAAGGCATTTAATGACCATAAAATAATGAAAAAATGCAAAATAGAAAAATGCATTTATTACCTAAAATAGTGAAACAATGACAAGGAATTTTTTTTAAAGACCAATGAATTTTCCATTATTACTTACACTTGTTAAACTTTTAAACTTTGGTATTCTTTTTTTCCCCAAGCATATAGGCTACAGGTATATAAAGTATTTGTTGTACTAAATGGCTGGGTATTGTAAACCGACACATCTCCAAAATTTAAAGATCAAAAAATAAAAACTTCAAAGATCGAAAATATTAACAATTCAACATTAAAAAATTCAAAGATTTAAGATTAAAAAATCCAAAATTAAAAATTAAAAAATCCAAAACCCCAATTTTAAAAAGTTCAATAAGGCGAAATTGAAAAATCCAATAATCAAACATTGAAACAATAAAAAATTAAAACAAGTTTCACTTCTGTTGCGTGGCGTTCCACGCACACTTTATTTGTTCAACAGCCAAAACAGAGTTTCTACAAACAAATAAAATCAGGTAAACTGATGTAAAAAAGTGCCAGTGTGTTTTTTTTAATCAGTTATGACTGCAATTATGATATGCAGAATATGTTTTTTTAATTGATTTACAAGTTAAGCTCCAGATTTATTCATTAAGCAGGGCTTAGGGAAGAACAAAGGTCTAGTTTTCTTTTTAATCAGATTAAAATCTTCCAGCATCAGCTGAACTGTACAGATTTTTGATATCTTGACAATCGCACACTCACATAAAAATACGAAAAAGAAAGTGAAATTGGCTGCTTTCGGGATTTGAACCATGGAACTCCATAACGTGAGGCCAAAACGTTACCATCTCGGTCACCTGGGTCAGTTTAACGGTCTAGTTGGATAAGCGCATGTAAAACAATAGTGTTTTTGGTCATAGCTATCTCTATTTTAATTTCCAAAGCCGTATAATATAACAGTTAAACAATTGACTATGTTGTCATGATAAATGATTTGCTTTTTTTTTTATACAAATTCTTTCGAATACGTATATTATCATAAAATAGGCACCAAATTGAGCATTACTCCGAAACAGGTGAGCCGATTTCATCCAGTATCAGTAGACGTCTTCCCATGAACACTATAAATGTGTATACCAAATTCCATAAAAATCCGGTAAAGCGTATTTGAGTTACCGCGTTTTTAAAATAGACACTAAATTGGGTTTTACTCCGGTACCGGTCAACCGATTTGGTCCAATATCGGTAGACATATTCCCATGTACATTATAAATGGGTATACAAAGTTTCAGGAAAATCCAATAAAGCATATTTGAGTTATCGCGACTTCTCATATATTAAAATAAAAGGCAATAAATTGGGCATTATTCCGGTACTGGCCAACCGATTTGGTTGAACATCAACAGACGTCTTTCCATGGATAGTATAAATGCGTATACGAAGTTTCATAAATATCCGATAAGGCGTATTTGAGCTATTGCGCCTTTAAAATATACACTAAATTGGGTTTTACTCCGGTACCGGTCAACAGATTAGGTTCAAATTTAACAGAGTACTTTTCATGGACGTCATAAATGCGTATACCAAGTTTAATGGAAATCCGATACAGCGTATTTGAATTATGGCGCCTTTCTATTAGAAAGGCGCCATAATCTATTAAAATAGGCACTAAATTGGGCATTACTCCGGTACCGGTGAACCGATTTGGTTCAATATCAATAGGGTTCTTCCCATTGACATTATAAATGTGTTTTCCAAGTTTCATGAAAATCCGAAAAAGCGTATTTGAGTTAGAGCGCGTACAGACACACGGACGGACGGACGGACAGACAGACGGACAGACATTTTTCGTCCCCCACACAATCTCATAAAGTACCATACTGGCACTTCATAAATTTTCGAAATAAGTTTTCAGGGTTTATTCGATAAAACTCCCTGCATTTTGATTCATGTTGAGACAGCTGTCGAGAAACAACAGCCGAGCTATGGTGCACGTTGGTAAGATTGTAGGGATGTACCCAATATTTTCTTTTTCTTCTCATTCTACGCCTGAACCAATAAGCCACTACAACGTCTTCCTCACTTGAGCTCATAATTGTAACTGACGTAGTGAGGATTGTGTTCCACCATATTTTTATTGCCCAGGTCACGCCGATTTATCGCTCGCAGTAGGCCTATATCACCGCAACATCGTCCTTGCGATATATCGCTTATCGCTTATCGCCTCAGTGTGAACGCTGCCTTAGATGCAAATAAATTTCGCTATGCTTCCAATATAGGCATGTGTTATTACTGTTTATGTACCTCAGACTATTATGTTCCCAAGTACATTGACTTGGATATCCGAGGCAATATATCAGTGGTTTGTGATAAATTCACTACGGCAGTAATGGCCTGCCACGTACATGAACTATGACCTGAAGGATATCTATCTTCAGACCCACAATTTCTGTATTCGTTTTGGCGAGCCTCTCACAACTGATAGGGAAAGGCTCCTTATCAAAGCAGTTGTTACAACGTACAACTTAAATACGTTAATATTATAGTAGGCCTATGTACTAAATATTAAATACTATAATATTTACTAAATACACATCCATATATATATATATATATATATATATATATATATATATATATATGTACATATACATACACATACATACATGACTAGACGAAATGCTAATCTACCTCTAACAGAACCCAGATTTCTCACATCGGCAGTGTTAAAACATAGCATTAATTTTGGCCCCTGATTTTAAAACTCTATAATCAGAATGTACCCTGAGCTTTCAGCATACCCCGTTACTAAATTTATTAGAGGTATACAAAATTATCTGTAATTTATTGTTAGCTATCTCCTAGGAATTTATGTTTTGTTTTTCTATTAAGCCTTTATTTTAAAAATGGTGTATTTTTCATAAGTTACATCACATTTTTTCCCCTTTTCTTTTCTATCTTTTTCACTCTCCTCTCTTTGGACTTGCACCCGAGCACAAGCAACCTTGCTCATTCGGGTGTATTTCTTAATATTATATTTATTACGAGTACGGTATGTTATGTATCAACAAATTCAATAAATATTAACAATTGTTAATAAAAAACTTGCGATAAAAACGTGGTAAGTGCATCAGAAGAGAAAGAGTTTGAAAAGACGAGCCGAAGGCTTCCAGATTACTTTGAGGTTCCGTCACAGTAAATTGATCCCTGATCTGCAGATTTAGGATTTTGATGACGTATAAGTAGAGAAAATAGAAAGTGATTTTAAATGAAAATTCGTTTTAAAATTTCAATTTTCGGTGTTGTTAGTAAGTTGGCGGTGTTATTTTTAAAATATGATTTATGTATGCGAATGTTATAATCCATCCACAAAATTAGCATCCTAAAACCCAGGTATTATTACTGTCAGTTTATCTCAAACTCCCCACCGCTTGTAGCCTATTTCCGTTTAGTGTGGAAAATATTTATCCATTTCGAACTTTTCATAAGCTCATAGTTAACTCTCTGGGTATTCATTTGTGCAAGAATTTAGGACAAAACCTTTCTTAAAAACTAAATTGAATTCAGACTCTAACATGCTAAAATAGTTTGGGAAGCCATAGAAGTTTAGTATTTATGGATCAGTCAATGCATTCCATATGTCCGCAACTAACTTCGCATCGCAGGTCGATCCTGTGGTTCTTCCTCCTTGGCTGCATGATGTGCAGTGAGCAGTTCGTTTTGGAGCGAAAATTGCCTTTTATGAATTAAATTGCCTATTTTCAGCGTCGCCCTGTTTTTATCATCTGTAAATCAAGTAATTTTCTCCCTCCTTTTTTTTATTGCTTATTTGGCCGCCTGCGTGGTCCCGGGTACCTCCACGAAATGTTGTGAGGTAGGGAATCCTGGGGCACACAACCTCGTGATCCAAACTGAGGAACTACGTGATTGAGAAGTAGCGGCTCCGGTCACAGAAACCACCATTAACGGCCGTGGGTGTCGGCATGCTGACTACATCTACCCATGGTAGATTGCTCAGGTTCCTGGGGCTAACCGAGCACCAAACTCAAGACAATTGTCTAAAGTGCACGGGTTGCTATGAGCTTCACTCATAGCAGCCAATCCGAGTGAGGTTTTACGGGGTTTTCCTGTATCAGGCGAATGCCGGATCGAAGAAACGACCCCCGACAGATAGATAGACTCAACACAGACGAAGTTACACCGTTCTATAGTGCTAAACCAAGTATCCAGCTCAACTGACTTACCCACAGATTAGGAAAGGAAGAACAATCTACGAGCAATAGAACACAATGAGCCGAAAAGTTGTTGGGACCGGAGTATGGCCTATGGCCAAGGGCTCCGGGGGTGGTGGAGGGGCAAAAAAAAAAAAAAAAAAAAAATCTGATGTGAAAGTCACATAACTTCCTCTGCCCAAATAAAAGTTAGCAGTATTCACATATCCTTTTACAGAATCGCAAGACACAATTTTACGCTAATTGTTCTATAAATACCTCTTCTTTCAATGATGCGACTAAAAGCGCATGCTATATAACAAACTTAAAAAAAAAAGAACAAGTGACTGCAGACGTTTATTGAACTTTCCGCCGTAAAATATAATTTCCGAAATTTATCGAATATTTCCCTCAGATACTTCTTTACTCTATGCATGGCCAACAATACATCTTTCTCACTTCACATTCTTATATAGAATAAAATCAGGCAAACTGATGTAACCAAGTGCCAGAATGCATTTGTTTATTCATTGTTGTAATCGATTTCCTAGTTAACCTCCAGATCGGGAAAATGTCTGTCCCTCTGTTTGTTTGTCTGTCTGTCCGTCCGTGTGTCTGCACGCGCAATAACTCAAATACGCTTTATCGGTTTTTCATGAAACTTGGTATACGCTTTTAAAACGTCCATGGGAAGAAGCCTATTGACATGGGACCATAGAGGTTAACCTGTACCGGAGTAGTGCCCAATTTAGTGCCTGTCTTATGGTAATATATTAGAAAGAATTTATCAAATGCAAATCAGTTCTCATGGCAGCATATTGTTTTACAGTGTTCATATACGGCTTTGGAAGTTGCAATACAGGTAAGTTTGACAAATAACACTCTCCATACATTCCTTCACAAATGCTTATCAATCTTCAGACCTTTGTTTCTCCGTAAGCCCTGCTTAATGAATCGGTGTGGAGGTTAATTCGGAAAACGATTACAAAAATAACTTATTTTATGCATATTATAATTGCAATCATCACTGATTAAAGAAAACCATTCTGGCACATGCTTACATCAGTTTACTTGATTTTATTTTTTCCATCTTGGTTGCCGAGTAATCCGAACTGCCGGGATATCGAGTGCCGAGTCTATCCAAAGCATTACATCACCTAACTAGCGTTGTAAATGCATCTTAATTAATAACATTATTCTCATCACACATGATAGTGCATGCCCGTTTAACACCACTATTTTATACTTTGTAAGTTTATTTATAACTGCCTCTTACGTAATGTTCCATAGGGCACAGTAGGCCACGAACCGTATACAAATTAGTAGCAATAAAAGGGGTGACTTAATGTCTGAATACTCGGAATGTAGAGAGGGAATATTAAAATGGCGAAGATGCTAAGATGACAGTCAAATAACTATACATTCTAGGTTATACTCAGAGGTTACCTAAAGACTGAGCTAATGAATTTATGTTCTCTTAGCACTGTTCTGTACCTTGTTATAATTACTCCAATAAGTTTGCGTATATAGTAATACGAAATTATTCCATGAATTTTACTATTCTAGGATATAGATAGAAATCAAAACTGGCAGAATGATTTAATATTGATGCGACATTGCTGTAAACGCTGATCAGCAGTTCTAGGATTTCTATGTAAATACATATTTGTTTTTTTAGCCTACAAACCTTCCTAGGATAGCTGATCAGCATTATATACTTTTACAGAGTTATTCTATCCGACGATTTGATCAATGATTCTGTTCTGGCTGTGGATTGCAAAGGCAGAGCATCTTCCAAATGATAAAAAATTAATCTTATATAGAGTAATATAATGGTTGAAAATTTTGAGTCTTGCCGTAATTTAGGTGTCAACTACAAATCTGTTTAACAACGAAGCTAATTCATTACACTAAAATAAAAGAACTTCCACATTCATCAACCTACTTCTTTATTTTAAGGTGTACAATGTTGATAGAAACTCTACAAAAATTTGCAAACTCTTTGGTTAAGAGCCTTAGTTGTTGGAACCGTATATGAAAACTGAAGATTTGTCTCAATATCATTTTTCTTAAATTCTTATAACCACTCCATCCTGCTCGATCATGAGCTGCTATCTCCTCCGCTGCTGTAAGATGAGCTGTTATCACATCCGCTGCTCTATCATGAGCTGCTATCTCCTCCGCTGCTCTATCATGAGCTGCTATCTCCTCCGCTGCTCTAAGATGAGCTGATATCACCTCCGCTGCTCTATTATGAGCTGCTATCTCCTCCGCTGCCCTATTATGAGCTGCTATCTCCTCCGCTGCTCTATCATGAGCTGCTATCTCCTCCGCTGCTGTAAGATGAGCTGTTATCACCTCCGCTGCTCTATCATGAGCTGCTATCTCCTCCGCTGCTCTATTATGAGCTGCTATCTCCTCCGCTGCTATCTCCTCCGCTGCTGTAGGATGAGCTGTTATCACCTCCGCTGCTCTATCATGAGCTGCTATCTCCTCCGCTGCCATATTATGAGCTGCTATCTCCTCCGCTGCTCTATCATGAGCTGCTATCTCCTCCGCTGCTGTAAGATGAGCTGTTATCACCTCCGCTGCTCTATCATGAGCTGCTATCTCCTCCGCTGCCCTATCATGAGCTGCTATCTCCTCCGCTGCTGTAAGATGAGCTGTTATCACCTCCGCTGCTCTATCATGAGCTGCTGTCTCCTCCGCTGCCCTATTATGAGCTGCTATCTCCTCCGCTGCTCTATCATGAGCTGCTATCTCCTCCGCTGCCCTATTATGAGCTGCTATCTCCTCCGCTGCTCTATCATGAGCTGCTATCTCCTCCGCTGCTGTAAGATGAGCTGTTATCACCTCCGCTGCTCTATCATGAGCTGCTATCTCCTCCGCTACTCTATCATGAGCTGCTATCTCCTCCGCTGCTGTAAGATGAGCTGTTATCACCTCCGCTGCTCTATCATGAGCTGCTATCTCCTCCGCTGCCCTATTATGAGCTGCTATCTCCTCCGCTGCTCTATCATGAGCTGCTATCTCCTCCGCTGCTGTAAGATGAGCTGTTATCACCTCCACTGCTCTATCATGAGCTGCTATCTCCTCCGCTGCCCTATCATGAGCTGCTATCTCCTCCGCTGCTGTAAGATGAGCTGTTATCACCTCCGCTGCTCTATCATGAGCTGCTAACTCCTCCGCTGCCCTATTATGAGCTGCTATCTCCTCCGCTGCTCTATCATGAGCTGCTATCTCCGCTGCTGTAAGATGAGCTGTTATCACCTCCGCTGCTCTATCATGAGCTGCTATCTCCTCCGCTGCCCTATTATGAGCTGCTATCTCCTCCGCTGCTCTATCATGAGCTGCTATCTCCTCCGCTGCCCTATTATGAGCTGCTATCTCCTCCGCTGCTCTATCATGAGTTGCTATCTCCTCCGCTGCTGTAAGATGAGCTGTTATCACCTCCGCTGCTCTATCATGAGCTGCTATCTCCTCCGCTACTCTATCATGAGCTGCTATCTCCTCCGCTGCTGCAAGATGAGCTGTTATCACCTCCGCTGCTCTATCATGAGCTGCTATCTCCTCCGCTGCCCTATTATGAGCTGCTATCTCCTCCGCTGCTCTATCATGAGCTGCTATCTCCTCCGCTGCTGTAAAATGAGCTGTTATCACCTCCGCTGCTCTATCATGAGCTGCTGTCTCCTCCGCTGCCCTATTATGAGCTGCTATCTCCTCCGCTGCTCTATCATGAGCTGCTATCTCCTCCGCTGCCCTATTATGAGCTGCTATCTCCTCCGCTGCTCTATCATGAGCTGCTATCTCCTCCGCTGCTCTATCATGAGCTGCTATCTCCTCCGCTGCCCTATTGTGAGCTGCTATCTCCTCCGCTGCTCTATCATGAGCTGCTATCTCCTCCGCTGCTGTAAGATGAGCTGTTATCACCTCCGCTTCTCTATCATGAGCTGCTATCTCCTCCGCTACTCTATCATGAGCTGCTATCTCCTCCGCTGCTGCAAGATGAGCTGTTATCACCTCCGCTGCTCTATCATGAGCTGCTATCTCCTCCGCTGCCCTATTATGAGCTGCTATCTCCTCCGCTGCTCTATCATGAGCTGCTATCTCCTCCGCTGCTGTAAGATGAGCTGTTATCACCTCCGCTGCTCTATCATGAGCTGCTATCTCCTCCGCTACTCTATCATGAGCTGCTATCTCCTCCGCTGCTGTAAGATGAGCTGTTATCACCTCCGCTGCTCTATCATGAGCTGCTATCTCCTCCGCTGCTGTAAGATGAGCTGTTATCACATCCGCTGCTCTATCATGAGCTGCTATCTCCTCCGCTGCTCTATCATGGGCTGCTATCTCCTCCGCTGCTGTAAGATGAGCTGTTATCACCTCCGCTGCCCTATTATGAGCTGCTATCTCCTCCGCTGCTCTATCATGAGCTGCTATCTCCTCCGCTGCTCTATTATGTGCTGCTATCTCCTCCGCTGCTCTATCATGAGATGCTATCTCCTCCGCTGCTGTACGATGAGCTGTTATCACCTCCGCTGCTCTATCATGAGCTGCTATCTCCTCCGCTGCCCTATTATGAGCTGCTATCTCCTCCGCTGCTCTATCATGAGCTGCTATCTCCTCCGCTGCTGTAAGATGAGCTGTTATCACCTCCGCTGCTCTATCATGAGCTGTTATCTCCTCCGCTGCCCTATTATGAGCTGCTATCTCCTCCGCTGCTGTAAGATAGGCTGTTATCACCTCGGCTGCTCTATCATGAGCTGCTATCTCCTCCACTGCTCTATCATGAGCTGCTATCTCCTCCGCTACTGTAAAATGAGCTGTTATCACCTCCGCTGCTGTAGGATGAGCTGTTATCATCTCCGCTGCTCTATCATGAGCTGCTATCTCCTCCGCTGCTCTATTATGAGCTGCTATCTCCTCTGCTGCTGTAAGATGAGCTGTTATCACCTCCGTTGCTGTAGGATGAGCTGTTATCACCTCAGCTGCTCTATCATGAGCTGCTATCTCCTCCGCTGCCCTATTATGAGCTGCTATCTCCTCCGCTGCTCTATTATGAGCTGCTATCTCCTCCGCTGCTCTATTATGAGCTGCTATCTCCTCCGCTGCTATCTCCTCCGCTGCTGTAGGATGAGCTGCTATCTCCTCCGCTGCTCTATCATGAGCTGCTATCTCCTCCGCTGCTGTAAGATGAGCTGTTATCACCTCCGCTGCTCTATCATGAGCTGTTATCTCCTCCGCTGCCCTATTATGAGCTGCTATCTCCTCCGCTGCTGTAAGATAGGCTGTTATCACCTCGGCTGCTCTATCATGAGCTGCTATCTCCTCCACTGCTCTATCATGAGCTGCTATCTCCTCCGCTACTGTAAAATGAGCTGTTATCACCTCCGCTGCTGTAGGATGAGCTGTTATCACCTCCGCTGCTCTATCATGAGCTGCTATCTCCTCCGCTGCTCTATTATGAGCTGCTATCTCCTCTGCTGCTGTAAGATGAGCTGTTATCACCTCCGTTGCTGTAGGATGAGCTGTTATCACCTCAGCTGCTCTATCATGAGCTGCTATCTCCTCCGCTGCCCTATTATGAGCTGCTATCTCCTCCGCTGCTCTATTATGACCTGCTATCTCCTCCGCTGCTCTATTATGAGCTGCTATCTCCTCCGCTGCTATCTCCTCCGCTGCTGTAGGATGAGCTGCTATCTCCTCCGCTGCTCTATCATGAGCTGCTATCTCCTCCGCTGCTGTAAGATGAGCTGTTATCACCTCCGCAGCTCTATCATGAGCTGCTATCTCCTCCGCTGCTCTATCATGAGCTGCTACCTCCTCCGCTGGTCATCATGAGCTGCTATCTCCTCCGCTGCTCTATCATGAGCTGCTATCTCCTCCGCTGCTCTATCATGAGCTGCTATCTCATCCGCTGCTGTAAGATGAGCTGTTATCACCTCCGCTGCTCTATCATGAGCTGCTATCTCCTCCGCTGGTCTATCATGAGCTGCTACCTCCTCTGCTGGTAATCATGAGCTATCTCCTCCGCTGCTCTATCATGAGCTGCTACCTCCTCCGCTGGTCATCATGAGCTGCTATCTCCTCCGCTGCTCTATCATGAGCTGCTATCTCCTCCGCTGCTCTACCATGAGCTGCTATCTGCTCCGCTGTTCCATCCAAAGCAGCTCCATTCAGAGCTCATAAAGCCTCTCTAGCTCTATACTGATCTGAAATTTGGGTTATGTAAAATAATCATATTATGAGTAGTGCTCTGTAGATGCGGAACTACATTCAGTTTTCGATAATTCAGAACAAAACACTCAGAATATTCGAGAACAAGGTAGACCTACAGAGAAAATTTTTCAGACAATAACGAGATGAATGAAAAGGGAATGAAGGGCACATTTAGTGATGAAATTCAACTTCTATATAGCCTAACACCTAATAATCATGTAGACATGGTTGGGCAGAACTCGTAGCTCGAAAAGCACAGTTTCGTGCAAGTTATTGAGGACCTAGACACAGAGGGGAGAATTACCTAATATATTCAAAAGACCCGCCCCAGGGAGATCGGAAAGAGACAAGTAGCTTAAGCAGAAGAAACTAGGACGATGAATATATTTTTGTTGAAAATTCGTTATTGTTCTACCGAAGGAATAAGCTGTAAAAGTCTACATCCCATGTTTTTGGCTATAGCCATGCTTCGCATACTCGATTCATAAATAGCTATTCACCTCTTCTTAGAATTCTTGAAAGTCTGCAAAACGGCCTATATAATATTTATAATTGAGTAATATGGTATCATATTTGTCAATATTAGCAAATAATGTGCTAGCAATAAATCTGTGATATGTGACTTAGTTTCAGGTGAGTGAAATTGATGGTGGAATATGTCGTTGAGATTAACCCGAATAAACAGTTCTAAAATGTATTAAAACGAACTCTTCTTAAAGTACTCATATCAAGTATTGAGAAATCTCTCCAGGGTATTGACTCGCAGAAATATATACTTCCTTAGTTTAAATCAATGATAACTGAAGATATAAAGATATCTCTGCAATATGAAGGAAAGTCAATTTACCTTGGTTATGTTGCGCGCCTAAATAAAATCAATCCATATACACTTACCTTGAACACTCATATATTGCATAGCCAATTGCGTAAATCCAAATTTGTGCCTGCATGTAGAGGTTTCTGTAGTATCTCTTTATATATAAAAGGCTTTGTCCTGACTGACTGAATGAATGACTGACTGACTGATTGACTGAATGACAGGAATCAACGTACAGCCTAAACTATAACAGGTAGAGACTTGGAATTTTGACACTACCTTCGTTTCATAATGTAGGTGCTCACTAAGAAAGGATTTTGAAGAATTCTGATTCTAAATGCCCAAAATTAAATGTTTTTGAAAATACTTAATCCCTTTTTACATAGAATTTTCAATTCCAAATCACAGAATATATTGTTGCCAAATGGTAATCAGGTGGGCATGGAAAAAACAAATGAAATGCACTTTTGACAAATAAGAGAAGTTATCAAAATAATTCATGTTATAAATAAATATTACAGAATGAAATCCACTAAAATAATGGAATCACATAACTTTCTCTACCCTGGACATAGAGAAAACAAAACGAGGTATGGTAATGTGTATATTATTATATTATATCGCAGGTTTTTGGAGAGAAAAGTATGAAAGTGATAATGCTTTATGGTAACATAAGAGTGGGAAATTTCCCGCCTCGATATTACAATTTTATGTTACAGGAATTTCTGTTTCTTCTTATTTAAACCTCTACTAGGCTTGCTGTGCACTGTACAAGCGATGGGATGCAACATTCTAGATCCTCTATGAGCCATAAAAAACTATATCAAGCGTTTTCTGAGGGAATAGTTTGAGTGTAATAAGTCGTTCATCCTATTTCAAATTATAAATGCCTATATAAGGACCTAGAATTTAATATTTAAAATCCTTCATAAGCTAATTTCCAATTACAAAATACAAAACCCGGGCGACGCCGGGTCTTTTAAGCTAGTCATTAATATAATTCGTGAACAAAGTTTCAGATGTTTTTTACTTATCTTGTTATGGCATAGTGCTTCAAAAATAAGTTCTAAAACGATTAAGTTACTTATGCATAAAAAAATAACACAAATAAAAACAATTAACAACATTTAATGTTAAAGAAATTATTCTTCTATCTTATAAGAATTTCTAGTAAAGCAGTTAATTTCATCACTGTCATTCCGTGAACACTAGCCTCGATAAGAAAACATATTTTGGTAATCCTTGGTCGCTGAAAAGCGTTGTCTACTCCATCCCATAATATGTTGGGAGCCATGCAGCAGAAAATCAAAGCCTTGCTGCACAAGTGCATACTAGGTGGCAGGACGGCTGGAAGTTCCCAATATCGCTGCACGGCACGCAATAAAATTTGTATTTCACAAATATTAATGTCTGTCTAAAACATATTGTATGTTACACATGGTAAAATGGTTTTAGTTTGCTCGTAGGATTGCTACACACGCTTTTACGGGCTTGTTTCGCGAACATAGAAAATCTCGTTTTCGCCACTTGTTTCATAAATAATTATTGTTAACTCATTTTTTCATTATCTCTAACCCTAATATACCTTCGGGCGAAATAGGGTTTTAATCCAATTTTGGATATTCAATAAAAATACGGTACATGGTCTAATCACCATATAGACCGCCATCAAGTTTCAGCCCTTGCCTGCACCACGTGACCCAACGATTCCCTCCCCCTGAGCAGTCGATTCTGTGAACACACATTATTTCATTGCGCCATTTTAGGTTAATTTTGTGTGAACTTCTTAGCGATTTTATTTATATTTACAATACTCCAAGAAACAGATGTAATAACATGGATTCTCCAAACATTCTCATAGTCTCAATCGCAGACATCTTTGTGCTCAGACTCTGATTTTCAATATATTTGTTTGCAAGGATGTTATAAACCGAACAAGGCTTCCTTTGTTGAACTTATTCCTTCTGGATTGCATCAGTTTACAAATAAGTGAGTCAGTATCGTGCTGGCTTTCTGTGCGCAAGATTGAGAGTTCGATCCCGGACCAGGTCTACTACATTTATGTATGCAGGTTGATGTTATCTTTGTTCGCTCGTATCAACATTTTCTCTACGCTAAGGACCTGATCAAACTCTTCCGCGGCCGGCGGGTTAGGCCTATACGAGGAACTATGTGTACCTCTGCTGTAGACTATCAATAAATGACTTGTATCTACAGTATCTACAGTACAACATGAGACGCGCTGCTAGGCCTATAACTTCATAAAAAACGTTGTTCTAAAATTACATAAGCACTAATTCCATTAGGTAACATTCCAAAATACGGTTTGAAATAACGTTATAGGCTATAAAAGTCAGAAGTTCTTAAACCATTATCTCCTACATGGATATAATGGGCTCTTTAATATTAAACGAAGCAATAATATTTATTAAAATTATACGCTTTATCTTCTAATTTGGGTGTTTCACGCAAGAAATACGCTTCCAAGATTACAAATAAAATTATTTAAATACCCACATCAACACAGGTGCAAACCCACACAAGAATGCAGTAGGCCTACTCATGCCGAAGTTATAAAAGAAACCAGGACAAAAACCACAGGCTATAAATACCTGAATTCTAAGCCTAGTGAGTGTGATTTCGGAAGTTGAAGTCTTCGGAGATTCCATTTTATATGCTTTTGAGAAACAGAAATGTTTCTCAAATCACTACTAATTTTGATCCACGCCGAAAATGAAGAACGATCTCTTAGCAACAAAATTCTTTGATGGCGTACAAGAATTTAGTAATATCTTGGCAACATGTACATAACTTATTTTTAAAAATGTATTTCTCTATGTGGGAAAAAATTACTAAGTGCTATTGACCGGCTTGAATCTGGAAATAACAGTTGGTTCGGTATGTTTTGAACAATTCTCTGGCAGTATATCAATATTCAGATTCCTGGGATGACTTCTCATATACTAACATAAAAGGCACTAAATTTGGGATTATTCCGGTACTGGACAACCGATTTGGTCGCATATCAATAGACGTCTTCCCATGGACATTATAAATGCGTATACGAAGTATCATAAAATCCGATAAAGCGCATTTGAGTTATTGCGCCTTTAAAATAGACACCAAATTGGGTTTTACTCCGGTACCGGACAACAGATTAGGTTCAAATTCAATAGGGAACTTTTCATGGATGTCATAAATTCGTATACCAAGTTTAATGGAAATCCGATATAGCGTACTTGAGTTATGGCGCCTTTCTATTAGAAAAGCGCCGTAATCTATAAAAATAGGCACTAAATTGGGCATTACTCCGGTACCGGTGAACCGATTTGGTTCAATATCAATAGGGTTTTTCCCATGGACATTATAAATGTGTTTTCCAAGTTTCATGAAAATCCGAAGAAGCGTATTTGAGTTATGGTGCGTACAGACGCACGGACGGACAGACGGACAGACAGACAGACATTTTT
This sequence comes from Ectobius pallidus, assembly GCA_964059195.1. Lineage (NCBI taxonomy): Eukaryota > Metazoa > Arthropoda > Insecta > Blattodea > Ectobiidae > Ectobius > Ectobius pallidus. The sequence continues at coordinate 144,233,608 of CAXKWD010000006.1, forward strand.
CGTCCCCCACACAATCTCATAAAGTACCATACTGGCACTTAATAAGAGGCCGTGAAAGAGCGAGTATTCAGTTGTTCATCACGCAAGACAAAATTTCTACAAACAGTGGGTGAACAGTGGGTGGCTTGTAACTAACCTCAGAGAATTTTTTCGAAAAAAAGTTTCAAATAAAAGTTTTAGCTCTCAGTAAAAGGAACACATGTGCAAATTTTAAAGAAAATCGTTAGAGCCGTTTTCGAGAAAATCGCGAAAAACGAAAATTTCTTCATGTAAAGTCCCCTTAAAAATAAGAGAAATTTGTCGCCAATCTTCGAATCACATCTTCAGAAGGTACCTGACCCAAATACGAAATTTTGTTTTCATACGATTCTCCGTTTCAGAGCTAGCCTGTTCACAAACTTCCACACAGACAGACACACACACAGACATGTTTCCAAAAATAGTATTTTTGGATTCAGGGGGCCTTGAAACGTGTACATATGCTAAAAACTCAACTTCGAATTTTAGGGTCGAAAACAATACTTCCTCTACCTATAGTACCTATGGTACGGGCAGAGGAAGTAAAAAAAGAGTAGGCCTAGTCCCTCCAGGGATGTAGCACCATGGACTTTAGTTTTAGTTTTGCTTACATCCAAGCCGGTGCTCCCATTACTTTTAACGTTCCTAGAAATTTGTATGACGTCAGTGAATGTAATGGCCCCTGGAAAGATAACACGCGTGTATGAATACAGGCGACTGCTGTACAAAAATAATGTCTCCAGTGCTAACGAGCACAATTTCAGGGAACACAAAGCAACCCTGTGAGGTGTGAAACGGTTACTTTCATAATAACATCCTGAGGGGCTAATTGAACCGTGTCTTCCTGGAATAGACCACTTATAATTATGAGTCGAACTTTTCTAATTTCTCTTGAAAATATAACTCTCAAATTTCTATATGGTATTTCTATTTCTTCTACTTTTGCCATAGGTAGGCCTCTTATAGGTAAAGAACGTATTTCTTGAGGGGTATGAAAAGATGAAAATCTCTTGGTGCACGGTCCGAGCTGTAGGGTGGATACTTTAACACCTCCCTGCAAGTCTCCTGCAAAAGTTCGGCTGGGAAATGTTTCAACATCCACCCATCAATCCGGACCTCGCTCCCAGTGATTTCCATCTTTTCGTACACCTCAGTAAATGACAGAGGATGACAGAGAAGCGGAGGTGGTTGTCACACAGTAGTTCAAGTCCCAGGCGGCAGACTTCTACGACACAAGGGTTCAAAAGTTAATACCACGGCATGAGAATTGTCTCAATTTCTGTGGAGAATATGTTTAAAAAAGCTGAACACTTGCTATAGCCTATCTGTTGCAATAAATATTTCATGAAATTTTGTTTTGTTTGTGTAAACAAACCTAGGGAAACTTACTTTATGGACGCGCCTCGTATATTTCAGGATCATCTGAATGTGACAGAATCCTTCAGTGAAGGCAATTACAGGACGTCATATAGCTTTTTTAATGACTCATCCTCGCAGCAAACAAAGCTGTCATTTTAAAATCCCAGTGACACTAAACTGATTGGCTTTAATTGCTTTCTCCACATAAATAAATCTCCGCGTCATCTGCGCGTCACGACTGCGTCAATTTGATATCACAATACAATCCATATAGGCCTTCCATATTCATCGTAGCTTTTACTTTCAACTGAAAAAAAAAGTCACAGAAAATAATAATCAAGATTGAATATACGTATTGGGTTTTGATGTTTAAATCTTTATGTTAATTTAATTCAAATGTGTATTAAGTGCCAGAATGGTATTTTATGAGATTGTGTGGTTAACAGGAAAATGTCTGTCTGTCCGTCCGTGTCTCTGTACGGGCGATAACTCAAATATGCTTTATCGGATTTTCATGAAACTTCGTATACACATTTATAACGTCCATGGGAAGAAGCCTATTGATATTGGAGCGGTACCGGAGTAATGCCCAATTTAGTTCCTATTTTATGGTAATATATTAGAAAATGCAAATCAGTTCTGATGGCAACATATGGCTTTGGTAATGGCAAAACGGTTAGCTTTGACAAAAACACTACTCATATATTCCTTCACATATGCTTATCTAACTAGACCTTTGTTCTCCCGTAAGCCCTGCTTAATGAATCTATCTGGAGCTTAACTCGGAAATCGATTACAAAAATAACTTATTTTTTGTTTAACATAATTGCAATTATCACTGATTTAACAAAAGCATTCTGGCACTTTGTTACATTTTAATTTTAATTTTATTCGCATGTGTATTTATTAATTACTGATTTAAGTACATGAGATACTGCCTAGCAAACTACTCTTTGTGGTCAGGAGAGCAATTAACAATAACATCTTTAAATGCTTTGAAATTTTCAAATTTGTTATTTTTAAATCTATAAATGATGATTGAATACTTATTTTTTACATTTACATTTTTACATCGACAAATTAACTGAATATTTGGATAATGTGACTAAACTTTAGCACCCCCCGTTGTTGCGCGACTGGACACAAAGGACGTCGTTGATTTTCTCTTACTCTTAAAACCATTTTACCTAAAGAAAACTTAAATCTATTGTGTGATTTCTCATATATAGGTATATTGAAATAAAAGAGTAACAATTATTGTGACATTTTACGATGAAACTTTTTTTTTTTGGTTATATTTCCCCAATGGGATATATCCCTCTTAGAATTCCTTTAGTATCAACTAAGCCTTTATTTAAAGTAATATTACCTTTTTTAAATTCAGCTGTGTTTATACTCATTTTAGCTTTACGGGTAGTACGTAGTTTCGAGGCTAAATCAGGAGTTCGGGATCTGTGACTATACAGTAGAGTAGGCCATGGAACTATTGATTGTCAATTATTTCTATTGTTAGTGTACTTTATTTAGTAAATTTCAACTAATCTCTATATATATAAAAGGCTTTGTCCTGACTGACTGAATGACTGACTGACAGGAATCAACGTAGAGCCTAAACTATAACAGGTAGAGACTTGGAATTTTGACAGTACCTTCGTTTCATAATGTAGGTGCTCACTAAGAAAGGATTTTGAAAAATTCTGATTTTAAATGCCAAAAATTAAATGTTTTTGAGAATACTTAATCCCTTCTTACACAGAATTATCGAATCCGAATCACATTTGACATTAAAACATATTGTTGCCAGTGGGTTTGGAATTAAATTAAATGGAAGTTTGACAATTACAGTTGGCTTTGTCTATTTTTGTCATACCTTGAAATAAAACTTTCGCGATCGCTTGAATGTTGTAAGCCCTAATATGGTCAAACATTGTTTTATTTGGACAGGGGTTTTCTGGACCAAGGAACTCGAATCTGAGGTCGCTTTTACCAGGCGAGGCTATCTAATCGTGGTATGTAGTCCACGTGATTTAGGTGTTAATAAATATAATGATTTAACTATTATGCTCTTAATTTTTAATTTTTTAAATAATTATCGCGGGCGAAGCCGCGGGCACATGCTAGTATTAATTTAAATGGATATGATACGGGATGAAATAGTGAGGATGATTCATGGTATGTAAATATCCAATTAGGCATTTACTTTTACGTCTGGGGAAGCCATGAAACTGTCTGGCCACGGGATATGAACTGGGACTTCCCGAATACGAGTCCAAGTCGTTACAATCTCGGCCACCTCTCGCGGTTACCTTATGTTAATTCATGTGCAAAAAGAGTTGCTGTTGCTCCTTCATTAAAATTACTGGTGTAAAATGGATACAGTAATCACGAATTATTGTAAAATTATTGCACACATTTACCTCTGATTTTTAGCTTATCTTTCAGGAGATTTTATCACAGTTCTGCTTCGTACATTGGAATTTTCTTAAATGTATTCCCCTGAGAGTGGGCATTTTTAGAACACAAAAGTTCACGATAAATAAACCAACATAAATCTTTGGCCGTATAACCAACATATAAAGGACGAATCAATACGTTGTCTTATTCCAATAACTATGTAAATTTTTGTAGAAAAGACAAGTCCAGTTGAATATATTTTATTGGCCAAGTTTATAGTCGAAAATATTCGAATATTTCACATATGCTGTCCAATATTGCCATCTTCTTTTCTGGAATACACCAAGAATAAAACAATATTGAGGCCGTAGTTACTGGATTCACCTATACCACAAATGTACAAAGACGTGTTTTAAGTATTGAAGTTTTCATGGTTAATTGGCTGGTATTATGTAGGAGCCTGATTTTTAGTCAGTTAAAAAAATGGCTAGTTTTGATGTTAGCTTTCGGTGATATTTCACTAAATAAGTAATTTCTGAAACCACTACGTTTGACATAGAAAAAGTTTGTCTCGTTTGTTATATTAGGCTAATGCTCGAATATGATGGTGAGAAGTAAGCTACAATGAAAATTATTATGAAACATTATTTCACAGTGAAAATAAAATTTAGTTTCAGTGTTGAAAAATAAGGCAGTAGGCCTATGCTTTATGTAGAGATGTTAAAAATTTTTGCGTCATTAGGCCTATATCTGCGGCATTCCTATTTTTATTTTTATCTAAGTTCTATTGTATCTTTTTATTCCAAACTAGCAGGTGCCCACGGCTTCGTCCACGATAATTGATTCAAAAATTAAAAATCAAGAGCAAAATAATTGAAACATTATATTTAAAACAATTAATTATTACGAAACAGCTAAAAATCCGGCTTTGGAGTGCATTCCACGAATAGAAAGCACTGCTTGGGAAAAACAACTTCAGATTCGAGTTCCCTAGCCCAGAAAACTCTTGCATAGTGAGTTAAAGTTAAGGATGGGACAACACTAGGAGAAGGATCCGCGAGCCCCTTCCCAAGGTAACTCCAGTAATTAGCTACAGCTGTAACACCTTCCTGATTTATTATTTTGAATACCAGTGAGATGAACTTGCTGGTTATCGAAGCGAAACCTGTAGGATGGAGCGTTTGTTGATTAAAAATAAGAAGGGATATAGTTTCTCGTGAAAATTATAAACCCATGCCGGACTGCACAGAAAACAGTAAACACAACGATTACGTTCTCGGTTTATTCTTGTACCCCATTCTCTAGATTTTACATGCATTTTAAATTTTTTTTCGAGTTATTTTCTGTTATTTTATTGCAGATTTAAGGCAAATTATTGTGTCCTGTAGGATACATTATGCATTTAAGGATTAACAGTACATTTTAAAAATAAACACACGATCTTGTAAGGCAGGTTGTTACGAAGCCCGATTTTTTATTTTCGATTGGAGCGCCAAGAAAATCAAGGGCACATTTTACCCCATGTGAAGTCTATGGGGAAGCCTACGGATTTGTTGTATTGTAGAAAAAAGATTGTAAAGGTCAGCAGGGAGTATCAAAAGAAAGCAAATATGTCGTGCAGCTTTCGATACTTCAATGCAACTTAATAACGAAAAAAGATAAAAAGGAATATTTTCTGCCTTTGCTAGTATGCCTGTATATTATTATAAAAACTAATCAATGAATTATACCATTTTACAAAAAATCTCCCAATATATATAAAGTTAATATATATTTAAGAATACATCATAAGAAGGTAGAATAGGTCATATTATAAATTATTGTTATTATTATTATTATTATTATTATTATTATTATTATTATTATTATTATTAGTTTGTGGAGTTCTCTTTTATTCTTATATCTAACTAGCATGTGCCCGCGGCTTCGCCCGCGATAATTATTTAAAAAATCAGAAATTAAGAGCATAATAGTTAAATCATTATATTTATTAACACCTAAACCACGTGGACTACATACCACGATTAGATAGCGTCGCTTGGTAAAAGCGACCTCAAGTTCGAGTTCCTTGGCCCATAAAACCCCTGTATAGTGAGTTTCGTCCAAATAGAAAAATGTTTGACCATATTTAGGCCTATATTGATTATCCCTCTTCCGTGTAGGTTGAAAATTTCATATTTCTGCGAGCCTTGATATTCTAAACAAATTAATCGTCCAGGATGGACTTACAAAATCAAGCGATAGCCCGCGATAATTATTTCAAAAATTAAAAATTAAGAGCATAATAGTTATATTTACTAACACCTAAATCACATGGAGTGCATTCCACGATTAGGTAGCGTCGCCTGTTAAAAGCGACCTCAGATTCGAGTTCCTTGGCCCAGAAAACCCCTGTATAGTGAATTTCGTTCAAATCGAACAATGTTTGACCATATTTAGGCCTATATTGATTATTTCTCTTCCGTGTAGGTTGAAAATTTCATATTTCTGCGAGCCTTGATATTCTAAACAAATTAATCGTCCAGGATGGACTTACAAAATCAAGCGATAGCCCGCGATAATTATTTCAAAAATTAAAAATTAAGAGCTTAATAGTTAAATCATTAGGCCTATATTTACTAACACCTAAATCACGTGGAGTGCATTCCACGATTAGGTAGCGTCGCCTGTTAAAAGCGACCTCAGATTCGAGTTCCTTGGCCCAGAAAACCCCTGTATAGTGAATTTCGTTCAAATCGAACAATGTTTGACCATATTTAGGCCTATATTGATTATCCCTCTTCCGTGTAGGTTTAAAATTTTATATGTCTGCGGGCCTTGATATTCTAAACAAATGAATCGTCCAGGATGGACTTACAAAATCAAGCGATCGCGTATGACAAAAATAGTCAAAGCCAACTGTAATTGATTTGACATTGAAATGTATTACTGAAAACTGATTCTTCGAAAACGCAAAAAATACACGTTTTCTGCCCGTTTTTCACTCATAACTCACGAACGAAAGAGGAAATTAAAATTCCGGCTTCGAGGTGCATTTTCCGACCCTTCAGTCCACCTATGTTTAAAATTTCTGATCTCTGCGTTCAGTAGCTTTTGCTGGGCATCGCGTACAGACAGACAGACAGACAGACACTTCCTTTTATTAATATAGATTTTTCATAACTAGCAGTCAAAATAAGACACCATCTACAATTATTAACATTATCAATGTGTATGAATGTGTATAAGCATTGACTGTTCTCTTTCATACTACGAGGCGCGTCCATGGGGCCGTTTAAAGAAACAAAAGATAATTTCAAGGAAATATTTATTGCAACAGACACAGCCAGTGTTCAGCTATTTTTCGACATATTCGCCACCGAAATTGAAACATTTGTCTTACTATGGCACCAACTTTTAAACACCTGTGTCGTAGAAGTCTGCCGCCAGGTATTTTAACCACTGGGTGACAAACATTCCGTCTCTCTGTCATTCCTTTCATTTCATGATGTGTAGGAAAAGATGAAAATCACTGGGAGCGAGGTCCGGGCTTTAGGGTAAATGTTTAAACACCTCCCAGCCGAACTTCTGCAGGAGACTTGCTAGGAGGTGTTTAAACATCCACCCTACAGCCCGGACCTCGCTCCCAGTGATTTCCATCCTTTCCTACACCTAAAGAAATGACAAATAATGACAGAGAATGACAGAGAGGCGAAGGTGGTTGTTACACGGTGGTTCAAATCCCAGGTGGCACACTTCTACAACACAGGTGTTCAAAAGTTGGTGCCATATTAAGATAAATGTTTCAAATCCGGTGACAAATATGTGGAAAAATAGCTTACCTCTTCCTGTGTCTGTTGCAGTAAATATTTCCTTGAAATTGTGTTTTGTTTCTCTAAACGGCCCCAGGGAAACTTACTTTTATTAAAAACTAATTCATTCCCCCGAACACGAGCTGTCTTTCGCTTTCACAGTTGTAGTTATAATTTAATGTTGTGTACTTGCACTTAAATTTTATTTTCTATGAATTTATAAGTTTTATATTTTACAATGAATGTTCTGTTCCTGTGTCCGCATTTAATAATAATGAGGGGCAGGTTTTTTTTCTGTTTACTTTCTTTTAATCGTGAAAAACTTATAAAATGTATTTATAGTTTAAAATGTGGTAGAATTTTCGTGAAAATGTTTAATGCCATGCGCTTCTTCTATTACCGGTATTCTTATAAAATAACATTTATTTAATTTATGTATTAGAACAAGTATAGTGTAAAACAAGTGAAAAGATTTTCCTCGTTCATATCTTCTTATATTGACACTACAAGATTGTGCTGTGAAGAAAACCGTTCTTTATCAGCTGTCGTAGATGGTCAGTATCTGGAATTCTATATCCCCTACGTTGGGGCGAAGGGCCTCCAAGTGGAGGTTTCTGTTACCTATGTGAATTTTGTTACGCTTATTTTCCGAGAGAGGGCAGAGTGTAGATGGTCTTGCAGGTTATAAAAAGAATAATACATAGCCTATACATTCGGGTTAATGCGCCTTTCCAAACGAATTATCATTCTGTTATAACTATTATCTTCAAATTGAATACATGTTTTAAAATATCATTTTTCGTTTTTATCGTAAAATCGAAGATTTTCGCAGAAACGGTAAATTTTCGCAAAAATTCGTGACAAAATCACAGCCATAAATCAGTCACATTTGTGATAAATCGTACATGCACTTCTTGCTGCATCTCTACGTTACATTTCGCGTTTATCGGTAACTAGCTGACCCATCAATGCTTCGCATTGTTAGATTTATGTATATATACGTTAAGTGAACACAATTTAAAGTCGATTTAATGTACTTCTATAAATCATCAGCTGTCCAGCTAACGCGGTGGACGTATTTATATTCCACATACTCCTTCAACCGTAGTTTACTCTGATTATGTCTTAAAAAATTTAATCGTTCTGTTTCAATTTTGGAAAACATACAGCAAAAAGCTGGGCGTAGGGGATGCATTCGCTCCTCTCACGCAGCGGACTCTGGTTCGAATCCTGGTCGGGACAAGTTACCTAGGTAGGGTTTTTACGGGATTTTTCCTCACCTGTGAGACAAATGTCTGGTAACTTTAGGCCCTAGTGGTCCCCAGATATCATCTGGCCGCCATTATCATCCTCATCCCATCCTCGCCTTGCTCAGAGTGAGTGTGTGAATGGTGTCTCTCGTCCTATGTGTTTGTGTTGTATCGGAGGTGGCGCCGGCATTAGACTGATCACTCATCCGGGAGGTCTTCCATGTCCTTGTCTGGTCAAGAAAGTATGTATGTGATCCATAGATAATCCCTCTCCCGACAGGTCGCGGCCCTGTAAGGCCCGGACAACGTGGGTCGCTTAAATGACCCCAAAAGAGAGAGGTAAAAACTAAGGTAAAGATAGATAGATAATATTGTAAATATAAATTAATCAGGAAATTATATATATTGATGTTGTATGAACTATCTTTCGCAATACAGTCCTAGGCTAACTATAAGAATAGAGTACAACTCTAAAGAATAGAACCCAGGACCTCCTAAATTTACTTCGTGTCACAAAATAGTTGATAATCATTTATAGGAATTCTATTGATAGCCTTTCTCATAATTTTATATCTATTAGGTCTACATTAAATCACAGTGCCATGCAAAGCCACCTGTGTAGTTTAAAAAAAAAATTATGTTCTCATGGGGATTGTGCACATGCAGTATGAATTCCTTTTGGTGAATTTCATAACTTTACTACCCTATTTTGGCCCTTAGAGGCCAAAGATTTTGAAATCCTTTCTTAGTGCGCATCCAGAGTCTAGGAGCAATATGTGTACCAAGTTTCAAATTCCTAGGCTGTATAGTTTTTGAGAAACTGTGATCAGTCAGTGAGTCAGTGGGTTTTGGCTTTCGGTAATAAAAGAAAAACAGGCCCTGATAAAACGAGGGTCATCCAGAAAGTAAGTTCCGATCGCCGATAAAGAAAACAGAAACATCAATAAGCAAAGAATAGTTATTGCAATATTTACAGAGATTCAGTGGCTACTTTTCTACATAGTCGCCACCGTTAATGAGGCATTTATCAAATCGATGCACCAACATTTGTATTATATGCCAACGTCTGGAGTCGTGAAATCACTGCCGTTTGTACCTCAGCGTCGTTGTGAAAACGTTTTTCTGCCAGAAATCGCTTCAGAAGAGAAGGAATTCACTTGGCACGAGGTCGGGGCTGTAGGGTGGATGGTCGAAGATCTCCCATCCAAAGTGATTCCGTGTGGCGTTGGCTGTATGGGGCCGTGCATTGTCGTGCAAAAGCATAATGCCTCTTGTCAACATTCCATGTCTCTTTTTTTGGATAGCCCTCCCCAGATTTTTCACCCATGTTTCATCCCCAGTGACAACATTGTCGAGAAACGGATCACCTTTCTCTGCGTACCGCTGGCGGCAGAGTATTGATCGGAATTTATATTTTAAAGATCATTGTAATCTATTAGCTTCCAAACTTCATTCTTTATCATATGCTATCAGAAACTTAAGAACTGTACTAACTAAAAAACAGCTAATATCTTTATTTTATGCACATGTTGAAAGTCGTGTGAGATATGGTATTGGTTTTTGGGGATGGTCTACCTTAGACCCAAGTGTTTTTCTGGCACAAAATAGAATAATCAGATGCATTGCAGGATTACATTTCACACAATCGTGCAGAGAATATTTCAAACTTTTTAATATTATGACTATTCCTAGTTTATTAAGTGCCAGTATGGTACTTTATGAGATTGTGTGGGGGACGAAAAATGTCTGTCCGTCTGTCTGTCTGTCTGTCCGTCCGTCCGTCCGTGTGTCTGTACGCGCTCTAACTCAAATACGCTTTTTCGGATTTTCATGAAACTTGGAAAACACATTTATAATGTCAATGGGAAGAACCCTATTGATATTGAACCAAATCGGTTCACCGGTACCGGAGTAATGCCCAATTTAGTGCCTATTTTAATAGATTATGGCGCCTTTCTAATAGAAAGGCGCCATAATTCAAATACGCTGTATCGGATTTCCATTAAACTTGGTATACGCATTTATGACATCCATGAAAAGTACTCTGTTAAATTTGAACCTAATCTGTTGGCCGGTACCGGAGTAAAACCCAATTTAGTGTATATTTTAAAGGCGCAATAGCTCAAATACGCCTTATCGGATATTTATGAAACTTCGTATACGCATTTATACTATCCATGGAAAGACGTCTGTTGATGTTCAACCAAATCGGTTGGCCAGTACCGGAATAATGCCCAATTTGTTGCCTTTTATGTTAATATATGAGAAGTCCCGATAACTCAAATATGCTTTATTGGATTTTCCTGAAACTTTGTATACCCATTTATAATGTACATGGGAAGACGTCTACCGATATTGGACCAAATCGGTTGTCCGGTACCGGAGTATAACCCAATTTAGTGTCTATTTTAAAAACGCGGTAACTCAAATACGCTTTACCGGATTTTTATGGAATTTGGTATACACATTTATAGTGTTCATGGGAAGAAGTCTACTGATACTGGATGAAATCGGTTCACCTGTTTCGGAGTAATGCTCAATTTGGTGCCTATTTTATGATAATATACGTATTCGAAAGAATTTATATAAAAAAAAGCAAATCATTTATCATGACAACATAGTCAATTGTTTTACTGTGATATTTTACGGCTTTGGAAATTAAAATAGAGATAGCTATGACCAAAAACACTATTGTTTTACATGCGCTTATAACTTACAACTAGACCGTTAAACTGACCCAGGTGACCGAGATGGTAACGTTTTGGCCTCACGTTATGGAGTTCCATGGTTCAAATCCCGAAACCAGCCAATTTCACTTTCTTTTTCGTATTTTTATGTGAGTGTGCGATTGTCAAGATATCAAAAATCTGTACAGTTCAGCTGATGCTGGAAGATTTTAATCTGATTAAAAAGAAAACTAGACCTTTGTTCTTCCCTAAGCCCTGCTTAATGAATAAATCAGGAGCTTAACTTGTAAATCAATTAAAAAACATATTCTGCATATCATAATTGCAGTCATAACTGATTAAAAAAAACATACTGGCACTTTTTTACATCAGTTTACCTGATTTTATTAAAAAAATAAATTAGGTTCTCAGGCCCAATATCTGACGCAAGAGCTTTTACCAAATTTCATGCAAGTCAACCTACTGATAGACATATAAGCACGTCAATTTAGATCATCTTTATACTATAGCCATCTTAATTAGTTCCGTTATTAAGTGCCAGTATGGTACTTTATGAGATTGTGTGGTGGACGAAAAAAAGTCTGTCCGTCTGTCTGTCCGTGTGTCTGTACGCACGATAACTCAAATACGCTTTTTCGGATTTTCATGAAACTTGGAAAACACATTTATAATGTCCATGGGAAAAACCCTATTGATATTGAACCAAATCGGTTCACCGGTACCGGAGTAATGCCCAATTTAGTGCCTATTTTAATAGATTATGGCGCCTTTCTAATAGAAAGGCGCCATCACTCAAATACGCTGTATCGGATTTCCATGAAACTTGGTATACCCATTTATGACGTCCATGAGAAGTGCCCTATTGAAGTTGAACCTAATCTGTTGACCGGTACCGGAGTAAAACCCAATTTAGTGTCTACTTTAAAGGCGCGATAACTTAAATACGCTTTATCGGATATTTATGAAACTTCATATACGCATTTATAATGTCCATGGGAAGATGTTTATTGATATTGGACCAAATCGGTTGGCCAGTACCGGAATAATGCCCAATTTAGTGTTTTTATGTTAATATATAAGAAGTCGCGATAACTCAAATATGCTTTATTGGATTTTCCTGAAATTTTGTATACCCATTTATAATGTACGTGGAAAGACGTCTACTGATATTGGACCAAATCGGTAGACCGGTACCGGAGTAAAACCCAATTTAGTGTATATTTTAAAGACGCGGTAACTCAAATACGCTTTACCGGATTTTAATGAAACTTGGTATACACATTTATAATGTCCATGGGAAGACGTCTATTCATAATGGATAAAATCGGTTGACCTGTTTCGGAGTAATGCTCAATTTAGTGCCTATTTTATGGTAATATACGTATTCGAAAGAATTTATATAAGAAAAATGAAAATCAGTTATCTTGACAACATAGCCTATTGTTTTACTGTGATGTTATAAGGCCTTGGATTTTAAAACACAAGTAGCTATGACAAAAAACATATTGATTTACATGCGCTTATCCAACTAGACCGTTAAAATGACCCAGGTGGCCGAGATGGTAGACCTTTCTTCTTCCGTAAGCCCTGCTTAATGAATAAATCTGGAGCTTAACTTGAAAATCAATTTTAAAAAAAACATATTCTGCATATCATAATTGCAGTCATAACTGATTAAACAAAAACATACTGGCACTTTGTTACATCAGTTTACCTGATTTTATTTATATTTGAATTGTGCACATACACATTTCATAATCGTGACGCATTTGTTCAGAATAAGAGTCTTCATGCATTTAATACAAGACAATGCGCAGATTATCATATACCTTTTAAAAAATGTAACGTAGGATGTAAATCCCCAAATGTACTTGGGCCCAAATTATTTAATAACCTTCCTGTGTACCTCAAGACTGCAAATAAGGCTTCATTGTTCAAGAAGGGACTGAAAGAATTTTTGATCGAGAAATGTTTTTATTCTGTTGATGAATACTTGTATGGTCTTTAACTATTAACTATTCACTGCTTTTGACAATTTCCTATACAACGTACATTGTCGCTTGGAAAAAATAAATTGATTGATTGGTTGAGTCCTGTGACACAGACATACAATAATTGTTGGTACACCGCTAAGATAAATGTCTCGATAATGGTGCCGACTATGTACCCAGTAGAGATGTAACCAATGAATCCCAGTAAATATTGCAATAAATATTTCTTACTTGTTAATGTTTTCTTTATTGGCGATCGGAACTTACTTTCTGGATGACCCTCGTAATAAACATTGTAGGAACTCCGCAAAAGAATTAAAAAAGTGTGCGTGGAACGCCACGCGACAGAAGGGATACTTGTTTTAATTTTTGGATATTTCAATTTCGGATTATTGGATTTTTGAATTTTGGATTGTTGGACTTTTTAATATTGGGTTTTTGAACTTTTTCAATTTTTTTATTTTTTAATATTTTTTTATTATTAAATTTTGGATTTTTAATTTTGGACATTTAATTTTTTTAATTTTTAATATTTTAAATTTGTAATTTTTCAATTTTTTGGATTTTTATTTTTTATTTTTAAATTTTGGATATTTGGACTTTTTAATTTTGGATTTTTGGGCTTTTGAATTTTGGATCTTTTAATTTTTTTATTTTGGAATTTTGAATCTTTTAATTTTGAAATTTTTAAATTTTGGATCTTTGAATTCTTTTAATTTTGGATTTTTTAATTTTGGATTTTCTATTTTTTAATTTTGAATTTTTGGATTTTTTAAACTTTGGATAAGCCTAATCATTGAGTTGATTGTTTTCTGTGCAGTCCGTTCCGTCACAACTCACTGACTTCGTGACAATTTTGAGCGTTACATTAATTTCGTGACGATTTTTGAGCGTTACACAAGCTCTCGATTTACCCCTACCGCGGCTAAAGAAGTTTCACTTCAAAAACTGCCGTGGCTGGTTCCAGCAAATCACAACAGAATAACAACTCTTTTAACTCAATTACTATACAGGGAATTTGGAGTTGCTATACTTACTTCTGTAGCCTGTTATTCATCGAGTCACTTTTAACAGAACTGCTTGTAGTACAAATTACATTCATATGAGGTAATGCTGTTTTACCATTTTACAAACTTCTCATGCGTAAAAACGTAGACATGTTGCATTGTTTTCATGTTGTTTAATGTTTAAGCTCCAGTAATTCATTTCTTTAGAAGTTTATAAAGCGTAAACAGTTTCAACGCTACAACTGCTATTTCATTTATAATGGCCTCCTCTTCTGCAAAGGCGTAGCCATTTACCGGTACCAGTTTACAAATAAAGGGCAATAAGGAAACATTAGAACATATTTCTCATTTTACATTTAATTACAACATACTACATTTATTTCAAGTTTAAAATTGAATCAAGAATATAGAAGGGCTTTCTTAAATAATGTGTAAGTTGTTTGAAAACTACTGTATGGTGTATTTCTTTTTTAGTTAATCAATAATGAGGTATGATATTTATTTCGGAAAGTTCAAGTTGAATTGGATATATTCTTATATTTCAAAGGAGAGTTCTTAGAATCACTTTTAAAATGGCCCAATAGGTCCATTTTAAACCTCTCTTCGTTCAGCATGAGATTTTGACAGGAGTAAATATTAAATTTTATTTATTATATATCTTATTGTACGTCCGTACGCCGTGGTGTAGTGGTTAAGGCACTGCGCTACAAACCGAGTTTGATTCCCGATCAGGTCGTTGAGATTTTTCAATTGGCCTAATCCTTCTGGTGGCACTACAGCCCTGGGGTCGACTCAGCATTTAACAGAAATGAGTACCAGGAGTATTCCTGGAGTAAAATAACGGCCGTTGCTTAGGGCTGACAACTTTGCCACCTTCATGTGCCGTATGTCACATTCTGGGAGCCTTAACCTCCTGGGAACCCTACGGGTCTCCATGGCCCATTCAGGGATCGTTTTACCCTTCTATTATACGTCCCCACACCAACATTAAAGATTATAATCTATGAAAAGATGTACACGAATACAAAACACTATAAGGAATTATTTCCTTAAAATTCAAACAAAAAAACTGATTTTAGTCAATGATATTTGAAGTAGTACAGTATTTATTTGATTCAAATGTCTCCACAATCTTGTTCAAGTTCTTTGCTCAAGTTCTTGTTCAAGAACATCGACGGCCTTACACCAATGCCCACTACGAAAACTAGGACGAATGTTAGGCCCTATGGGTGGTACTCCGGATATAATTTTTACATGAAAATATAACAGACCTTTAATCATTGTAATACTCTAGGTATCGAGGGGGTTAGCGCAACAGTGGTCTAATGCGCTTTTTTAAAGTTTAGAGAAAAAGCAAGCTAAGCTCTAAACTTGTGGTTTTTAACGCAATTTGAAAAATACCGTTTTGATGGTAGTGAGGTATTCTATAGTGCTTGCCCAACTTAACTACGATGTGACATAGTTTACTGTTTAGATGTTCAAGAGATACTATATTTTCATGAGACCTTGCAGCGCTGTTTTCTTCGTTAGACCACTGTTGCACTGACATGTGTTTCTATTTGATAGAGGAGAAAAAATAATTTCAATACATGTTGGATTTTACATGTAATGAAACATTATTTTAAGAGGAATTGACTTGTATTCGTTTTATTTATATGTTCCACTGATTACTCAGTTCTACACTCAAAGTACATGAAAAACCTCATTGCCATTCTTCACATTTCCTTCGACACTTACCTCATTTACAGAAACCATATGATTAAATTAATGTTGAATTTGAGGTGCATATTTGAGTATCATTAATAGCCTCCAATTTCTTTGGATTTACTTATCCTGGTTTTCAGAATTTTGATAGGCACTTATACAAGATAAATTTTGTTTCAGGGAACAGATTTTGGACATTAGAACTACCTAAACCAAAAATAATCGGTCCAACCTTATCACTTTCAAGTCATGCAGATAACATCTCATTTTTTATGTCAGAGGGTTTAGTCCATTGTTTCACTGACTCCCTCAATTGTTATTGGGTAATTTCTACTTTACTTCTCTCCAAAGCTCCCCCAATTAAAATACAATTAATCTAATGTTACTTTTATGTTGAACACTGTTAGAATCTATGCATTGCAAGAGCTGAGAGATTCTCAAAATGTAATTACATTGGGAATTATTAACCTAGCAACATTCGCTTATTTACGACGGCAATCTGTTGTATGATGTACACCATGAAAGTTGGTCATGATTTGACATTCATAGTATCCATTAACAACCACATATGTCAACAGAAACATCATTTCGGTAATATTGTTGATGGATGCATGCAAGTTCTGCTTTACAAATATACCAGCAAAATTTTCAATTTAATTTCAATTTGCATTATGTCAACCAAAAGCGTAGACTAGTGCATATAAGTGTTTATTTTCATTTGGAAGTAATTGGAACTGTGGATTTTCGGAAAAATTTTCTTTACATAGGCCTGTCCATGGGTTTAGAATTAGGCCATAGTAAAATTGAGAAAGCCTACGTAAATTGGATGGTAAAATTTCCTTTATTCTTTATGGCTGTAATGATTTTTATTTTGTAATAGTCTATGTTCATTTTAGGATGGAATAGCGGCGATGAATCATGGTGAATAAATCCAAATTCAATGTATTTAACGTTTACCAAACTTATAGAGACTCTTTATTAAAATTCTACCATAAAAACAAGACAAAATTCGTCCTCATGAACACAGCACTAGACGAAATAAAACTAGTACATTAGTAAAACCCAAATGTTTCTGCTGGTCTGTCACATAGCTCTAGTTTCGGTATTGGTCCGTAAATTCTAAATTCAAATTATTTCCATGTTTAGCCAAATATAGCTATGGAGTTTTTAAATCTAGAATTACACTTTATAAACTTTAGTTTTCATCCCTTTTAATTTTTTTTTTGCGCTTGTCTCTCTGGTTCTACTATCATGATATTTTCATATACTTTTTTACATCAAACCGGATCAAATAAGCCGTCTCTGTGTGTATGTTTGTGAGCAGCCTAGCTCCAGAACGGAAAATCGTATGAATACAAAATGTTGTATTTAGGCATGGCCTCCTTTATTGTACCAGGCCAGGACAGTCTCTCTCACCAGCTGATCAGTTCCGGCCGGTTTTTGTCAACATATAAGGTTATGTTGTTTCTTGAAAAACTCTGTACTACGGTTTAAAGAATAGTTTAATAACGAAATGATATTTATTTTCAGTTACTGATAATTTTACATGTAAAGTAAACCTCCAAGAATAAAGATAGATTTATTATGTCGATTTTTAACATAAAATGAAACCGCTCGTACTCGCGACATAACACACTCACCTTTCTGAATCCGTAAAACAATATTATGCAATACTTCATTCCATATTATATTACTATACAAATGTCACACTATATACACAACACACTATGGTATTACATCTCGTAATATACAGCTGGTAATTTCTATGAAAAAACGTAGTAAAACACAGAACACAACGTTTAATCGTCCATATACCAACACCGCCGTCCGGCCGGAATCAAATGTTGTCAGATTGAACTGCTCCGGCCTGGTAAAATAAAGGAGGCCGTGATTTAGGTCAAGTACCTTCTGAAGATATGATACAGAGATTGGCGACAAGTTTCTCTTATTTTTAAGGGGACTTTACATGAAGAAATTATCGTTTTTCACGAGTTTCTCGAAAACTGCTCAACAATTCTCTTTAGATTTTGCATATGGGTTACTTATACTAAGAGATAAAACTTTTATTTGAAACATTTTTTCGAAATCATCTGAAGGGTAGGTATAAGCCACCCACTCTGAGGACGTGCTCTTTGCAATATGGCCTCTTGTTCTATATCAGAATGTGAAGTGGCTAAAATGTATTGGCCATGTTTATAGTATATTGCGATACAAGTGCCGTAAGCGATGCATACGGATCGAGGAAAGAGTTTTTTCAATTTCCGAGATCCGTTATGCGCTTACGGCACGAATATTGCATGCTATTTTTTTGCACGATGCTTATGTATATCAGTTTATTTATATTAATTGAGATATTAACTGAAAATATTATGTATATACACTATTGAAGATGGATGTTATATTTCAGAAAGTGTTCTTATGGGAACCGAATATTTGTCCTGGGGGGCTTGTATTATGATGAGTGCCGTAAGTAAATTCTTACCGCACGGAAACTCTTACCCCATGGAAATTTGTTTATTTCCATAGCAACCAGATTGCGTGTGGGAGTGTCAAGTTACGATCCACGGCAACGATATTCGCAAGTACCACTAATTAGTTAAGTCGTGCAAAAAAGTAGGCCTAAAGAAAGTTACGAGAGTACATTAATCATATTTTATTTGGGTTATGTATCCTTCGGAGATGCGATGTGATCTGGTAATGACATTCCCTTCATTTTTACAACCAATTTACATGAAGAGAATGTCATACATAATAATTTTATCATACTAGGAAGCTAACTTTTATTTGGGCAGAGAAATTTATGTGAGTTTTACATCAGAATTTTATTGTAGGCTTTATTCTAATAAGATAGTAGAAGACAAACGCCTTTAATTTCGAATAAACGGGATTGCAATGGTTGGTTTTAAAACAACCTGTATGTATACAAGCCATGCACACAAAGCGTGGCGTCATTTTGACTCCACTGCACAGGAACAATTAGTTAATTAAATTCTCACTGTACGTAGCTGAAGAAGCAGTTTTTGTGCCCCGCTGTCATCTGTTTTTCCGTTTCCACGGCCATCAGTTTACACCGGTGTGGCGTCGTGGAAAAAGCCATTATCGATCACAGATGTTAAAGAAAACATAGGATTTTTTATTACGTACCAGAATGATAGCCTACTTTGTGAGATTGTATGGGGGACGAGGAAATGTATTTCCGACTGTCTGTCTGTCTGTCTGTACGTGAGTTTAAACACGCTATAACTCAGATACTTTACATCGGATTTTCATGAGATTTGGTATACGTATTTATAACGTCCACGGGAAGTAGCAAATTGATACTGAACCAAATCGGCACTGGAGTAATGACCAATTTAGTGCCTACTTTATGATAATATATTACACAATTTATCAAATCATTTCGCATGATAACATATTGTTGTACAGTGTACTTATATGACTTTGGAAGTTGCATAATAGTTTAGCTTTGACAAATAACACTACCCACATATTCCTTCACATATGCTTATCAAACTAGACCCTTGTTCTTCCGTAAGCTCACTTATTAAATAAAAGCATTCTGGCACTTTGATATATCAGTTTACCTGGTTTTATTAATGTTTTTAAATTCTCACATATAAATCGTGATTAAAATATGAAGCGCCAAGGATATCTAAATAAAGTTATAGTCTATATTTTATACAAAGTAATAAATTCAGTATTATGTATTTTAAATGTATATGTATTGTATTATAGGTAGTTCTTCTTTCTTGTTTCCCCTGTCTAATTTTAATATTAATATTTTCGAGTCTTTTTTTTTTTTTTGTTCTACTGTGTATAGTTCTATAATGTATAAAAACGTTATCTTTAAGAATTCTATAATCCTTGTAAAATAATTGTAAAACATTATCCTGTATGATAACTAACTAATAATTATAATTTTATGGAAGAGCCATATTGAAACATGTCTAAAATAAAAGGAACTGTACGCCTACGTCTATTGCGTCTCTTCGGGAGGCCCCAGGGTCTTAGTGCTACCAGAAAGATCAGATAATTGAAAAACCCCAAGAACCTCATCGGAATCGAACTCACGAACAACGACCTTTCTCGAAATTTCTTTTTGCCCCTCTAAGCTTCCATATTCCCAATCTCCACCATTCCAGCCCAGATTTTTGTTTCTATGAGCAATCATTCACATAATTTTCCATACCCCACATTTCCTTCATTTTACCTCATTATGGCAAAATGGTTCTACCTTTGTATATCATTACATCTTTTAAAAACCATTTTTGAAATCATATTGATGTTTTTCTATTTGGAAGCATTTGGTGCAGCTCAGTTCCACAGCAGGCCTACTCTGTGGTATGATTGAGAAACCATAAAAAGTAAAATTATAAGGCAAGGATTTTCGTTGCTTCATTCTATAGAGCAGTGGTTCCCAAACTATGGGTCGCGACCCACCAGTGGAGCAATTTCGGTGGGTCGCGAAAAGGGTGAGAAAAATTAAACGTGTTTTCAATATAAGGAAAGAGTGTTTAATTTAAATTAATTTGTAAATAAAAAACAAGTTTCACAAATCTCTTTAATTTTTTAAAAATAAAATGTACTAGTTGGACAATATTCTTTATTGAAATAACCTTTACCATTTTTATTTCAACTGTGTTTTCTCTGCAGTACATTTGAACACAACAAAACTATTGATAGGCATATGAAAAACATGTGCTGTATTTTATATAGCCTATATTGGTTATCGTTATGTAGTGGTGGGTCGCGAAAAAATTTCTAGTTGAAGGTGGGTCCCAGGACAAAAAAATTTGGGAACCACTGCTATAGAGTATAGAGGATTGGATTTGTAAAATAAAGATTATTACAGCCATAAAGAATAAAGGACATTTTACCATCCAGTTTACGAATTAATTAGGCTTTCTTAATTTTAGTATGGCCTATTTATAAACCCATGGATAGGCTATGTAAAAAAAAGTATTACGAAAATCCAGAGTTTCCGTACTCAGATATGTTAAAATTTCGATGGCTGAAACGATAGGCTATATATTATTATTGTGTCTCCAACGAGAAAAAGCCCTACTGTACAAATATATGCTAGGGCTATAGTTTAACAAAATACATACTAAAATATGTTATTGCGAATCAATACAAGAAATATGAAATAATTTTGCCATGAATCTGTAACACTTATCTCTACAAAACCTTGAAAATGTCGCTGACAAATTTCTGGAACTGTGTGAAACAACACTGTTTTTTGAACATTTGTGTTAAAGGTGGTTCGAATCTTATGTTGCAAAAATCAAAATGGAGTTCTAAGAGGTGTCTCTGTCGTTCAACCACTGGGCACTCAAATAACAGATGGTTGACTGTTTGATTCTGGTGAAGACAGGAGCATGAAGTATCATTTCAATTATCAATTTTAAAGCGTTTAAAATATGACTTGAATTTGCCATGTTCTGTCATAAATTGAATCATTATAAAACTCGGTTCGTAATTCTTGGAGTCTAGTCTGTCTTTGGCTGTTGGAAAAAACACTGTCTTTGTCCATTGTCCATTATAACTGTTTGTCCACTGTAGATTCCACTTATTTAGCATATCCTCCTTCAATTTTTTCTTAACATGCGAAAGAGGGCATTTTGTATACTCATACCCACTGGATAAATTTGCGGTTGCCTTGGCAAGCTCATCTGCTCTCTCGTTGCCTTCGTTCCCCATATGTCCTTTCACCCAATCTAAACATATATGTTTTTCATAACTGTAGACTGCTTTTCTAATATCAGCTGCTATTGGATTCATGTTATATTTGTCGTCAATAGCTGCAAGTGCTGATTGAGAATCACTCAAGATGCGAACATTTTGCAAACCGTTGACGCTCCACTCTATGGCTATAGGCTATATACAAAGCTACTGTAAATAATCCATACAACAATTAGATAAAATACAAATATCACTGCACAAATGTGTTTGACATTTACCAAATCTATGGATACTCTTTATTAAAATTATTCTACCATAAAAACAAGACATTCGTAGCTGTTCCACATGAATACAGCACAAGACTAAATGAAACTAGTAGTTTAGTAGAAACCAAATGTTTCTGCTGGTCTAGTTTCGGTATTGGTTCTTTCCTTGTGAGTCTGTTAGGTAGGAATGTAACATTTACTGTTGCGCTAGATATGATTCTACCTGTACACCTACAGTACACCTACCTACTTTTTCTACGCCTCATATATTTTTCATTGTGGTTTAATTACTAAACAGAAGGCACTGCAAACGTCGCTATTATTAAAATTTAACAACAGAGAAAGTTAGCTGAAATGAAAATATAATGGTTAGGAAGCAGCGAACTAAATTGCCGAGCCAGGATGTTAATTTTATCTCTGCTTTTCACTTTGATATTAAAACGTTACACAATATTTGTAACATAGCTTCTACTTTTCCTTAGAGGTGTGGGGTTTCAGTGTCCAATGTTCAACTCTGCTATTGCCTTAGTTGTTTAGACAAATGTGGGGACAATAATTTTTTATATTTTTTTTATTTCTTTTTAAAGGGCTACTCTCACTTTTGACTTGACGGAATATTCCCATACTTACCCACATAGTTAGAAATCAAGTGGAATCGCAGACAATATGCATATGGTTATATGACTTTCAAATCCTCTGAGGTGGAGTCTGTTTATAGGCCTACATACAGGGTCAGGACTGTAGGGTGGCTGGGGAACCTTTGAATCGTCCAGAAAGCGGGTGATGGTCGTTGATGGCCTTCCAGCGCGTGCTTCATCGCTGACCTCTTCACGGCCTTCAAAAAAATCCGATTTATACTTGTTTCCGCGCTTGAAAACTCCCATGAAAGGACGTCATTTCGGGACAATTGACAAAGTCAAAGAGGCTTGCATCAAGGCTCTAAAGGACAATCCAGAAAAGGCCTACCGTGACGCCTTCGATGCCTGGAATTCTCGCTGGAAGCGATGTATCGACGCAAGTGGGGCCTATTTTGAAACCTTTTAATACCAATCGGATCAATAAATGTCTTCTAATCAACTCACTGACAAACCCTGTATTAATTCTGCCTTTATGCCGGTTGTCGACCAAGAGCTAAGCTAACTTAGCTTAGCTTAGGTCACATACATATATAGTTGTGCCGGATTTCACATGTAGTTTTGTCGGTACAACTACAACATATGAAATCCCGCACTGTATGTGAGCTAAGGTCGGCCGCGGTGGTCTAGAGGTAGCGTGCCCGCCTCTAGATCCGCAGGGCGCGGGATCAAACCCGGCCGCGGTCGATGGATTTTTCAGGACGTAAAAATCCTGGGCACGGAGTCCTCCGGGAGGGACTTTAAGCTGGGGGTCCCGTGTCGTAGATATACGGCACGTAAAAGAACTCCAAGCCTAAATTAGAGCATCTGGACAAAATTTCTCGGCCCTTTCACGTCCAAGAAATACTTCGTTTCCAGAGGGGGGTTGCAAAAAAATAAGCATATCAAAATTAATATAGGTAATGAAACCTCCATTGGGGGCCCCTTCGCCCCACCTGGGGATCATAGGGTACCAGATACAGATACAGATGTGAGCTAAGCTAAACTAACTTAGCTTAGCTCTTGGTCGACAACCGGCATTAAGCTGCATTTAAGCCTATGATACACTCACAGAGTTTCTTGTACCTTTCACAAACACGTAAGGGAACACATCCTGTAGTCATTTATATTCAAAGTCGGTTCGTACAACACATAAAGGTACATGATTTTAGTCCTCTATTCAGAGGGATACAACAAACTCCGTATAGTAGTACGTGGTAATGTTGAGTCAATAACATCTGCAACATAATCATGTTACCATTGTAACGCTGCTGTACCGCTCACTTGTTTTGCTGATCGCAGCGCTCGTGGTAGAGACTATAGGTAACAGCTACTTTAATGCAAACGATGCGCATAGTCACTTTCATTATTTTGTTTGGCACAAAGTTATCCAGATTTCAAAATTGTGGAAATGATTTTCTCCTACATAAAACTGAAAAAATCTTTAATTTTTTTTTTAATTTTTTTTTTTTTTTTATTTTTTTTTTTTTGTGCGCACACCCTTACCCCCGGAGTGCCCAACAATGAAGTTGATTACCTCCGGTCAAACCAAATTTTGGTAACCATTTGTTTGCTGTGTGTCCCTAGGTTCGCCCATTTTCATCCTTATGGGATATTTGGTGTTTATGACATGTTTGGGCTGTGTACTTGTTTCAGATTTAAGTGGCGTAAGTTTGACTTTCTCATGCGTACCCCCGAGTACCCCCAGAAAAAAATAACTGTGCACAATGTAGTAAATGGTGTCCACCCTGTACCACAAAGTTAGCAAATCGCAGGTTTTTGGGGAGGGAAGGTATTACTAATCTTATAATTACTGTTGGTAAAGATTTAGGTTATTATCTTAGAATGAAAGTATGAAAGGGAAAACATTCATAGGCATTAGGCTATATTACAATATTTGCTGAAATTTCAAATACAATAATTACTAGCTTAAAAGGCCCGGCCCGGACCGAGGTATGGTAATATGTATATTATTATATCGCAGGTTTTTGACCTGCGATATAATAAGGGGAGGGAAGTATGAAAGTGATATTGAATTTCTTTTTAATTTCATCCCCGAAACAGTTGTATGGTAACATGAGAGTGAGAAATAAAATATTCCGCAAATACAATACAATTTTATGTTCCGGAATTTTTGTTTCTTCTTATTTCAACTCCTACCAGGCTTAGTGGATAGAGGCGTTAGGATGCAAATTTCTACATCCTCTAGAGCCACAAAAAGAGTTTTCTGAGCGAATAGTTTGAATATGATAAGTCTTTTTCTTCATTTCAAATTCTAAATACACAAAAGTAAGTTCGCTGAGCGAACAGTAACTGGTATCACCTACCTTGACTTACTGCAACAGTTTTTGGAGCCACAGTTGATACAAGATGGCATTTTGGATTCTGTAGTCTACCAACAAGACGGAGCACCTCATTTTGCCAAAATTGTCCGGGTCATCGCTTTGAAATGTTTCGAATTTGTGATCAAAATGTCTAAATGTATGTTCACATTGTTTATAGACTATAAAGACGTGTTTAAGTGGACTGGTAAGTGACTTATGCCCGGTTTCTACAAACTTGTGAATTACCTATGGGTAAATTATCCATGGACAAATTAGTTCCATTTCACCCACTATGATATAATGAGCTAGGCCTTGGATTTGTACAGTTAATTTAATTCAGAAGGATTTGATTCTCATTGTTTAAATTATTATTGATCCTACAAAGAGGTTAAATTTTATCCAGCCATCCATGAAAGGATGAATTAACCCGACGATTTACCCTTGGAAAGATCTAGCCCGAGTTTATAGGAACATTTTTTCTGTTATTTTCATATTTACCCAGAGGAAATTTATCTAGAAACTCGCCACAAGTGTGATTGCTATCTTTAAATTATTTGTGTTTGTGTGGTGTTATTCTTGTGTAAATTCTGTTCATTGGATAATTTACCCATAGATAATTTGCGAGTTTATAGAAACCGGCCATTAATAAACACCCTGTATAGCCTAAATGATGGCAATGCAGAAATAAAGATTTTCGCAGAGCCGTGGTGACGATGTCCTTCACTACGTCTTTATTCATGCCAAACCTTTTCCGCGTAGAAACAGAATGCTATTGAATTGTACCACGAGAACCAACAGTCAGTTAAATTACTGCGATCTCCTGAAGTTTCTTTGAACTATGGGATTGTGGAGTTGTATGTGTTTTCATTTTTTATGAGCACAGATGGGCCTATTTGTGTAAGAAACGATAACAATACGAAAGGAAAGAAATGTTTAAACAGTTGTGTTAACTGTTTTCTATGCAGTCCGGCTTGAGTCTTTATCTCTTTACCATTTCAAATTTTTAGAACCTTATTCCCGTTGATTTTTACGTCTTCAAATATTGACTGCATACAGAATTTAAAAATCCTATATGAAACTCACATAACATCCTCTGCGCAAATAAAAGTTAGCCTCTTATTGTAATATATTTTGTATGGCATTCTCTTCATGTAAATTGATTGTAAAAATGAAGAGAATATGGTTACCACATCACATCGCATACTTGAAGGATACATAAACCAAATAAAATCTCATTAATGCACTCTCGTAACTTTCATTACTTTAATCATGGCCAATATATTTTTCTCACTACACATTCTGATATAGAACAAGAGGCCATATTGCAAAGATAGCGTATTTAGAGCGGGTGGCTTATAACTACCCTTCAGATAATTTTTTTCTAAAAAATGTTTCAACTAAAAGTCTTAGCTCTTACTATAAGCACCCAATGTATAAAATTTAAATAAAATCGTTGGAGCTGGTTTTGGAAAAATCGTGAAAAACGAAATTTATCTTCATGTAAGGTCCCCTTAAAAATAAGAGAAGTCGTCACCAATCTTTATGTCGCATCCCCGGAAGGTACAGATACAAAATTTTTGTTTTCATACGATTTTACAATACAAGAGACCGTATTCCAAAGAGCGCGTATTAGGAGTGGGTGGCTTATAACTACCCTTCACATAATTTTTTCGAAAAAAATTCAAATAAAAGCTTTAGCTCTTAGTATAAGCACCCCATGTACAAATTTTAAAGAAAATCGTTAGAGCCGTTTTCGAGAAAATCGTGAAAAACGAAATTTTCTTCATGTAATGTCCCTTTAAAAATGAGAGAAAGTTGTGCCAATCTTCGTGTCACATCTTCAGAAGGTACCTAACCCAACTACAAAAATTTGTTTTCATACGATTTTCATTCTGGAGCTGGGCTGTTCACACACATCCACACAGATACACACACACAGACATGTTCCCGAAAATAGTATTCCAATTTTCCAGGGGCTTTATTGCTTGTTAAACATTTTTTACATGAACCAGAGAATTACAATCTGTTTTAGGTTTTATGCAGATAACACGTAATTGATTATCTGCCTTCAATTCAGAACAAGGGACGAAATAAATCGACATACGCCATTGAAGTCACGACCTTTTGTGTTTCATTAAACAATTAAACATTCAGCACATTACGTCTGAATACAAATTGTGACAGTGTATAAATGAAATCATATGCCTCAGTTATTAACGAGCTTTAATTTTACATGTCGATTCATTCGACATGGTTTCCTCGCTCTAAAAGCCACTTACGAAATCTAATTGGAAAGTATTCTGAATAATACACATGATAAAACACGGAGAATTTATAATGGTGCTGTTTTAACTCCATGTTTTCCTGGAATCTTGTAGGACTTCTGCCTTTCTAAAAGAGCAAGTCTTTGAGGCGTAGTCTCTGTACAAGAGTCTTTGTGGAACATCTTGGCTCATATATATAAGACGTCACTACGATTGTTCTATCATCAAGCAAGAGATTATAAAAGGAAGCTTTCTAAATAAAAGACGTAGCAGCTAGGTTTGATGCTGTAATATTTTCAAGTAGGTCTACTATGTGACAATTTAATCTCTCCACTCGGTTATTAAATTTCTGTATTCAAATAGCGTGGTTCGAGAGTGATTAAGCTACAGTCAACTTTCGATATAGTGCCACCATCTGTTCTCTAACACTCAGTGGAACAAAGCAAGGTTGGCACCAATGGCGCCCATACCCGGGGGCAAGGGGGGGGCCGCGGCCTCCCTAGCTCTTAGGGAAAGGAAAAAATGTATATTAATAATTATAGTCAGGTGTTTTTCTTTTTTATTTATATAGTCAGGACAATTATTTATAAGTCAGTAGAGACATAAAAAGTTTGCAGAAGTTACCAAATCGACAACATGGAAGCAGAATCCACAGCGTAAAATGTGATTTTCATTAGTTCAACATTTAAAAATTTTCTGGGGGTGGACCCCCAACTTAGGTAATGATTTCTTGTTTACGTTGGCAGTTCTGAAGGTATTGTAAACAGATTTGCTAACTAGTTTTTCAGTGCTAAAATACCATAAATATGATTTTCATTAATTAAACATTTTCCAGGGGTAGACCCCCGACTTAGGTAACGATTCTTGTTTACGTTGGCATGTCTTAGAGTATGGTAAACAAATTTGCTAACTAATTTTTCAGTGCTAATTATTTTCTTCCTATCTCATTGTTGCACTTACTATATTATTAACATAATGTTACAAAGTGGCCCAAGAAGTCAAGCGACAAAAAATTAATTACTTTAAAAAATCGGCCCCCCCCCTCTAGAAAATATCATATGGGCGCCCTTGGTTGGCACTAAAACGATTTTAGTTTTTAAAATAAAAAAGGCACAATACAGTGCTGTATTAATTTACTGTACTGAATTATGAAATATATAAAGGACCATGTTAGGGACATAGACATCAGACGGAAAACGCAAGTGAAAGACGCCTCCCACACATCACAAATATTAAAATTGAGATGGGCAGGACATGCAGTAAGACTTGACCACAACCGATGGGCACACACAACGACTCTATGGGACCCAAGAAACAGAACACGAGGACCAGGGAGACCAGCAACGAGATGGGCAGACGATATGAGACGCCAAGCCGGAAATCTGTGGTCAAGAGCAGCAAAGAACAGGAAGCACGAATAAACATTCTAAGTGAAAGTGTAAGGGTGTGAGAGTGAAAAAGTGCGAATAAATACCAAACGGACAAACAAGCTACCAAAAGAAAGACAAAAGACACTAATCCCGCATACCTAGCTCAGATGCGGGATCTTTCCCCCCTAGAGCTATACTCCAAAAGGAGAGTGCTGCAGTACACAAAGGGATTGAAAATCATGCGGTCCATGTAAGTGATTAACTGCAACAGTGTAACTGTATTGTAGTGTTTAGATTTGAATGGACACTGGACTAAAAGAAGTGAACATTTGGAATGTATCATTGTATGAAGGCTCTTTCTACCTGGTTCACCCTCACGCGGGCTGTCTGTCCGATTTCTTAATATAGCTTCCTAATTCTACCGCATTACATTTACAGTTAGTGGCAGGGAACACTCACTTCTTGGAAATACAGTGCAGTATGTTTCTTAAATAATCTTCCTAAAATTCACGCCAGTTTTAAAACAATTCTGAAACTGAAAAAAAAAATTACTGCAAGCTATATATGTAAAAATCTTGTCTTATATTCACTGGCACTAAATGAATTGGCACAGTAACGACGTTTCTTATGTATTTTATATGGGAGAAGATCTAATTTTTAAATACCTCCCAGCAAGACTCCTGCAGAAGTTCGGCTGGGAGGTGTTTAAACATTCACCCTATAGCCCGGATAACGCTCCCATTGATTTCCATATTTTCCTACAACTCAAGAAATGACAGAAAATGACAAAGAGGCGGAAATTGTTGCCACACAATGCTTCAAATCCCAGGCGGCAGACTTCTCCGACACGGGTATTCAAACGTTGGCCCCACGGTATGAAAAATGTCTCAATTCCAGTCGCGAATATGTTTAAAATAGCTGAAGACTTGTTGTATCTGTTGAAATAAACATCTCCATGAAATTGTGTTTTGTTTCTGTAAACGGCCCCGGAGAAACTTGCTTTATGGACGGCCCTCGTATAAGAACCTATAAATCTGAGGTCTAGTCATGATATAGGCCTACAAAGAAGTTTCTTATTTTTGCTTCTCTGTCTGTGAAAATAATTCAGAGTATTGTTTTCACTATAGCAATAAGTGAGAGAACAAAATGGCGTTTTGTAAGAACCCGTCTAAGGCCATTACGTTAATAATTCAACAAGAGAATATTCATAATACGAATCTTTCTCTCTCGGGTGTTTCCTTCAACTCTTACAGGACGAATGCTTAATGCCTTAGTATAAATCTTGAGCCAACATTGTAGATCTCTCACGACCTCTTATAAATGCTTCTGAGACTTAGTAAGAGATTAGAGATTCAATTTATATCAATTCCCTGTGCAAATTACAGTCTGACTGTAATTATTACAGTCTTAATGCTTAGACGTTCTGTTGAATGTGTTTTTATTTCTTCTGCTTAGCATATCTTGGCATTGAAAATGTAGATATAGATGTAAGCTTTTTCTCAAAATCGTATAAATCGCTCATCACATTTCTTAAGGCGGTTCTTTCACTCTTGTAAATGACTATATATACGCTCCCATAATAGGCCTGTTACATCTTGTTCTTCCATTGCTTTATTAACATTGTCTTTGGTAGATTTATCTATTTTGTATCTCTGGTTCTCTCTATCTTATGATTAGGGCAAGGCATTTGATGATTTTGCATCTTTTTGTATAGGAAGGTTAAAAGATAGCTCGAATAAATACAAATGTGTATTATGAAATAATTAATTAAATAAGCAATTTGTTTTAGCATTTATTTATTTATTTTTTGCTTTATTTTGCATTTTTCGTCATTTTCAAGAAATAGGTCATTTTTTTACAATTTTTAAGTCATTTTCGGCAATTTTAGATCACGTTTCAGTGGAGGTAGAGAGGAGCTTTTCCATGTACAAATCGTTACTTTCAGACAACTGACAATCTTTTTTTTTTCTTTGAGAATCTCCGTCGAGTGTTCATAGTTCATTTTAATTCAGATTTATTGTAAGCACCATAGCAGTTTGTCTTGTGGCAATAAAACTTTTTTCTTTCTTTTTAAATGACACGTATTTGCTAGGGACAATTTGATGGGCATGCCAGTTCAGAAAGAATTTCTTTTTCGCTAAGGATGTCCTAAGTAGTATAAATTTACTTACTTCTTTAGTAACAAAATAAGTGTTTTAGAATGGTAAATTTATATATAACATACTGTCATCCACTAAATTGTTTTTAGCAATTCATTACTTTAAAAAACTAATTATAAGTCATATTGGTAAATTTATTGGTAATTTTTAAAAGATCTTAGATAATTGTTTCACTACTTTTAGGACATAAATGCATTTTTTCACTACTTTATGGTCATTAAACGCCTTGCCCTACTTATGATGGAGAAGAGTAAATCTCTCTTATAGACAAATTATTATAAACTGTTACAGGATCGGCAATGCAGGATTGTGAAAATGTTTTGAACAGTATTTTGCTTTCGTAAAAGTTAAGCGGATCACCTTTCCTAACAGAAGCGGTATAAATTGCCACCAATCACGCAACGCAGCCTCTTCGAACACCTACTTGCGACCTACTTGCTATTTTAAATTAGCTGAAGATGATGTAGAATTATAAAACTATTAACCCAATTAGGTTAAGTATAAATATAACACATTTTCAATTGAGGGGGTCGGCCAACAGTGGTCTAACCCCTCCGGCATGAAATATTAATTAGTAGTGCTATTTTCATCACTTGGGGTGAACTTTATTCCTATATAGAGTTTGGACCAATTAAGTCTGCTGTAGGTAGTTTTGAAGTCGATAGTCTGCTCTCTGAAACAAAATTCCTTTTGATAAGGGCAACCAAAATTTTGAAAACCATTGTAAATAAAACGAGGCAAACTGATATAATAAAGTGACAGAATGCGTTTGTTTCATCAGTGATAATTGCAATTATGATGTGCAGAAAATAAGTTTTTTTGTAATCGATTTCCGAGTTAAGCTCCAGATCGATTCATTAAGCAGGGCTTACGGAAGAACTAAGGTCTAGTTTGATAAGCATATGTGAAGGTATATGTGGGTAGTGTTATTTGTCAAAGCTACCTGTATTGCAACTTCCAAAGCCGTATATGAACACCATAAAACAATATGTTGCCATGAAAAATTCGTTTTAATATTTACCATGAAATAGGCAATAAGTTGGGCCATTATTCCGGTACCAAAAATGTGCTGGAACGAAGTTGTAGAAAATTTTACACTCCAAGATTTTAGAGCAGGGCCCATTTGTCCAGAATCGTTGAAAGAAGTTGAACATTACATGAAATGGAACTAAAACAGCCACTATCTGGAACCCTAAGGGCCTTCACGGTTTATATAGGTCTACTTTAATTTCTTGTTCTATATTTCAATTCATATTCTAGCAACGCATTTTTATGCATAAGCTATAATTTAAAACATCTATTTAGCACATTAATATTAGCAATTACTGTATAGTATATACTGTATAAGGAAGGAAATGTTTAAGTTCTATGAAGATCTGCAAGATTTTTTGCTTTTACTTTTTCACGTTTTCGTGGAATGCTTATTAATTTTGTACTGAAAGGAACATCGTTATTAGAAATGCACATAAAAGGACAGACTTCCTTTCTTGCATTAGTTTAAGAATATCTTGAGTTGATTAAGCTTACAACAGTTCCTCTAGGCCAGTAATGAATTCTAAACGTAATAATTCTCCTTCTAAAGAGTTAATGAATTGCAAATCTCATTCTTTTGAACGCTGTAAAACATGAATTGCATAGTACCTGCTTACTTCAGATTTTTTACTGTTTCTTACATCTCTCTTTACTGTTTTATGAGTTGCTTGTAAGGGTATCTTTGTAAATATCTCAAGTATACAACACAAAATATCAATTTAATCTTCAATGCGTCTTTGCCAAGGAATGATAAATTACGAGACCTAGAAGCCAAATCAATCAATATTTAAAATTTTTTAAAAACTCACAGTCATTCTTCTGTTATGGTAGGCCTATGCTTGGGATTTGAATCGTGCCGGTACCTTTAGCCGCGGTAGCTCCTTTGGACCCGTGGTGAAGAAGACTGTGGGTTCGAGTCCGGCCTCGGGCACGGGTGTTTGTATGTGATACGGAAAACAAGGTAAATAAACCGTAAACAAACGGCGAAACAAGACAGAAAATCAGGAAAATTGCCCTATGGCCGGCAAAGTTTATACAGACTAAAGAAAAAAAGTCCCTCTTTGAGCATGGGTGTTTGTGTGTTATTAGGGGGAAAAAGGAAAACTGAAAAACACGGGAAAAGGATAAATAAAAAACAAGGAAGAAAAAAGAAGAAAGAAAAAAAAAAAGCCGATCTCCTTAGTCGCGGTAGCTAAGACGTGCTTTTTTGGGGCCGTGGTGAAGGAGGCTGTGGGTTCGAGTGCAAGAAAGCATATATATATGACTTGGTTCTAAAAGGGCCAATGTCATAAAACTTGCTTTTGAGGTAACTAACTTTGAAGCCTTTGCAGAAGTAACTTTTTTGCTGAGAACTTCCGATATTGACCTCTAAGGTTTCTGTATTGTGTCTTTTAATAGCTACATACATTGACACTTTTATTATACGAAAGATAAAGACTAGCCGAGCTCAATAATGCATAGATCTTATTTTTGCAAGAAACTGACATTGACCCTTTTAGAACCAAGCCACAGTAATACCAATTATTATATTATATGCTTTCTTTATTTTTCCCCTTGTTTTCCTTTTTATTTTTATACACAAACACTCATGCCCGAGGCGGGACTCGAACCCACAGCCTCCTTCACCACGGCCCCATATATATACACATGTGCATTTAAATGCATATATATATATATATATATATAATATAGTAATGCCAGATGTTCTTAATTTAAAAAACTCGCAATCTCCTAAAACAATTTACAGACATCAAGTCAGAGCGAAGCCTTGGTTACATTTCCATTAGCTTGTGTTTGCATTTAGGGTAATGACTAACGATTAAGGTGTTCGTGAAGAGTAGGTTGCATGTTGACCCGCAGTTTATATTGCCTCTGTTAGGAAGAGTGACCTGCCCAGCATTTACAATGGCAAAACAATGTAGGAAGAATATCGCACAGACAGTGATACCATCTTTCATTCCTGTCATAAGTAACGAAGCACTTGGCCTTCTTTCTTGTGACACGTGATTATGTACAGTTCATTACTTGTGTCTGAGGCTTTTTGAAGTGGGGAAAACTTGTCTCCACACTTCGAGCTTGAACTGAAAATCTATACCTATTTATGACTGTGCCAGAGGAAACTCAACCATAAGTCTGTAAACAAGCTTCCGCTAAACAGTAGTAAACAGAGTGAAAAATGTCGATTTTTATATTTTGACGCCATCTATTGGTTTCATTCTTGTACTACTACGCCACCAAGTTATCTCTGCATGCAGAAAATATAAAGGAATGTGCCTTCCGTCTCGATCTCCCTCCTTTGACGTTGCCACTTCCTATTCTCTGAGTTAAGTCATTTTCTACAAGAGGGGTGCTGAGAATTACTATGTTTTTAAATGACCTGACACCTTCGGCACTCGTTCTCGAAATGAATAATCTGGCAACCATGTCCCTACTGGGGAAAATGCGTAGAAATGATCTGTTGAAGGAACACCCCCTGCCGCCACGTTGCCACTTCCTGTCCGCTGTGTTGGGTTATTTGGCTGGAAGAGGGGCGCTGAGAATTGCTGTGTTTTTAAATGACCTGACACCTTCGACAGTCATTGTCCAAATGAATAATCTGGCAACCACGTTATGATTTTTCGCTCGTGTTTAGGTATTCGCCACCCACTGCTTCCCCTACATCCCTTCCGTATAGTGGTAGCTGAGCGACACTAGCGCTAAAACACTTCCCCTATCGCCGTGCAGATTTAACTTGGTGGCATAGTATATTCTCTGATCACAACAAACATAATGACAGAATTGCCCCAAAAGCTATAATGAACTGGCAACCAGAGGGGAGAAGGAAAAAGGGAAGACCTCCTAGAAAATGGGATCATTGCGTTCGAGACTCCTTACAAAATTTTCAGTTAAACCCAGAAGATGCAATGGACAACACATTGAACATTCTTTGGAAATATGTTAATTTTATTAAAATATGTAAAAATTTGGGTAAATTGTAATTTAAAATTTGGTTAGAAATTACTGAACTTTTATACAAATGTTATTGTAATAGAGTTGTTGTGTTGGTGGAGTTTAACCTCAGAAATGAGGAAATCGCTCATTAAATAAAATAAAATAATTTTATGCTGAAGTTGAATCCATTCAAATGAGAAAATGTATGTTTCCGACTTACGGTCGGGTTTCCCAGGCAGGGTCAAATTTAAATTTTCCATATGTCCCGAAAAAGCGAGATTTTTCCTGAATTTTGAGTGCCAACAAAAGTCTGATAGCATACGGTCAAGTCAAAGCATGTTCTTGGCGGTTTTCGGAAACGAACGGACTTTTAGAAGGCGAAATGTTCTCAATTTAGTATAATATTAAAATGAACACGAACAGAATTTATTTTATTTTAAATAAAGGCTGTTTATTACACAGTTTGATTTGCTGCTGTCAGGATTTCAAGATCGTTCCGTGCGCGATAATAATCATCGATACCGTACTTGTGTTATAATGAAAATCTGTTTCGAAATGAATAACATTAAGATACCGTTATGTCACATGTATTTAGCGTATTATAGTGTGGTCGAACAAAAGAAATGCCGGGAAGATAAAAAATAGCTTTATAGTTTGACTGTTCCATATAACTTCCATA
The DNA here is from genome assembly GCA_964059195.1 of Ectobius pallidus. Lineage (NCBI taxonomy): Eukaryota > Metazoa > Arthropoda > Insecta > Blattodea > Ectobiidae > Ectobius > Ectobius pallidus. Next base: position 144,269,130 of record CAXKWD010000006.1, read on the forward strand.
TTAACGGCTTGTCTGTAAGAGGAAGTGGTTGTCTCTCTGTCTGTCTGTGCGCGATGCCCAGCGAAATCTACTCCACGCAGAGATCTGAAATTTTAAACATAGATGGACTGAAGGGTGGCCGAATGCACCTCGAAGTCAGATTTTTTATTTTCGGTTTCGTTCGTCAGTTATGAGAGAAAATCGGTCAGAAAACATGCATTTTTTGCGCTTTCGAAGCATCGGTTTTCATTAATACATTTCAATTGTCAAATCAATTGCAGGTGGCTTTGCCTATTTTTGTCATACTTTGGAAATAAACGCATCGCGATCGCTTGAATTTTGTAAGCCCACCCAAATCGATTCATTTGTTTATAATGTCAAGGCCCACAGACTTCCAAAATTTTTAACTTATGCGGAAGAGCGATAACGAATAGAGGCCTAAGTGAGCAAACATTGCTCGATTTGGACGAAACTCACTATGCAGGGATTTTCTGGGCCAGGGAACTCGAATCTGAGGTTGTTTTTTCCATGCTGCGCTTTCCAATCGTGGAATTCACTTCAAAGCGGGATGTTTAGCTGTTTCATTAATTATTAATCGTTTAGTCTAGTCCTATGAATATTTCGCGTGCAAGTGTTAATAAATATAGTGTTTTAATTATTTTGCTCTTAATTTTTAATCTTCCAATTAATTATCGTGAGCGAAACCGCGGGGACCTGCTAGTAGAAACAATAAAATCAGTTTTTGTGCTGGTACATAAAAACAGTGGTTATATTCACTTCGCTGAGAATCGGGTTAATTAATGCACTGTGGTTCTCCTTGCTATGTAACCACAGGGTGTTGCGGCCATGTTATGCAGAACTTAGTAGACCACTAATCCCCTCAAGGGACCAGTCACGGACCTCCTAACTGCAACATATAGTTCCTAGAGTTAGAGCTTCATATTAAAAACTGATTTAACAAGCTGTGGTGAGCCATGGATTAATTAGCAGCCAGCTGTGTTGTCAGTAGATCGGATACTAAATAACTTAAAATGCACTAAATTCCTGAAAATAGGCACTCAAACTTGATTGCAGAAACCCGTGATCAAAATCTGCTTAAAAAAGCTCCTGGATTACCCAACTGAATTGATTTATTCCGATTTTCATGTATTTAACATTGACCAAATTTAGAGATACTCTTTAAATGTTAGTAGTAGTAGTAGTAGTAGTAGTAGTAGTGGTGGTGGTAGTAGTTGTTCCAACAGGTCGCGAGCGACCCCGGTGATCCCAAGTAGAATTGTTTCCAGGGTGCGCCAGTCCCCTACCTAACACTTAAACCTAAACAGAACACAAACACCCAATCCTTAATCCAGGAAAGGGATTTCCCACTATTGAAAAATCCCCAAACCGGCCGGGAATCGAACCCGCTACCAACTCACTCACGGTGGCAGATTATTAAAATGTTGCCGTAAAATAAGAAAAAAAGAAAAAGAAAGAAAAAAATCCTAGCTGTTCCACAAAAAACATAGCACAAGACGAAATAAAACTGGTACTTTAGTAGAACCCAAATCTTTCATTTTTTAAGTTTTTAGCCCTTAGTGTGAGGGCCCCGTGTATTAATTTATAACAAAATCATTAGAACCGTTTCCGAAAAAAATTGCGACAAACGAAATTTTCTTCATGTAAAGTGGTAGTAAAATTAAGAGATAATCGCTGCCAATCTTCATGTCATATTCTCAAAAGATATTTAATTCACATATTAAATTTTGTTTTGGTACATTTCGATCTGGAGCTATTTTGATCACAGACAAGCACACACAGATATGTTTCTGAAAATAACATTTTTTGATTAAGGGGAACTCGAAACGTGTATTTATGTAGAAAATTCGACATCAAATTTCAGGGTTGAACACACAATACGTCCTCTACCTGTCTGTGGTACGAATAGTGAGAGTAAAAATAATATCCGACATTGTCACAATTTTCACGCTAGTCTATGTGGATTGGTATTGCAAACTGAGGGAGTGTAAGCAAAAATGACCCCTCGTCCGAAATTCACAGTGTTTTTTTTTTCTTCTTCAGTTGAATGAAATAAAACTATTGAATGCTTAGAAAGCCGCTTGCTTTAACTCTTAAGTTAGAAGGTGACTGTCAGCGTACAATGCACTGTAAGTTTGGGAAAAACACGCTCTATCAAAAACACATATTATGTCGCCAGGGTCCTGTTTCATAGAACTTACTAATAATAGTTGATAGTATTAGTACTCATAATATTATTTATTAGTTAACAAAATCTTGTTTCATAGAAATATGAGCACTACTCATAAAATCTCTTCACTAATATTATTAGTTCATTCGTCAGCTGATTGATTTGTAGGTTAAGTCTGGATTGTTGTTTGTATTTTGTTTCAAATTAGTCTTTTTGTCAATACTATTTCAAAGCAGCACAGCCTACATAAAATATCTTCATAAATGTAACGAATAATAACTAGTTCTAAGAAATGAATAAATCTGCCAGGCACTTACTCAAGATAGCATTAGGCATATGTACTAAAATGTAACCTCAAACCTAAAAACTTATGATAAAAATGTATTTGATAGCGTAGTTAGCTTTCTATAAATTGATAATTAAGTCAAAGTGATTCATTTTTCACAAATTTAAGATCACGAAATCTGAATTAGCCTACATGGGTTTGAGAATAAATTATTGGTCCAAATACACTTATAGAAAAACACCTAATATTATCTGTAAATTGTATTAGTTCTGCACTCTATGAAACAGTTTACTACTAACGCTAGCAATATTTACTAATAATTTAAAGCCATGAACTCATATATAATAATATTTGAAAATATTCTTATGAAACAGAAGACTAATAATAATACCTAATATTGTTATGTATTTGTAAAAGTTCTATGAAACTGGGCCCTGAAGGAGAATTTTTTACGATACGGTGTGACGATACAATGCATAGTGAATCCACATTGAAGGGTAATCTGAAATTAAAAATGTATAAATTCAGACCTCGTTAGAAAAAGCTTTCCTTTTTAATGAGAATGTACATAGTTGATTCTGTGAAACCCTTCCCTAATTGCCAAGATGATAAAACGTGAATAAAAAAAGTGACCCAACACATAAAGGAAATGTAGACAAGGAGAAGACTTATTCAAAGTAAAAATTATGAAACACGAAGTGAGAAGTTACATAGGGCCATGACAAGCTCACACGTTTGTATCAGGATAACATGAGACAGCTCAATGACAGTTGAAACTCTCCTCTTCAGACATTTGAAACAGTTTGTTCTAATGCCTCTGCAAGCTTTCCAGTTTATGAGTTCACCACCTGCGACTTTTCAGAGATACTTCGGAGGCAGATTATTTTCCAGCTGTGTCTGAAGACACATTGTCTCTCTCTCTCTTCTAACATTGTCTTTGTCTCTCTTCTTTCCTTCTATGTATATACCGGGTGAATATTCTCATCCTGCGGATTGGTAATTAGGCAAACCTGCATATTACAGGATGCAAAATTCAGGTGCTCACAGAGCATTCACCAGCCCCTCCAAGCTAAGTTAGTTTAGCTTAGCTCACATACAGTGCGGGATTTCATATGTAGTTGAGCCAACAAAACTACATATGAAATCCCGCACAACTATATATGAAATTCCTCACTGTATGTGAGCTAAGCTAAACTAACTTAGCTTAGCTCTTGGTCGACAACCGGCATAAAGGTACGATGTTTCCCTCTGTTAATATGTTCTGCTAGCGAAACGGTTAAAATTGGTCCGGGGTTCAATTCACGGCCGACCGAAATTGTTACGACGCACAGGAAATCACGCATGTTACCCGCAAGTATCCAAGTATCGTTTTTATATAATGTTGCCTGTGCTCGGAATAATGATAGCTATTTTTGTCAAGATTTTAACAAAGATTTGGCTATTGATACTTACAAAACTAATGGAGATACAGGCCAAATTATAATTAGAGTTATTTGTGTAACTATTTTGCACAACATATTAATTTCAGTCTGGTAAACCTGGAATTAAATTTAACTAAAAATATAAAGTGCTAAAAATTAATGTAAGTATAAAAAATAATTCATTAATTATAAGAAACTAGAATACCAATTGCATTCAAATTTTGCACATATAACTTAATATAAAATCATAGGGAACATGCTGTGAAAATTTTGTTCAGATCGATTATGTAGAGGAAAAAATTGAAAGTTTATCTGAGTGTCTCTTTAAACTGATTTCATTATTTGACTTCGACGCTTCTTTAGGTCAGGGCTGTACGTGGCTTGGAAACTAGAAAGCTAAGATATGAATTATTGGCAGAAACCGCATCGCAAAGTTCCTTGGAATGTTGCCACCCACTCTGTTAGTGGTTAGACTTATGCCAAGCATCTCAAGTTGTTCCTTTCCCAAGTTGCATGTTTGGCGAGTAGTTCTTAATGAATGAGAAATAATATTATTGGAAAACGTCAAAGGGAAAATTTATTCTATTTTCTCTCCTCTGCTGATGTGGAAGAAAAGTGTAAGAGTCCGGGTAACTCGTACGTACAGAGTGATCGCGGTTTAAGAGCTTTTTTTTCTGAGGAAAGTCGTCATGTGTTTTTCCTCATCTGTGAGACAAATGTCGAGTAACTTTAGCCCTTCTGGTCCCGGGATTTCATCTGTCCTGTCATTATCAGGGCCCGGATTCTGATTACCTAAAATTGTTTGAAAAATGACCTATAAAATGTTCCTAAATTTCAATGAAATTGACTTAATAATTAGACTATAAAGAATGACCTAAAAACTGATATTTTATATATAACAAATTATTATTGTACACACAAAGTTATAGACTAATTTGTACATAATTGTAAAACCTGTAAATGCAGAAAGAATGTTGTAGGTCTAAAAACTTTGTTCTTTGTTCGTGATTGGAGCATTTAAGAAGAAAAGAAAGAAAGAAAATTGCACTTAAAGTAGATACTACAAAAAGTTGCATTATAGCAACCTAGTAATTTATTTAAATATTACCCTATGGGGAAAATAGACGACAAAAAAGTTAATATACTCAATGTAAATGCATGAAAATGACTAAATATGGAAGCAAATGACACGAAAATGACAAAATAATGACGTAAAATTGAAATAAATGTCCTAAAGATATAAAACTGCATGAAATGACAAAAAATGACCTTATAAAAATGCATTTCTGTAATCTAGAGGCCATGATTAGGATTTATCTACAAGTTGGCAATGTCTATGCATCATCAATAAAAATATGACATGTCAATAGAATCAGGGCCAACTTCATCGCAGCCTCGCTTTGTTCAGCGTAATGTGTGTGTGGGTGGTGTGTCTCGTCCTATGCGTTTTTGTTGTCTCGGAGGTGGCCTCGGCATTGGACTGATCACTCATTCCATTTAGATATTCTGGTCAAAAAATCAAGCATACCCTAAAGTATAACAGTTGTGCGAAATTTAGTGCCGTTTGCACGCAGGGAACATGCGCTGCTGATACAACTTTAAAACCTCAGTGCGCTTCAAATATGCTTAGGAATTGACTATTGCCATTGAGTAAGTAGGGGTGCACTCAGCCTCGTAATTCAAATTGAGGAGCTACTTGATAGAGAAGTACGGCTCCGGTCATGCAAACCACCATTAAAGGCCGTGGGTGTCGACATGCTGACCACATGCCCCCAAACCTGCCATCTGCCTACGGTAGATGACGCAGCGGTCGGGTGGTAGGCCCAGTCCCTCCAGGGATGTAGCGCCATGGAGTTTAGTTTGGTTTGAGTAAGTAAGTAAGTAAGTAAGCAGGTAAGGAGAAGTAGTTTAGAAAACCCTTCAACATTTCGGTCATCCCTTAAATCTTGCTGTTAAAGAGTGGAAGTAAATTTGTTGATGTTACACCATGATAAGTTATCTTTATCATGTAAAAGCCTACTTCAAATAAAAACGCAATATCTCTGCGTTTTTAATCGATCACATAGGCTGTGTTTTGAAATTCATAAATGCCATGGTATTGGTTTTGGATAATTAAGGGACAGAGAGAATCTAAAATTGCCTTTTGAAGTTACACTGGAACAGGCGCATGTAAGCTGTTACACACACGTGTTGTATATATATGTATACTATATCGAATATTTATAATCTTTTTTCGTTCTGTTAAATTAGTGGATTTTGTAGCATTTAAAAATAAATTAAGTTAAGCATAAATAACGCCATGCCCACTTGTATTCAGTGGTCATTTTACCGAAAACAGCTTTTGTATGTATGAAAGTAATCCTCTATGTTATAGCCCTGGATAACATTCAGGATTTAATCTAACGAATGCACTTGTTCAAACGAGATGGAATCAGAATTAATATCCTCATTTAATCAATTCTCCATGATTATTTCCAAGGAACAATACAAATTAAATAGTGATAGAAAACGATTATTTCTTATTTAATTCTCTCTCCGACTATGATTAAATGAGACGTAACAGTACATATATTGAAGTACAGCCTTTTCCAAGCCCCTGTTGTTATTTCAATTATCAATTGACTTCATACCCGTCTTCAGTCTTTGAAAACAGCAATTGTTATTCAAAGTCCACAATCAACAACCTTCATAAAAAAAATCTCTTCATATTTATTAAGTGCCAGTATGGTACTTTATGAGATTGTGTGGTGGACTAAAAAATGTCTGTCCGTCTGTCTGTCCGTCTGTCTGTCCGTCTGTCCGTGTGTCTGTACGCACCATAACTCAAATACGCTTTTTCGGATTTTCATTAAACTTGGAAAACACATTTATAATGTCCATGGGAAGAACCCTATTGATATTGAACCAAATCGGTTCACCGGTACCGGAGTAATGCCCAATTTAGTGCCTATTTTAATAGATTATGGCGCCTTTCTAATAGAAAGGCGCCATCACTCAAATACGCTGTATCGGATTTCCATGAAACTTGGTATACCCATTTATGACGTCCATAAGAAGTGCCCTATTGAATTTGAACCTAATCCGTTGACCGGTACCGGAGTAAAACCCAATTTAGTGTATATTTTAAAGACGCGGTAACTCAAATACGCTTTACCTGATTTTTATGAAACTTGGTATACACATTTATAATGTCCATGGGAAGACGTCTATTCATAATGGATAAAATCGGTTGACCTGTTTCGGAGTAATGCTCAATTTAGTGTCTATTTTATGGTAATATACGTATTCGAAAGAATTTATTAAAAAAATGAAAATCAGTTATCTTGACAACATAGCCTATTGTTTTACTGTGATCTTTTAAGGCCTTGGAAATTAAAATACAGGTAGCTATGACAAAAAACATATTGATTTACATGCGCTTATCCAACTAGACCGTTAAAATGACCCAGGTGGCCGAGATGGTAGACCTTTCTTCTTCCGTAAGCCTTGCTTAATGAATAAATCTGGAGCTTAACTTGGAAATCAATTTTTAAAAAATCTGATGTGAAATTCACATAACTTCCTCTGCCCAAATAAAAGTTAGCTTCTTAGTATAATATAATTATTATGTATGACATTCTCTTCGTGTAAAGTGGTTGAAAAATAAAGAGAATGTCTTTACCACACAACATCGCATCCCCGAAGGATATATAACCCAAATAAAATCGGATTAATGTACTCTCATAACTTTCTTTACTTTAAGCATGGCCAATACATTTTTAACACTTCACATTCTGATACAGAACAATAGACCATATTGCGAGCACGTATTCAAAGTGGCTTATAACTATCATTCAGATATTTTTTTCTAAAAAAATTCAAATAAAAGATATAGCTCTTAGTATAACTGTGTAAAAATTGAACAAAATCGTAAAAGCTGTTTTCCAGCATTTCGCGACAAACAAATTTTTCTTCATGTAAAGTCCCCTCAAAAATAAGAGAAAGTCATCACTAGGGGGCGGATTTCTATGACCTAAAAATAGGGTATATGCAAGCATTTATGACCTAAAAAACATAAATTTTACCAATAAAATTTAAAATATGACTTTATCACTTACACATTGTGTATATTGTTTTAAAGTTTCATTACAATTCATTTTATTAAAATATAATGTTAATTGTTTAAAATATCTGTAAATTCTCAAAAAGTATCATTATAATGCAAAATTTACAAAATATGATATGAAACTTCAAAATTTCTTTAATATGCACACAAATATGCCAAATTATGACCTAAATATGCATATTCATACTAAATATGCTACAATAGTTGAAAATGTCCTAAATATGCAGTTATATGTACAATAAAAGTCGTTGCATTTTCACCAGGATGCTTGGAATCGGGTTTAAATTAGTCGGAAATCTGAAACAATGCAAAGGGGAAAAATATGACATGTCATAGAAATCCGCCCCCTTGTCATCACCAATCTTCGTGTCACATCCCCAAAAGATTCCTAACCCAAATACAAAATTATGTTTTCGTACGAATTTCCGTTCAAGAGGCCGTATTGCAAAGAGCGCTTATTCAGTGTGGATGGTTTATAATTACCCTTTAGTGAATTTGTTAGAAAAAATTTTACAAATAAACGTTTTACCTTTGGTGTAAGCAACCCATGTGCAAATTTTAAAGAAAATCGTAAGAGCCGTTTTAGAGAAAATCGCGAAAAACGTAAATTTCTTCTTGTCAAGTCCCCTTAATAATAATAAAAACTTATCCCCAATCTTTGTGTTACATCCTCAGAAAATACCTGAACAAAATATAAAATTTTGTTTTCATACGATTTTCCGTTCTGGAGCTAGGCTGTTCACATACATCCACACACAGACATATTTCCGAAAATAGTATTTGGATTCAAAACGTGTAGGCCTATTTATGTTAAAAACTCAACTTCGAATTTGGGGGTCGAAAACAATACTTCCTCTACCTATATATACCAATGGTACGGCAGATGAACTAAAAATTACACCACATAGAAAATAGGTATTTACGAAGTAAAACCGTTATAATAGAACTTAATAGGCATGCACGAAAGTATCAAATTGAGCGCTAGCGAGATAATATTTTTGAACCAATTAATAAATTTTATTACAATATGGCTGCAGTGTTCATATTTGGCTTTGGAAGTTGCAATTCACTTGGCTTTGACAATTAACACTACTTTCGAGTTATCTTTATGAAAATATGTCATGGCATACTAAACTTTAAAGTCTGTGTAGACTTTCTTGGAGGCTTATTGTAGCTGAACGGTATGCATTAACGAAAAACATTTTGCAGCAGATCTACAAGTTCATTTCCCCAGAGATGAGCTTAACTAAAAGGTGTTCATCCAGAAAATCTCTAATCCAATAAAAAAAATTTTGTTTTCTATGTCTTCTCATGCTCCTCGCAGACAAACGAACATACAAAGCGGATTTCCATTCTTTTTAGAAATGGCAATTTATGCGATACGCTATCCACTTTCTAACAATTTATCCAATCTCTTTCAATTTTGGCAGGGTGATTGAAAACATGCAAGGCAAATTCAACAAACAAAAATCCTCAAAATCAGACATAGGCTATTATTAGAGAATAATCATCGATAAACTGTGCCAAATGGGTACATTGTTCATAGCCAAACAATGTGTCCGTTGGCAGGAGACTGCACTGAGGTTCTCAAGTAATTTACTAAATTGTTTACTGTGCGGTCCAGCATTTGTCTTTAAACATCAGAGAATCTTAGAAGAACTCAACCCTGGGCGCCCAAGTACTGGCGCGATACAGTAAGGGTAGCTTGCAGGAAGGCGGTGTCTATAGAGCTGGGTGGATCCAGTGATGCCGCAATGGTCCGCTGTCGGGTGACACAGCTGGTTCCAGACTCGGCTGTTGAGACACAGCACGGGTCGAAAAAAATATCAAATATACTTAACCTGTGTCAGACACTGCCGCAGTGTTACCATGAAAACGTCAAACGTAACCTATATTGAAAATAAATACAATTTTTATTTTAAATTTGCGTATTACAATTATTGAGGAATGAGATGTGGGATTACCTATGGCTTTTAAATTATTTTGACACCTTTTCAAAATGTCAGATCTATATCGGTCGATTCTGTAACTCAATCCTTCGCAATCTACGTATATGTGCTGTGCTGTGCTGTGCTGTGTCGCTGAAGCAAGCGGCCTCTGGCACGGTGTGAAAACTTGTAAGCCGTAATAAATAACCACAAACACTCTTGGTGGAACACTTCCACCTCCAAGGGAAATTTCTTTTAATGAAGGCACATATGAGTCGCAGGCTCGATCCTAGCCCAGGTCGATGGCATTTAAGTGTTCTTAATATAACAGGGCAATTTTTGTAGATTTACAGGCATGTAAAAAATCTCCTGCGGAACAAATTTCCAGCAAACCGCTGACGGTCACAGGCCCAAGCTGAAGTACATCCCCGTCGTTAAATAACCGTATAACCAACCAACCAAGGGATCAATGCGGAATCTACTAGGGAATGGCTCGGAATCAGGTTCACTTCATCTGGAATCAACAGCGAAGTCCTAGGCGAAGAAACTAAACTAGTAATGTATCAGTGACAAATAACTATCGAGGAAACCCTTATAGATCTACGTATGGTGTAGAAAAGTAGAGTCAGACTGAATATTTTGAACCAGAATCTTCGGCTATCCGTGTCGTGCCGCATACCCGGGTGTGGCATTGAATTTTTCAGTCTTAAGCTATGTTCACACTGAGGAATTTGTTGCAAGAATATGTGTCCGGGTACATGTATAGCAACCTATTTGCCACAAGTCGTAAACCTATTGAACATATTCCTAGTTCCCGGACACAAACAGTGAATAAAATGTACCAGAAACAAGGTTTCGCCACAAGTTCTTGTTTACGCTCCGAAAGTGAAAACATTGAACAGATCCCAGCGAAAATACTATTTGCGAATGTGCTATATCATGTTTCTTGTGACAGTTGACTCTGTTTGTGGTTATGATCAATCCCATGAGATATATTGCTACGTTCACCCTGTTTATTTTACGAAATCGCCGATATGTTGCTATGGAGTGCTCTAAATAGAGCATAAGTCGATGTAGAAGTATTCTCCCTCACATTCATAATCCCTTTGCAGAAAATTTGAATTTAGGCCTAAGTTATAGGCACACTTCTTCCTTGAAGAGATTCTGTGTTTAATATGAAATAATCAAGAGAACATCTACATGTGCTTACTGAAAAAATTGATGAAATAGAAAAGATATTAGAACAGTATCAGAATTAGGCCTAGGCGGGATTCGTGGCAGATGATGTGTCTGTGTAGATCTTGAAGCATATTTTCAACGAAGCTGTCACATATAGCCTAATATGTGGTAAATGAAGGGTAGGCACTTCTAGCACCTCTTATAAACAGTTTAAGCACAATAATATACAATTTTAGTATGGATTATACAGTTATTTTGCGAGGTTAAACAAACCCTTTCTCTATCGACTACAATGGATCGAAGTTATCGGCTATCGTTTCAACACCTGCCGATCGGCTTGACTGCGAAACTGCGGGCTCATAAAACACGCTCTGCTAAAGAAAGTTAAGCAAGCTTGAATTTACAAAAAATTATGCGACCGAACACATCTTTAAAGTTAAAATATTAATGGCTAATAAACCATTCTTACCGTAAAATTCAGAATTAAAAATACTGACTGCCCAGATAAATATAAATCCCCGCTTTTTACTGCCGACTAACGTGATCCTATAGCTCGGAAGATTCAGCATTAGTACAGTATAATATTGTCATTTTCTTCCGCAAATTGAGTGTTTGTGGGTTACAAACTTGTTCTGGGTGAATCATCAATTCATTTAAAGCAGAAAAAAGCAAACGTTTATGCATCTAAAGCAATACTTGTGCCTGACAACAAATTCCTCAGTGTGAACGCTCACATGGGATATTTGTGCAAAGAACAAAGAGACAAGAATCACGGAAATGGATCTGGAATTTGTTTGGAGTATTTGTGTCTGCAACAAATTCCTCAGTGTGAACGTACCATTAGGCCTACTTTACCTTTCCACCTTAGCCTACATACGGCCTGTGTGAAACAATTACTCTACCCAGCATGATTTTGCGGCAAAGCATTTAATAAGTGATTTTAACTAAATACGGTCTCCTGATTTCAGAAATGTCACTATTTTTTGTATCACATCTAGTTTTCGTGTTTGCTGTCTGAAAATGTTATGTTTTACGCAACTTTAAGGTCAGTTAGACCTGCTTGGAGGCTTATAGTAGCTAAACGGTATAAAAAACCGATTGCAGCAACAGTAACGGATTTTGAGAGATCTACAAATTTGGTCTCATGACTTTTTGTCGTGTCTCCATCGGTTATACCTTGGATTGAGTTAGATTATTTTTTAAATTTTAAGTAAATTTTGTATGTTTTCCTCACATTACGTATTGATTCTTGATACACATAGGACAGAATCGTAAAATTTGGCAGGAATATTGGTACATACAATAGCCATAAGCGGGCAAACCTTGGGGGTTCTAGCTGTCTCATAAGCAGGCTTTAAAACTTAGTGCCCGAACCCACAGAGGGAGATGATTCCGGTTACCAACAACCTGAGTATAGGGGGTGGGGGTGATTGCGTATGCTGATAAGACAGTCATTGATAGTAGTACTGAGAAGTCAATGCGCTGGTAGTACGGTGCCTCTCAAATTGGTCAACAGTGTTCCTTGTCATCATGCGTGTTTATAAATGTATAATACGTGTTCGGAATACCCAAAGTAAAGTGTTCTAAAACGCAAACATATATTGAAACATTTGGGAGGGACTATTACACAAAAACAGGAGAACGTATCGTTTTGCATGCGTGTAATGTGAGTTTAGAGAATGAGAAGTTATTTTGTGGTCTTCCTATACATGTAATCCGGTTTGTTTACTATCACGTGAACTAGTATATAGTAGCTAGCGCATACGCCGAGCAAAGTCTGTACAGTACAGTTGCTGTTAACATATTCGATCGGGCACTAAGTTTTAAAGCCTGCTCATAAGTATGGAAAAACTGGCTACCCCTAACGTCATTCACGTCTACGACAATCTATTCATCCACTTATTAACATTGATGTTTACTCACATCCAGATGAGCTAGAAACCTTAATTTGACAAACTTATAGCATTTAGTCTATAACCGATCTAAAAATTCCAAAAAGTAAAAAAGTTTAACTTTCCCCCCCCCCCCAAAAATAAACTTTAAAATTTTTAATAGAACAAAACTGAAACAAACTGCATACTCGGGCTTTCCTTGATGTACAGGTAGGGGGAAAAAATCTGACCGACTAAAATATCTAAGTTGCCGATATGAGCCACTGCACATGCCTAGCGGCATTCACAGGATAGCAGGGAATGTATTGAAACTTGTTCTAGTGTTCTTGTTGGCTTAGCCCATTTCGCAATTGCATTGCTTGTGAAAACAAACGTTTCCGTTACATCTCTTAGGCCTACATTTATTTACATTATTATCTTTTTGTTTTTTGTCTTAATAATGTCTATGTGTCTATGAAATTTTTACTTGTTTAAGGGTGGGGGGTTACGTCTGGGGTTATGTAAATAATAGAATATAGTTTTTTCAATTGGGTTTTTATGGGGTAATAATTTAAGTGTATGCAGTGAGCACGTATGGTCGACACCGACCCGTGCGCCGGTTAATGTAAATAATGTGGTTTATAATATAATGCTCACATATTATGTGAGAATTTTTTTGTGAGAAATAAATACACACTACTACAACTACTACTACGTATCATAAGGTTCTGAAATCAGCTACAAGAGTCGGTCCGCTTTTTTTTTCCTCCCCTTACCTGTACATGGGTCATACCTGTATGAAGTTGCAAGTAAATACTGTACGTTGAAAAGCCTATATTTAAAAATGCATTAATCCTTGGACTCCCAGGTCTTCTTCTTCTTCTTCTTCTTCTTCTTCTTCTTGTGATGTAGAATGGCATCCTGTTTATTTCCCCTTTATTCCTCAGATGAGTCATGTGTACTGTCTTTCCATCTCGTAGCAGGTCTTCCTCTTAAACTTTTTCCGTCTGGTCTGCTTTCTTGAGCCTTTTTTGCTAGACGATTGTTTTCCATTCAATCAGCGTGTTTTTTGATTTTTAGATTTTTTAAATTTTGGATTTTCGTTTTTTCTAGTTTTTTTATTTTTTAATTTTCGATAAGCCTAATCATTGAGTTGATTGTTTTCTGCGCAGTCCGTTCCTGATTTCTTTAATTTTCGATAAGCCTAATTATTGAGTTGATTGTTTTCTGCGCAGTCCAATCCTGATTTTTTAAATTTTCGATAAGCCTAATCATTGAGTTGATTGTTTTCTGTGCAGTCCGTTCCGTCACACCATACTGATTTCGTGACGATTTTGAGCGTGACACTAATTTCGTGACGATTTGAGCTCTGGATTTACCCCTCCCACGGGTAAAAAAATTTCACTTCAAAAAGGATGTATTCACTATTATATTCCTATATGAATTTGTGATTACAATGGAAGTCCTAAAAATCTGATGTGAATGTCACATAACTTCCTCTGCCCAAATAAAAGCAGTATTCATATATCCTTTTACAGAATCTCAAAACACAATTTTACGCTAATTATCCTATAAAATACCTCTTCTTTCAATGATGCGACTAAAAGCGCAAGGCTATATAACAAACTTAAAAAAAAAGAACAAGTGACTGCAGACGTTTATTGAACTTTCCGCCGTAAAGAATAATTTCCGAAATTATCGAATATTTCCCTCAGATACTTCTTTACTCTATACCTGGCGAACAATACACTTCACATTCTTATATAGAATAAGAGGCCGTGAAAGAGCGCGTATTCAGTTGTTCATCACGCAAGACAAACTTTCTACAAACAGTGGGTGAACAGTGGGTGGCTTGTAACTACCCTCAGAGAATTTTTTCGAAAAAAAGTTTCTAATAAAAGTTTTAGCTCTCAGTAAAAGGAACACATGTGCAAATTTTAAAGAAAATCGTTAGAGCCGTTTTCGAGAATATCGCGAAAAACGAAAATTTCTTCATGTAAAGTCCCCTTAAAAATAAGAGAAATTTGTCGCCAATCTTCGAATCACATCTTCAGAAGGTACCTGACCCAAATACGAAATTTTGTTTTCATACGATTCTCCGTTTCGGAGCTAGCCTGTTCACAAACTTCCACACAGACACACACACAGACACACAGACATGTTTCCAAAAATAGTATTTTTGGATTCAGGGGGCCTTGAAACGCGTATATATACTAAAAACTCAACTTCAAATTTTAGGGTCGAAAACAATACTTCCTCTACCTATAGTACCTATGGTACGGGCAGAGGAAGTAAAAAACACATTCTGCATATCATAATTGCAGTCATAACTGATTAAAAAAAACATACTGGCACTTTGTTACATCAGTTTACCTGATTTTATTTTCAATATTATAAGAGATTGAGTTCATTTCGTGTATTGTAATGTGCGTTGATTTGAAGTTAAAAAGTTCAAACGAAACCCTGCTCCCTGGATGCCTTTGTCGCTTGCCATTTATCGCAAAAGACAAGAATAACTAACACCAGAATGGTCAACGAGTCAAAACTTAGACATTTAATGATTGTCGAACGAAAAGAGTCGTATTCATATTGCTTGTAAAGTTAATTAAGATGTTTGTATGAAATAATGATCTCACTATGTTCATTTCGTAAGCATACTCACGTTTTAATAAATACCGTTATAGGCTCGTTGCGTACTGTACTTCTAATCGGTGAAGCGGCAATTATTGTTTTACTTTTTAGAAGTGGAGTGCTGTATTCGAAAAAACCGCTCCCATGGCTAAGTGGTTAGACCGTTACGATTTGGACCAGGGATCGTATCTCGCTGAACTTATGTGGAATATGTTGCATCAATGAAACTACGCTTTAAGATTTATATAATTTATCAGAAAATGGGCTATACCTTTTATCTATTATGAATAGGGACCGGATTTTTAGGTTTTTAAAAACACTGTTTTAGGTTTTCCATTAGGTGAAATAGTTCTTTTTTAGGTTTTTGTCCAAAATATCGATTTCGGGTAGAATAATTGGTTAATGAATTTTAATGTGCTACATAGGATTGAATACATAATACTTGTAAAGTTTAACTTAACAAAATTGACTTAAATTTGTGTAAACTTGCTTTAGGACAATATTATACAATTGAAGAAAGAAAGCATAAACAATCAAAAGAAGCAGTGAAAATAAGATTGTCTCACATTTCCTGGTTACAGTATATCACTAAATATCTTTCAATATTCTGAACTGTGAAGTTCTTCCTGTTATCTCTTAGAATACATTTGAAGGCAGAAAATGTCCTTTCAACCTCACATGACGTCAACAATGGTTGTTCGTACGAATATTTTAAAAGGAATACGCCGGTACTCTTACACTTCCTCTGTTGATACTGTCATCCTAGACGACATTGGGTTGAACGAAACGTTGGTGGTATTAATTGTCTCTCCGCAAAATATCGATTTCTCAACTGACAAACAAAAAAAGACAAAAAAGTAGCCTAAATTAGATATTTTAGGTTTTATATCCCGTTTAGGTACATTTAGGTTTTTATACCCCATTTAGGTATTTTTAGGTGCCACAGAATTTATGTGGGTGAATCCTATGGACATGATTCGAAAAAGTGTATGATCGCTTTTTGTTTCGGAAGTAAGGAAAAAAATAGGTAAAAACCTAAGAATCCGGTCCCTAATTATGAACATTGTTTGGAATTAAAGGAAGAGTGAAGTAATGCCCACTAGGCTATATTGTAAGATGCATGATAAGTTATACGAGGATTGTCCAGAAAGTAAAGAACGATTTGGCATAGGCCTAACTAAATAATAATGAAGCATATCAACATAAAACTTTATTTACAGGGATACAGTACCGGTACCTTACTCTATTTCTCAATCGCCATTGCTGTCAAGGCATTTATTGTAACGTGGTACCAGTTTTCCAATGCCGATGTTATACTCTTCTACTGCCAAAGACCTTAGCCAGGATATCATTGCCGCTTCATCGGTTGGGAACTCTTTTTCACCCAGAAAGTCCTTTAGTTTCGGAAACAAGTGAAAATTGCTGGGTGCCAGGTCAGGGCTGAAAGGAGGATGTTCAAAAATTCCAAACTTAAAACGTTGAAGTTGTGCCTGTGTTTGAGCAGCCGAATGAGGCCGAGCGTTGTCGTGAATCAAAAACACCTTTTTAGACAACTTTCCACGTCTCTTGTTTTGGATAGCGCGTCGTAGTCGTTGAAGAGTTGCACAATAGGCCTCTGCGTTTATTCCTTGTCTTCTTGGCAGAAACTCCAGGCTCAGGTCTTTGGCGGTAGAAGAGTATAACATTGGCATTAAAAAACTGGTACCACGTTACAATAAATGCCTTGACTGCAATGGCGATTACGTTGAGAAATAGAGTAAGATACTGTATCTTTGTAAATAAAGTTTTGTGTTTATATCTTTCGTTATTACTTAGTTATGCCAAATCGTTCTTTACTTTCTGGACGGCATTCGTATAATACGAGTCGCATCCATAAAGTAAATTTCCGTGGGGCCGTTTATAGAAACAAAACACAATTTCATGGAAATGTTTATTGCAATAGACACTGCGAGTGTTCAGCTATTTTTCAAAATATTCGCTACCGGAATTGAGACATTTTTCATACCGTGGGATCAACTTTTGAATACCTGTGTCGTAGAAATCTGCCGCCTGGGGATTTGAACCACTGTGTGACAACCATCTCCGCCTCTTTGTCATTCTTCGTCATTTCTTGAGGTGTAGGAAAAGATGGAAATCACTGGGAGAGAGATCCGGGTTGTAAGGTGGATTTTTAAACACCTCCCAGCAAGTCTCCTGCGGAGGTTCGACATTCACCCTATAGCCCGAACCTCGATCCCATTGATTTCCATCTTTTCTACACCTCAAGAATTGACGAAGAATGACAAAGAGGCGGAAATGGTTGTCTCACAATGGCCTTTAACAAGGTGGCAGAGTTCTACGACACAGGTATTCAAAAGTTGGTCCCACGGTATGAAAAATTTCTCAAGGGGTAGCGAATATTTTTAAAAATAGCTGAACACTAACAGTATCTGTTGCAAGAAACATTCTCATGAAATTGTCTTTTGTTTATGTAAACGGGACCAGGGAAACTTATTTTATGAATGCGTCTCGTATTTCTAAGTGAATGGTTATCTAGTCGTACTAAATCCACTCATAGTCTGAAACACAAACATACTAGGCAACTAGAGGCTTGCTTGCAGGTATGTAAGTTCTAAATGGAGATCTTACATCTGCTTGACCTACATCTCCAGTTGATACAGAGATCTCCATCAACTTAGATGAGAAGCACTTTGGTTTGTGGTGTTGGCAATGTGGGAGCGTTAAATGCCTCCAGCGCTGCCATTGGTGGAATCGATTTTGAAAAGAGGCACTACAACTCAAGATTCATGCTTTCAGAATGTGTCGGTAAAGATACTTTATTGAAGTAGTTTTCTCTGCATTCGTTTTTCACAAATATGAAAGCAAATCCTATTAGTTATTCTTGTAAGTGGAAACGTAAAAAAACGAAACATTTCTATGCATGTCTTATATTCTGCCATCCACATAAATTGGTTTCTGTCAGTGGCGTTCCAAGCGGGGGCGGTGGGGGCGGTCCGCCCGGGGCCCCACTTATCATGGGGGCCTCCGATTGATGCCCCACCCTAATATAAAAGTGAATGAATTGTGCCAAAACAGACCAAATGGACTAGCAGTGTTATCCATCGAGAACAATTTGACTATGAAAATAACTTTCATGAGACAATTAGACAATTTTCTGACATAAATGGTAGAAAAATACAATTTTCAAAGGTGACTAGGGCCTATTACATATTCTGAATTAATAGAATCCAGAGTTTTGCTAATTTATTAACTGACTCCCCCACTAAAATTAAAACTGTTGTTTGTTACTATAAAATTTCATTCTGTTAACTTTCTTATTTTGCCATATTTATACATAATATTTATACATAACTTTTTTCTCATTTCATTACTTTTTAATTATGCACACATTTGTATTTTGTTAATGTGATAGCTTAATATTATTTTACTAACGCCTGTTTGTATTTATTAAATAAATACAATAAATACTGCATGAGTTCGCTCCCTTATTTTGTCTATTATTTACCGAAGACGATCAGAAAGACAAAAAAGGTTAGCCATAGAAAAATAAGTTAAAAATAGCCGTGTTTCTAGTTTTTGTTGGGGCGGGGGCCTCGGAAATAAATCCGCCCCGGGCCCCAAGTGGTCTAGTTACGCCACTGGTTTCTGTATCACGTTAAAATTAGAAAAGAGACAGGCGAACGTCAGCTTATAAGAGTTTGGAGTGCATTTTATTCTGACGACATGAGTTCGAAGCTTGGTGTAGCTGGTATAATGACAGATAGGTATATGCATGTGCATTCGTGAACCGCAGATAATTGTCTCTATTGGACATTACATGATAATATTATCGGAGAAAAACTCCTCTGTCACTGGTATTTTAACCCAGAACCCTTTGGCTATCCGTGCCAATGCTCTAACAACTGAGCTAAGCCAGAGTTCACTTCACAGAGCATTTTCCCGGCTTTCTCATTCTTGGATGAAATCAGTTTTCTTTGATATGTCAGATCTAGAAAGGGGCAAGAAGAAACTACTGGAAGCCCACAAAACGGAAGACACGGGTCTGGATGAAGAGTATGCCTACGTGAAGATGAAGCAGAATAAGGACCAGCAAAAATCTTTGAATGATGCGGGAGATAAGGCGGTACAGAACCGGCGGTATCAAGAAATCTGGCAAAAAAAAATGGTTTTAACTAACTGAACTCAATATTTTGTTAGGGTATGCAATAAAAATTATAAAAATGATATTAACTTGTACACTAATGGAACTTAGATGAAAAGTAAATGCGACAGTAAAGAAGAAGAATAAATGATTAGACTTAAAGTAAATAAGTGAATACAATAAATACAAAGATTAATAACTAGAATCTCGCTGTGTTTACCTTAGAAAGTGCTTTTATTCTAAATATTTATCTTCGTGTATATATATATATGAAGATAAATTATATATACATATATAAAGACAAATATTACACAAATAATTTGCATGAATTAAATCCAATGAATATATTTTGTGTAGCCTATAAATGACAAAGTTAGTTCTTGTCTTTAAAATAAATAAATATGTAAATATATATATTATTATTTTATATTATTTTTACGGCCCAAAAGTCCATGATAGAGAAGTAGAGGCTCCGGTCATGAAAACCACTATTAATGACCGTGGGTGTCGGCATGCCCTGCCATCTGCCTGTGGTAGATGACGCAGCGGTCGGGTGGTAGGCCAAATCCCTCCAGGAATGTAGCGCCACGGAGTTTAGTTTAGTTTTACAGATGGAAGTATTGACATTATCGCAGGTATATTAAACTCTTGGTGTACCTGTTCCACGTGACCTCTCAATCTTGAAAATAATTTATTTTAGGCAGCTAAAATGTTATGACTTTTTAACTGAAGCAGTCGCTTTGCCGACATCGTGGCTTTTAAGAAAGGATCACATGAAGCTTACATCCTTGACCCCACAATAAGGTATGAAAATAATGCTGCCGACCAAGCAAACAACGTAGACCGTGAAAAAAAGGATATATATGAAAGCTGTATTCCTTTCTTTAAAGATAAATATAGGAGGAATTTTGGTGATCGGCATTTTACTGTCCATGGACTTTTATTTGGAGCAAGAGGTACTGTATACCGATCGGTTGCTGATGTACTTAGGAAGCTGGGACTGGACTTATCATCCTTAAATCAGATGGCAGAAAACATCATTGCTGACTCAGTGGGCATATTGCACCACCACATATATAAGAATATATAGTAAAATTGTTTAGATGTTTTATTTAAACTATTGTTTATATGTTACCCATTTTTTACCATCATTTGAACTATTGTCAAAAGTGATTGATTGGTATGCTGTGTCTATGGCAACTTGCTTGAAGCAAGCAGCTCATTTTGTTCAATAAAATGTATTCTTCTGTAGTTATATTACGTAAGTTTCTTTTTGCACTTGTTTAGTGAAAATGTTTCACAGAAAATCCTTTTCAGAGACAGACTCCTTTTACCCTGCAGTCTTTGAGACGGATTTCAAAACAGTTCGAAAATAAAACAGAATGTAATTTAATTGTGTTTTCTTTCTTTACAGGAACACTGCTTCATCATCAGCAACGTCCAGAAAATCTACTGGTGAGTGAGATTTTCGAATATTTCTATTGACACTAACTTTTTTATTTTCAAATAGGCATATTATGAATTGTGATTTCCTGTACAGTCAGTCTAATTTAGCTATTTTGCACGTCCCAGCCCCAGGTGCAGAACACAGTAAATTGTGAAATCTATTATGGCCTACATCGATGCAATTTACAGTTTACTCAAATTAATATAAAATTCAATTGTGGGAAAACCTTATTTGCGAGAGATTTCATCACACAATTAACAAAATCATAACCGACCTCGAAGAAAACAAATAACACAATATTTAAGCATTTGAGATTATATGCGCATTAATTTTAAGTAAGATTTAAGATACTATACGAAATCATTCTTTGTTAATTTATTAAAATATAAAATAAATTAATGCATCAAACAGAATACACAGTTTAAATATTTAAAAATAAAAACGGTCTACTTTATCTCTTGAGCATGCTTAAGAAAATCGGAATGCTAAAATTTTAGAGCTTTGATGACATGTACATTGAGACGAGATTACATTTTTGTAAAACATCTGTGTCCTATACTAAAAATTCTTCCTTCCGATCTGATTCGAATGAAGTTACATTACTCCAATTACTAAACAGATGCACGGGAATTTTAAGATAGGATGTTCGGGAGGTCCCAATTTGGGTTTTTTCATGGTTTTCCTAGTCGTAGTGTCACATTCCGAATTGGATATTTACATACCATGAATCATCCTCACCATTTCATCCTGTATCATATCCATTTAAATTAATATCAGTTGAAATTTACTCCATGAAAATACACTATCAATAGAAACAATTGACAAGCAATAGTTCCATGGCCTACCCTACTGTATCGAACTCCTGTTATGGTCTCGTAGCTAAAAGGAGTATAAATACTGCCGAAATAAATATTTAAAAAAAGAACTAGATTCCTGAACGTTGTTAAACATTTATCTATTTTTATCTGATTATTACAGAATGACAGAATGCTACGATCGAGTTGTAGTTATTTAAAAAACTAATGAACTTTCTGTAAACGATAATTTAATTAATGACATAGCCCAAATGCAATTGTCATTAAACTTGTTATAACAAATGAAGATCAAATTTCAAACGTCCCATTACGTTGATCAGTTTTCGTCGTACAGCTGGAGGGCATCATTCATTGCTTGATATTAATTGAACTGTTTATTATGAGACAAAAGTTAACATCTGGATTTCTGAAATTCAAAATCTAATTTGGAATGGTGAGACTTAGGTATAGCCTACAGTCGAGTGTACGAAAACTTTCCGTTGCGGCAGGTTTCTTCGAGTGCTTTTCTTTATTTAAAGTTGGCATTGAATCTCTTTTATCATCTGAAGAGTCCACTGCAAAAGGGGGGAATGTCAACATTTTGTGAAAACTGAGATAAATGTATATTATGATAGACCAAATGGAGTAGAATAACATAGCCTAAAATGCATTACAAAAAAGATGATAGTCTCTCACAGAGAGAAGTTTAAAGTTTGTGACTCCTACACAAGAAGGGGGAATGTCATATGAAAACAGAGCAAGAAAGGGGAATGTCATGTGTTTGCTGCATTGCATTGCATTGAGCAACAGTATTCATATTCAGCATATAACATAAATGTTGGTATCACTGCAGTAATTGACCACTCATTGTTGTGGCATCAATGATTAATGCCGACTTTTTCTTTGTCATAATATAATAATTAATAATATGGCACTCATTAACCAAAGATATCCAGCTGAATTGCCAGAACACTGGCTAGCAGTATTTGAGAGTGCTCGCATGAAGCCATCTCCTTATCATGTCGTACATGTAGATCAAGCTATGCTAAGGAACTGGACATTGTACTTGACTCCGATGTTCAGCAAGACCTGTCCGATAGCAACAAGACCTATTACTGAACCATAAGTATCCTCGTCTGGTGAAGTACAGATATTCATGGAACGGACTATGAGAAACTTCAATCACGGTTCCCATTAACAGCCCACTGACACAACAGAAGAATATTCAACTACAAAGTGGAGAGTTTGTTCTGCCTGATAAGCTTTATCAAGGTAATAAGCATTGCACTTAAATTTTTGTGATTCCATGAACAGCTCATAAGCAGTGATAACATTACTTACAGTATTTCAGTTTCAGATTCATTACAAATTTCATGGGAAAAGTTCAGTGATTGCAAGAACTCAACCAGTTCTGTAGTCCTGAAGCAAGAGAATATTACAATGCACTACCTCATAGGAAGAAACCTGAAAAATGAACATGCTGTAGAAGTTCAGTTACCTGACATTCCCCCTTTTTGTAATTTATTTCTGTACATCAGTTAACAAATAAATTATTTTGATAATGAAGACGGAGTATGAAGTGCTTCTTTTTGTTAAGAATCAATAAAGAAATGTGTGTTCAGTTATGTGAACAAAAATGAACCACTTCTATTTGTTTAATATAGTGTGGTATGGTTTTAAAGTTTAAAATTCATTTTACGCAAAATGAAGAAAAAGTGACATTCCCCCCTTTTTCAGTGGACTCTTCATCTGTGTTCCACACCAGCTCTGGGATAACAAATCTCTTATTGGTTTGAATTCAGTTCCGAACACACTCATTAGCCTATGAACAACGCTTAGGCCTAAGAGAGCGGTGAGAATGGAGTATGGAGACATTTCATTTCAGTGGCTAGAAGGCGTGTATCACAACGAATGTCCACACCAGCCCCTCGATGAGTCGGACTCGTATTGGTTTGATGTCAAAAGTCTGGCACTCAAACATTACCTTATGACACAGGTCTGTTTCAGGTTCAGGAGAGAAGGAGTGGGGGAAGAAGACAAACATTAAGAAGATTAGCTTCTACTGAGTATCCGCCTGCCGAGGCGCTTATGCATTCCCTTACAAACTTGAATCACTTATTATATATGAATTTTATTCCGTGAATGTACAAACACTAACAAACCAGTGCTGAACTATCAAACTTCCCCACTTTTTTACAAAAACTGAAATTTAGCTTAGTAATTAGGTTCACCTTTATACAATCGGTTAGAATCAATACATGAATACTTAAAAACAAATCTCGATCTCACAGAATGCACTGGAAACTAATGATGTTTGAACATGTAGGTTATTCCCTAGCTTTATCACGGTCGTACAGGTTGTAATAGGAAACAGCCGTAAAATATCCGTCAACGAATACTGGCACATAAATAAGTAAGAAGTATTTAACCAGGTCTGTGATTGCCAGACTCATTCTTATAATATTGGTACAGATGGAAAGAAAGACGAGCTATAGGTATAGCCATAGGACGAGTTACGCATTGTTACCTTGAGAAGGATTGAACGTTTCTGACATCCTCTCTTATAGCATGAGAAGCATTGAACGTGTGGATTGCTCTATTATTAGTAGACCTGGGATTTTAAGGCAAATGCCTATTTTGTTCCTTATGAAAAAACATGAAATTTTTTAAATATGTGGACGTTTCATGGTAAATCACTTACATTTTTAGAGTTTTATACTGCCCTAAAATGCCTATTTGGACCTTTAGAGCATGCCTATTTTGTACATTTAAAATAAAATTCAACTTCTGTAATATTTACAATCTTATAATGGACATCCCTCAATGAAAAGCAGAACAGCAGAGGTGGGTTTTTCACAGAAACTTGATCATTCCAAACAATTGTCGCTAAAGCAATGCTGACTGACGGAGAAGGGGGAGGATTAAGGGGGAAGGACTACTGTGTCAAGTCACCAGTGAAAGAAGATCTGTTTAAGTGAATATAGTTCGAGATTCCTGATTTTGCAGTTAATTCTGTTAAGAGTAGGTATACCACGTTTCTTGCAGTAAAAAAAGACCATGTTACAGTTGAGTAGTCTTACTAATAATCCAGTTGTAACATTTATACCAGGAATATACACAGCTGAGGAAAGAAAGAGTACTAATAATCGTTGCATAATGCTGAATGTGTGCAACCTTTACACAGCCTAGCCCCCTTGTTTAAACTTGACGTAAATAATCAAGATGGCCGATCTGCGTAACAGCCGGTCGCTTCGTAGATGTCTGAGATTGAATTTTGAGGTTATGCATCCATTCTTAAGGTAACTTGTTATGAAACATTCTGGGCTACTTTTGCGGAATTATAAACATTGTTCCTTGTTTGCGGGACATATTTCCATACTTGTACCCATGATTACAGCTTTCTGAAAACAATATAATGAAATACTGAAACTACAATTAGTCTGCAGACGATCCACCGTTGTTTGCCGCTGCACCGATAGATGGCGTTCAGCAGTCCCTTCATAGCCAGGAGCTAGTAACGTCACAAATAGAGTGACGTATTTGATGACGTTGGACGTACAAACCCGATGTAAACTCGGCAGTTACACACTCGTTATTGGTAATGCGGCTTATGCAGAACTTACACGGTGAACAACCAAACAACCGTTCAACGCAGATATAAGCAGCTTTTATTAGTAAGGCTGTAAGTGTATATTGTAATATTTTAAAGTCTATTTTCTATCTATTTACACATTTTTGAAGCATATTTTAAGTGCCTATTTTCTCTATTGAAAGCCTATTTTAGGTGCCTAAAACTAATTTTTTTTTAGCCTAAAATCCCAGGTCTAGTTATTAGTAGCACACATAAGAGTAACACGTCACTTGGTGAAGTGACAGGAATGAGGAAATAGGTACAGCTGAACCTGAACGTTATCAGTTTCTTGCAGGACTTAACAATGTTCAGGCAATACAACTTGATGGAGCGAAGAATTTGTCGCTCTCTTCTCTCACAGAAAGAAAATAGGTATTTAGCATTTAAACTCTGTAAACCTTTACCTGGCGGAATTTGGTTGGTTGGTTGCTAATGCTCTAGGAGTTGGAGGATCTCCATTTTCTTTCTGGCTTCCCAGCTAGCTGTGATGAAGGTTCTTCACTAGTTGATGTAAGGGCTTTACATTGGAGCAGGTGGTCTCTGTTCATTGTGGATACTGGATCTTTACAAAGTATGCAAGCTGGGGATTCAAATATATTTATTCTGCGTAGGTGAGCTGCCAAACAGTCATGTCCAGTGGTCATCCGAAATAAAGCGACAGAATGGTTTCTTGGTTAATCTGGAATTATCCAGCAGGGTTTTCCATTGTTTATTTTTGTTTTCTCCTTGCATTCTTGTTTCCATTGTGAGTTTATTTTTTAGTTTATGTGTATTTTTGCCGTGTGATATGATATTAATACCGACAACTATTTGCTTATTATGTTCCTTTCTTCGCTAGTAGATTTGAATTTATGTACTGATATTTAAGGTAGTTACCAAGCGAATTCATCAGTGGGCTCTAAGTTTA
This sequence comes from Ectobius pallidus, assembly GCA_964059195.1. Classification (NCBI taxonomy): domain Eukaryota; kingdom Metazoa; phylum Arthropoda; class Insecta; order Blattodea; family Ectobiidae; genus Ectobius; species Ectobius pallidus. The sequence goes on from CAXKWD010000006.1 coordinate 144,295,638, forward strand.
AAATCGATTTTGAATATTTAATTGAAGTAACTGGTTTCCATGAATGACAACCGTAATATGTTAATAAAAATCATCATATTTTAACATAAATAATTACTCTCTTTATCTTTTATCTCAGCTCTTATACCGTTTTGTAGGCAACTCATTTATACGTCAGTAGCAATGAAAAGATTAACTTTTGTCAACTGTCTTGAGATTCGATCCCATCAGTAACTCCGCAACTGGGAGTAAGTTAAAGAACATATTGGTTTACAGATGATCTAAATATCATCATAACACAAAACCTATACTGGAATTCAATAAGCTCTTTACGAGGGATTTAAATTAATGAAGTACAAACATGTTTTGTAACGTATTAACCCTAAGGCGCCGAAAGGGGAAGTTGTTGTACCCACAAATTTTTATTTCACTCATTTTTAAAATTATTTTTGCCTGGTGAACGACTGAATAAGCCCTCTTTCACTGCTCTTATACTTTTATAGTGAACGAAAGGGAAAATAAAAAAATCCGGCTTCGAGATTCGTTCGGCCATCCTTCAGTCCATCTATGTTTAAGATTTCAGATCTTTGCGTGCAGTAGATTTCGCTAGGCATCACGCACAGACAAACAGGCAGACAAACACTTCCTCTTATTATCATTACCATGGTACCTATGGTACAGGTATAGAAAGTAAAAAGATTTGAATGTTTATTTGGTTGCGTGTTTAAAACATTTTTGTCGTTTGTGCTTGTCCTGTTGAACGGAGCGCCTGTAGAGTTAAGTTAGACTTCCCGCAGTACTCTGGTGTCAGAGAAGTGGTCGCCGTAATACCGGCAGGCGATGCCGTAACTTGAATGGTTGACTGTCTCCTCATTTCTACCTCCGTCCACTTTAATTTCTCACTACCCTACAGTGTAATTTCAAGTGACCATGGGAAATAGTTATGTTTCCAGTTTTTCAGAACAAATCCTGTAGAAGGAAAATTCTACATATAGAATGATACTTTTACATTGTATTCGTCTTCGAAAGAAAGAAAGAATGCCACATACTGCATATATCTTCTTTCGATTTTGACCAGTAGTGTAGGACCGGTGGAGGTTACTGTTGCTTTTTTAAATTTTGTTACGCTTATTTCCCGATAGAGGGCAGAGTGACAGGTGGTAAGCCTATCGCCTCACCCCCCCCCGGTAACTAAGGTATTACTTGGGCGTGAAAGGGCCAAGGAATTTTGTCCAGATACTCTAATTTAGGCTTGGAGTTATTTTACGTCCCGTAAATCTACGACACGTCCCCCTAGCTTAAAGTCCGTCCCAGAGGACACCGTGCCCAGTATTTTTACGTCCTGAAAAATCCATCGACAGCGGCCGGGTTTGATCCGCGACCTTCAGATCTAGAAATGTCATATATCATATCATATATATATATATATATATATATATATATATATATATAGCTTAAAAGGCCCGGCGTCGCCCGGGTTTTCTATTTTATAATTGGAAATTAACTTACGAAGGACTTTCAATTTTTAAATTATAGATCCTTATATAGGCATTTAGAATTTGAAATAGGAAGAACGACTTATGACACTCAAACTATTCCCTCAGAAAACGCTTGATATAGCGTTTTATGGCTCATAGAGGATGTAGAAATTTGCATCCCACCGCTTATACAGTACACAGCAAGCCTGGTAGGGGTACAAATAAGAAGAAACAGAAATTTCGGTAACATTAAATTGTATTGTCTTTGCGGAATATTTATTTCTCACTCTCATGTTACCATAAACCCGTTTTGGGATGAAATTGTACAGGAATGCAATATAACTTTCATACTTCTCTCCTCAAAACATATTACCACACCTCGTATTGTTTTCTCTATGTCCAGGGTAGAGAAGTTATGTGACTGCATTATTTTCGTGGATTTCATTCTTTAATATTTATTTATAACATGAATTATATTGAAAGCTTCTCTAATTTGTCAAATTCTAGTTTCATTTATTTGCAAACCCATCTGAGACCCACTGGCAACAATATGTTATCATGTCAACTATGATTTGGATTTGATAATTCTGTCTAAAAAGGGATTAAGTATTCTCAAAAACATTTTATTTTTGGCATTTAAAATCAAAATTTTGCAAAATCCTTTCTTAGTGAGCACTTACAATATGAAACAAAGGTACTGTCAAAATTCCAAGTCTCTACCTAATATAGTTTAGGCTCTACGTTGATTCTCTGTCAGTCAGTCAGTCAGTCAGTCAGTCAGTCAGTCAGTCAGGACAAAGCCTCTTATATATATAGAGATAAGAATATGAAGTGAGAAAGATGTATTGTTGGTCATGCATAGAGTAAAGAAATATCTGAGGGGAATTTCGATAAATCTCGGAAATTATTCTCAACGGTGGAAAGTTCAATAAACGTTTGCAGTTATTTTTTTTAGTTTGTTTATAGCCTGCGTTTTTAGTCGCAACATTCAAAGAAGTCGCATAATTAGCGTAAAATTGTTCCTTGCGTTTCTGTACAAGGATAATATGTGAATATTGGCAACTTTACCGTTAAACTCTCTTTTTTTTTTTTTTAATTTTCAGGCTGGATACTTAAGCCTATTATACTAGGTATATACTAATATGCTAACTTTTACTTGGGCAGAGGGAGTTATGTGACTTTCACATAAGATTCACATTTCACTGGGCGAAATTTTTTAATTATTTTTCAAGAATGATCCAGTAGCAATATTTTAAAAGGTTTTTGGTACACTTTTTTTTCGGAAATCATGCCGAGCTAATTATATGTATCGAAATGAGTGTAAGCCGGTAGGGCACGTAAACAATTCTTTGTAGACTTATTGAAAACCTAATAATTTTGAGCACACTTTTCTCGAAAATGAAACGAGGTTACATAATAACAACAATAATAATAACAATAAATATAAATAACAATAAATATAAATAACAATAAATATTGCTTTTTGTGGCCATTTAAGGGGGAAGTGGGCGAAACTTCTGTTTTCTAACTTTTTAAAAGTTAGGCCTACGTGCTAGATTTTTCGCAAATATGCTCGTGGTATAATAGATAATGTTGTGAAAAAGTTTTAATTCTGTCAGTTTATTAGGTTTTGAGGAGTATTAATATAACATTAATATTGAAAAGTTTCCATAACTTATTTAAAAATTAAACTTGTCATACAATATTTTCACTAAAATGTTTTAATTCTGTCAGTTTATTAGTTTTTGAGAAGTATTAATATAACATTAATATTGAAAAGTTTCCATAATTTATTTAAAAATTAAACTTGTCATACAATTGAATAAAATTGAAAACATACAGTAAAATGTATGTTTTTTAGAAAAAAAAGTCACGCATTAGCTTCCCTGTATCTTTACTAGGCCCTACAAATGGGGAAAAAATTAATATTCACTGCATTCTTAAGATTAAGAAAAAATTCATTCTTTTCTCAAATTTTATTGTAAAAACTATGGACATAATAAAAAAAAATGCGCTGTTTTGTTAGTCATAGGCCTACTCGCTTCTTCATATTGATGTACCTACAGTTTTCACAGGCGTATTATAAATTCAACCTGCCCCTACTGGTGATGTTGGTAATAAATGACTGAGGTTAATGTAATTTGGTTTTCTATGAACTGATCCTAATCTAGATAAACTGCAGCTGTCAGGACGACCTGATTGTTCAAACAGCGCTCCTGATACAATGTATACGCAGGTGCTTTCTGTTCTAGTTTCCCTTGTTTGATCTTGTCACAGTCACGCAAAACCAATTGAACTGAACAGATATATTAGATGGGGTGTATAAACAAATTCTAACTGAAAATATTCAATATAATAAGAGGAAATGTTTGTCTGTCTGTTTGTTTCTACGCGATGCCCAGCAAAATCTACTGAACGTAGACATCTGAACGTTTAAACATAGATGGACTGAAGAGTGGCGAAATGCGCCTCAAAGCCGGATTTTTTATTTTCTCTTTCGTTCATGAGTTATGAGAGAAAAACGGACAGAAAACGTGCATCTTTTGCGCTTTCGAAGCATCAGTTTTGAGTAATACATTTCATCTGTCAAATCAACTGCAGGTGGCTTTGTCTATTTTCTCATACCTTGGAAATAAAAGCATCGCGATCGCTTGAATTTTGTAAGCCCACCCTGGTCGATTCATTTGTTTATAATGTCAAGGCACGCAGACAGACATCTGAACTTTTCAACACAAACGGAAGAGGGATAATGAAGATTGGCCTAAATGGGCAAACATTGTTCGATTTGGACGAAACTCACTATGCAGAGGTTTTCTGGGTCAGGTAACTCGAATCTAAGGTTTCTTTCCCATGCTGTTGTTTTTTTTTTTTAATCTTCCGATTAAATATCGTGGGCGAAGCCGCGGGGATCTGCTATTTGTTAAATAAAATATCCCAACAGAGAAAGTGTATGTTTACTTGTCTGTAGCCCATGTAAAGTTCGCTTTGTCGGTCTGGGTAGTGTAGTTTATATGGCACTGGCTTTATGTGCCTAAGATCGCTGGTTCAATTCCGGCCCATGTAAAAATTCTACGAGCAAAATAAAGTAATTTTACCATGTGTTTCATAAGTTATACTATCTTTTCACAACCGTTAATCAATTGAAATAAGCTTAATAATAAATATTAAATTTATTCGAATGGATTATGTACAGAGTAGCCATATTAAAGCTCGAGCAGCCCTGCCATCTATGCGCAGATAGAGATTATTGTCTGGTGCACGACTGCCAACATAAGGAATGTAGCTGTCGCTTTTCAACCACCAAGTATGACGATTTGTGCGACCATCGTGAAAATTTTAACACTTAAAAAGGCGTAACGAACGTTAATATTTTCAAGTTTCATCAAAGTGAGCCAGTTTATTAATCAAATGCAAATATTCTTAACTAAAATGGTATTTACCACGTGATTGAAACCATAGTTGGTTGCAATGGATTTTTAAGCTGTAGAATTTTACTTCGTGTGTTTCCTCTTAGAAGTCCTATTTTCAATTCAAGCTGTCTAAATATGTGTATTTACTTCTTGTAAAGTTGTAGTAAGAGTAAAAATATAATAAACTTATTAATATCTCACGTCCTTAACTTCAATCTCGAAATTATTTTTGACCAACGGTTTAGCTATAGTCGAGTTAAATGTCGGGAGGGAACTTAATCCAGTTGTTATCGCCAACCATTAAAACGATCACCATTATGAAAAGGTGAAACATTTCGAAACAGCTATAGGCCTATGTTCTTTCCATGTATGAAAGCTATATTCTTGCAAAATTTTAACTCTAACAGTTGAGAAGTTTTTGCATGAAAAAGGAACAGACTCTCAGAAACTACATTAAAATGAAGCTGAAATCCTAATGCTTTTAGATTGAGAACACAGATACTGTGCATTCGATCCCCGCCTCTGGGAGGGATATGAAATCCCTTGTGTAAACACGGATAAAAACAACGGAAACTATGACCAGAGGGAAAATACAGTGCTCTGATATTTATTTTCAGTATGGGGATTTACTGCAGGGTCAGCCCCGAGGGTTACGGGGTTATGGTATTACCATGAACAGATACTAAATAAAGTATTAAATCAGGCTGCTAAATTATTATGACATAAAGACGCATCTTAAAAGTATAACTGTTCCACAATTGTTTTTACAAATAAAACTGTGCAAAATCTCCAGCGTATGGTGCTTAAATTGTATTTAAAGTGTTCAGTCAATTTAAATATATCCTATTAAGTACGTAGGTAATTATTTATTTATTATTGCGATAAAAACTTCATTGTATAATGAAAAATACTGTACTGTGCAATACAAATAAAATTATGTAATGTTATGTCAAGTTCAATAGGAGATAGAAATTTACTTATATGACAGCAATAAAAGAGAGAGATAAGGCTTAACATGGTGGAAATTAGGAATCTGGAAACTAAGAAACATAAGAGTAAAGAGGAGAATATTATAGGAGAGCCCGGTCACAAAAATCCACTTTCCTTTTCGTGAATAAAGCTCCTGTAACTTTTTCCAGCAACATCTTTAGCTTGTGATTACTGCGTGTAGTCGCGCTGAAGTTGGCAGGCGTCTTAGCAAAACTTTTATTCGTGCCTGACACAATACAAAATGAAAGTACACGAATTCCTGTACATAAATGCCTTTGTTAGCAATAGGCAACTATATTAATCCTTATACATATTAACTCCGTTCTCCGTAAGGGTGTTAATAATAATAATAATAATAATAATAATAATAATAATAATAATAATAATTTAAATGCAAGCCGTTAAGTATACATTATACAATAGGCATTATCAAATCTGCTACAATGTATAGTAGTCAACAGTTTACATATTAAAACTGTAGTCCATATATTCCGTCAGACTATCAAATGGATTATTGCACAACCAAATTTTGATCTTTCCTTTAAAACTATTAACATTCAGTTCTGTTAGTTGAATAGGCAGTTTGTTGTACAGTCTTATACTATTGACAAGATGACTGGATTTCACTTTTTCTAATCTTGAGGACGGCACTTGAATCTTTCCAATATTTCTAACATTGTAGGGGTGAACATGATTATTTAAAATTAATTCATTTTTGTTTTTGTGAACATACAATAAAAGTTCAAATATGTAATAGTTATACACTGTTAAAATTCCTTCCTGTATGAAAAGCGGTTTGCATAGACCTACACATTTTACGTCATAGAGCAAACATATCCAAATAAAAGTTGCTTGTCTATCTCCCCTCTATACACAGGTAAAATATTTCGGTGTTATTAATTAACACCCTGTATAATATAAAATGAGTTCGTTCCGTGCATTATGCCGTCATACTCAGCAGTGTTCAGACAACTTAACATTAAGCGTCATTTAATAAATTATCTGTACATTTTCAATGCACTGGAACAACATTAATTGGTGGAGTGTCGTATTATAAATTTATTTTATATGCGTCATGTTTTTTCCACATGCAATGAATGCGTTGTACATTTATTTCAATGTTCACGCAAGCGTACATCATCCGATAAGGGCTGAAATATTATTTTATAGGCGATGGTGGGAGCACAGTACAGATAGAATAATGAAAATAATACTTCCTTTTTCTAGGACAAGAAAACTGCAGTAATAAATTGCATACAAACAAGTTGAACGTTCAGAATTTTCGTCTCATTTTGTAAATTCACACAGAAAAAATTATAGTTTCATCCAGTTTTTACTCTTCTCTGTCCGTACCACATGTAGACGAAGTATTGTATTCGATCCTGAAATTCGAAGTTGAGTTTTTAACATAAATACATGTTTTGAACCCCCCCCCCCCAATCCAAAAGTACTATTAAAAAAAAACATGTCTATGTGTGCGTGTGTCTGTGAACAACCAAGCTCCAGAACGAAAAATCGAATGAAAACAAAAATTTGTAATTCGGTTAGATATTTTCTGGGACTGTGACAGGAAGATTGGCGATGATTTTTTCTTACTTCTAATGCCACTTTACATGAAGAAAATTTAGTTTTTTGCTATTTTCTCGAAAACGGTTCTAACGATTAATTTGAATTTTGTACTTGAAGTGAGTGCTTACACTAAGAGCTAAAATGATAATCTTATAGGAGAAAAATTCCTCCAACGCTGGGATTTGAACCCAGGATCTTCGGCTATCCGTGCCGCTGCTCTACCAACTAAACTAGCCAGAGTTTGAGTGGTGAATCAGTTGGATAATTTTAGTTGTACCGACAAGTTGCCTTAGTAGCTCAAATGGCAGAGCAGCTGCACGGAGATTTGTGATGCATACCCCGGCTATGTCATTGAGGTTTTCGGTCTGATTCTACCTTTCCATAATTTATTCCTTTTAAATGTCAACAGGGCTGATATTCTAAACAAGTTTCTTATTTCTCTCTATCTCTCCTTCTTCAAACAACTATTAGTACATATTTCCATTACATTCTCTTTGCTCTTAGAGCTTTTGTTGATGTTAATTTGTTTGTCCAATTTAAATAGAACTTGTTTAAGTTATTACAAAGAATAGAAGTCCAAGTGGAGAAAGCAATATAATCATTTGTTCTTCTTACGTACTGTTGAAAAAGTAGATGAAACAATTCAGTAGCAGAGTCAACAGGGATACGTCTCAATTACAGCCCTGCGTTTATTTACCTTAGAGACCAAGAAGTTCAGGGAATTCCCTGGGGGTTACGTTGGTATACTTGGTGATGACAGCTCTCGGTTTGAAACGTCATTTCAGGAGATAGTGTGAACGTGACCAACTTCACAGTTATTACTGCAACTCTCCCACTTCTCGATGCTCCGTAAGCACCTTCGCGTCAAACATTACTTCATTCACCCTAACTAATTATACAGAGTGGTTTACGAAGTTTTACAACCATTAACGGAGGAATTTTCTGTGTGATTTGAAACTAAATTTTTAGGCAATCATCTCGAACCTGGGTTAGGCTGGAAATCTCTTGTAGACTATACAGGTCTATTAAGTTGAGCAAAGCTATTTTTATATTCAGAATTTTAAGTTTTCATATTGATAAACAGTCACTTTTATATATATATATAGGCCTATATATATATATATATATATATATATATATATATATATATATATATATAGCCTATATGTATATATGAGCCCCTTAAAGCCCAAGTGGTGTAACTCACATTACTGCTGTTCTGAGATATTTAAGGTTTTAGCTGCCACCAAATAGATGGCTTTATTGACAGCATAAAATTGTGCTCCTGTCTACAGGCTTGCTTTGCAAGTTATGACTTGCACCATTTGCGCTATTAAAAGAAGAACACTTTCTGAATAGGATCCTGACCATAACTTAAAAATAAAAAAATAAAATAAAAATAAAAATAAAAACTGGATTACACCACTTGGGCTTTGAGGGGCTCATATATATATATAGCCTATATATAATAATAATAATAATAATAATAATAATAATAAAAGGGGACAGCTTTAGATGCTGAAAAATAGGTCAAGTTCATTTTTTTTTTCTCAGCAATGAAGCCTTGTAGCCTTTTAAACTGGCATGCTCTATATTCACTAGTTCTACAATTGCTTACTATTTCCAGAATTAATTTAGCTATTACAGTTATGAGTAATTATCATTACAAAGTGGTAGTCAGATTGTATGTACTGAAGTGCTATTTCCCTCATAACTCAAACATTTATTAACACATCGCATTGAAATTTTGTATGCAAGTATATTTCATACTAGCATGTGCCCGCGGCTTCGCCCGCGATAATTATTTCAAAAAATAAAAATTAAGAGCATAATAGTAAAATCATTATATTTAATAACACCTAAATCACGTGGACTACATACCACAATTAGATAGCATCGTCTGGTAAAAGCGACCTCAGATTCGAGTTTCTTGGCCCAGAAAACCTCTGTATAGTGAGATTCGTCCAAATAAAACAACGTTTGACCATATTTAGGGTTTACAACATTCAAGCGATCGCGAAAGTTTTATTTTCAAGATATGACAAAAATAGCCAAAGCAAACTGTAATTGATTTGACATTGAAATGTATAACAGAAAACTTATGTTTTGAAAACGCAAAAAATGCACGTGTTTTGCCCGTTTTTCACTCATAACTCACGAACGAAAACTAAAATTAAAATTCCGGCTTCGAGGTGCATTTTCCGACCCTTCAGCCCACCTATGTTTAAAATTTCAGATCTCTGCGTTCAGTAGATTTCGCTGGACATCGAGGACAATTCCTTTTATTAATATAGATAATATGAATTATAATGATACCTTCTCTAATTTGTCAAACATCCATTTAATTTAATCCAAACCCACCTATACCATTGGCAACAATATGTTCTGTGAATTTGTTTCGATAACTCTATGCAAAAAGGGATTAAGTATTTTCAAAAACATTTAATTTTTGGCATTTAGAATCAGAATTTTTCAAAATCCTTTCTTAGTGAGCACCTACATTATGAAACGAAGGTACTGTCAAAATTCCAAGTCTCTACCTGTTATAGTTTAGGCTCTACGTTGATTCCTGTCAGTCAGGACAAAGCCTTTTATATATATATATATATATATATATATATAAAGAAGATTATTGAACAACACTGTGTAGAATCATTGATGTAACTTTGATAGTTTATTTTTTTAAATATTTCTTATGTAAAAATTTATAAAAAGTAATTAACAAGTGACGAAGTGCTAGAGGCGGAGGTATTATAAGCAAGCCCGAGGTCTACTTCCATTTGATAATCTAAATCCAAAGCAAAGGTACCACTACATAGACACAGAGAACTCTTGTCCGTTTATCTTAAGCCGTGTTAATGACCTGAGTGCCTACCATGAAGTAGAGGCTATAATCTGTAGGCCTACATTCAAAGCAAGATCCCTTTCTGAGAACTGAACTGATGCCTATTTGCTAATGCAGTTTGTAGTTTCATAGGAGTAACTCCACGAATTAGTGTGTGTCCAACCCTCATCAAACTGAGTACACAGAGTCTAGTGGCTATGCCAGAGGGAAATGTTAAATCTAAGCCTTCCCATACCACGTACACACACGATTCAGGGAATTTGCGAAGAAACATCCCTAACAACGCTTTGCGCCATATTCTCAAAGAAATAAATTTTTATGTTCCACGTTATAGATCTAATAAATTTCATAATCTTTTTTTCATCCCAAAAGCAAACAATGACTCTCATAATAATTCTCCTCTTGATAGTGTACTCCGACTATACAATCAATTGCGCAAAATGGACGATATAGATATTTTTAATACTAACAATGAGCGGTTTAAAAATATATGTGAAAAAATTTTAAAATTTTAAAATAATAATTATTAAAATATTCTCCATGTCATTTTCTTTATTTGAATCTTTCTGATATATATATATATATATATATATATATATATATATATATATATATATTCCTCCAAAACTATTATATTATTATTTATATTATTGTTTTTCATATTATGTTCCCTTGTGTAACTGTCGTATTGTTTGTTTTTCTTTTGTGTGTGTGTTTTTTTATAGTTATAGTATTAGTTTAATTATTATGAATATCACTTTAAATATTTAATATTAGATTCTGTTGTATTAATATAAGCGAGAATATTGTAATTGGGCATTAGCTGTAATATTCTTAGTACATTAAATAAATAAATAAATAAATAAATAGTGTTTAACAATAAGAAAAATATGTCTCTTAGAGGGACGCAGATTTTGTTCTGCATTGTGTGTTTGTCTGTGTGTGTGTGTGAGATATATATATATATATATAGGGTCTTCTCGTCCCATAAAAAAAATCTTAAGCTTTCTCACTTAATAATTAATTTCAAAATCAATAACTAAGAGGGCGAATCAAATGTAAGTTACACTTCCAAGTTATGGCCATTTATGAAACCACCTACACATAGGCAACACGGCTATGACAACATACAATGTACGTTCACTTTTCCACACAATCTCGAAGAAATTTCAATCCAAGCTAGAAACATTGAATTGGAGCTGCATCCAGTCGGCAGTAGTAGACTATGAGAAGGAATATATTATTGCAATTAAATGCTGATTCATCTATGGTAAGCAATATTTCTCTTGTGAACCACGATGTGAAAAGTTGTTAGCTGATATTTGTTGTTATATGATGAAGTAGGCTACCGTGTTTTGCGAAAAACCGTAGTAAAGTTCCTGATTATCATAAAGAAACATGTTGGCTTAAATTTGTTGTTTTATTATCAAATATATGCTTAATAAATCCATGTTAAAGTTGGTGTGACTGGTCAATGCCATCTGCATTTTGTTTATAGATTGCCATAACGACTTTAGCGTCCTAGGCCGATGAAACTGCATTTTAAATGCAATTTAAGGTCGCTAAAATGCAATTTTTCGGCGTGTTACCAGTCCGACAAGCAGGTTTTTATAGAGAGCGTGTTCTAAAAAATAATTGTTTGAATATGTTATAAAACAGATTCAATTTTTATATGGGGATTACATCTACGCTGTGTTAGAGGATTTTTCCATTTAGTTCTCTACGCACTAAGTGAGAGCGTTAATGAATACAGCAATCTGGTTTTACTTCATCAGTTAATTATTATGGTATTATCCAGAATATTAATCTCAATTAGAATGTTCCTACACATATTCTGACTCCATACTCTTCCCACTCTTTATTCTTTGTTCTGTACAATCTCTGCTCCATGATGTTGAACCAGCAAGGAACAAAAGTTGTAATTAATTATCACAGCATGTTATTTCTTTGTGGAGGTTCACAACACAGTGCTGACATCTATTGTATGTTTTGTGCACTGTTTATTCAACATCATTTGTCTGTAAACCCACTACAAAAACTCGTGACAGCTTATAGCTACGACTGAACAATAACTCGTCAGTGTCGAATGTATTTGTTTTTTTCTAGTTTCAAAGATCTGTCTTCTGCATTGGATCAACAAGTATTCCAGACCAGAGAATAGATTATTACTAGCAAAAAACAATTCGTAACATACGGAGAGCATGGACAGTGAGAATTTCCCGATTCTCATTTCTATTGTTTTTTCTACGATAGTGTATTTTTATCCATTCACGTTCCTATATCATGGTTGAACTCGAACGTTCTACTTAGCTGCCCGGTAAAGTATCTTAATGGATATACTGTATAGCCTATGCATAATGAACCACAGATTATTGTCTCTATTTGACATTACATGAGGATATTGTAGGAGAAAAATTCCTCTGACACTGACATTTGAACCCAGGACCTTCGGCTATCCGTTCCCTTCTCTACCAACTGAGCTAAGCCAGAGTTCCCTCCACAGCGCCAGATAGAACCTCTCTCCTATGACTGATTGCCTTTAATGGATTTTCTCCTATAATATTCTCATGTAATGTCCGACAGAGACAATAATCTGTTGTTCATAAATGCATGTGCAATTATCTTGAATGTTTACTGTACAATAGCAGTGGAAGCCCGGTCACAAAATCACTAATTATTGTGCCTCACAGTACTGCATATGAGATAACAGTTTGTCTGTCAGTGAGGTAGACCATTAAGGGCAATCAGTGATTAGAGAGAGGTCCTATCAGGCGGCTGTGAAGTGAACTCTGGCGTAGCTCAGCTGGTAGAGCAGTGGCACGGATAGCCAAAGGTCCTGGGTTCAAATCAGTGTCAGAGGAATTTTTCTCCTATAATATCCTCAAAGTGTCTTAAGTTAGTAGGCCTATTATGAAATAAGAAATAAGTAAGAACTGATACAATTGAAATTGTAAGCTTCAGCTAGCAAATGTGATTAGTATTCCACGTCTTCTCCTTTCACTGCAACACACAAACACACACACACACATATATATATATATATATATTTCATGTGCGAGATTTATCCCCAATCTAATTGTATACATGGAATTACAGATTAACTAAATGGACTATTAACGTTCGTTTTTTTAAATCATTAATTGAATTCTTGACACATTAGACGGTGATTTTGTAACACCCGGTATATAGTTCTTCACTGAGGGAATGTTGTAATGTGTTTTCTCTATAGAAGTTTTATTTGACATGGGATCAGAAAATACTGTACGAGCTAAAATCCTTTCCAGTGGCCACTTTTAGATTGTTCTTTATGGTCGACGGAGTGTACTATTGATGTGTTCTGTATCCTACAAAAAACAATATCCGACCCTAGCTCTACTCTGAAAGTCTGAACTGGCCAGACAAAGTGGGGAAACAAATCTATCGGAACTAACTGCTGCATTGTATCTGTGAGGGATGTAACGGATATTCTCCAGTCTATTCTCCTTATTCACGATCATGCACAGACAAATTCTTTTTTATCACATCTTTAAAAAAATCGTAGATTTCTAAAAGTGTTACAAAAAATTCCAGTAAAGCTTAAGTTAATTTCAGGCAGATCATCATGGTGGAAACTCGCATTTCCTGCATCCAGTACTGGTAACCTAATCTTCTTCCTTGTGCCTTGCTTCCATTCACTAATAGATAACTAGGCCTATACTTGATCCAAGATGTATACGGAGCAAAAGTAAACAACCTACAACCTAATGTAATGGTACAAAGCACGGTTCACAAGAGTTCGTTTTTGAAACTTTAGTCGATTACATACAGTAGCCTATAGTCAATGGAGTTTTTTTTTTAATTTAAATTTATTTTTTATTATTATTTTTTTTTTTACTAAGCGCCAATGGTCCCGGATTCAATTCCCAATGTTCTGTATATATTTACAATCTGTATCTTTTCACAACTGGGCAAATCTTTTCGTCGCACGTTTCTTTATTGGTGACGTAAGTTCTGAAGGCCCTGGCTCGCAATTTTCTGCTATAAAATTAGAGGCCATGCCTATTACTTTTCTTATAATATGGACTGTACTTCTTCACACATTATGTAAATGAAAAATATAACGAATTAGTTAATTATTTTGTAAAATACGTCTTGTATTTAGTAACTCGGCAAAAGCGCCTCGTTTTTTCAAACTCTTTCCTCGATCCGTATGCACCGCTTACGGAACTAGTAGTAACGTAATATACTATTTTGGACGACGTAACTAATTAGTGGTACTTACGAATATTGTTGCCGTGGATCGTAACTTGACATTCCCACATGCAATCTGGTTGCTATGAAAACAAAAGAAATCTCAGTGCTGTAAAAATTACAAAAAGCACTAGTGCCGTAAATAAAACCATCATAATACAAGCCTTTATGGAAGACCGGAACCCAGCCCCCCCCCCCAGTTTGTGGCGGCTTTAACAGGATAAATATTCAGTTCCCATAACAACCAACACATGCGAATAACTTTCTAAAATATAACTTCTATCTTCAATAATGTATATACATAATATTTTCAGCTAATATCGCAATTAATATAATTAATTGATATAAGTAATCATCGTGCAAAAAAATGGCATGCAATACTCGTTTTTTAAAACTCTTTCCTCGATCCGTAAGCAGCGCTTACGGAACTAGTATCGCAATATACTAATATACTATTCTTTGTTACACAGAAGTTTATTAATCAGAGATTTCTCGCCTGTTTGTTATAAAACAAACCTTTTCTTTTTATTGATAGCAGAGGAATTTCTATCCACCTGTAAGAATATCAAGTTACGGACAAATGCAATTAAACTTCTACAGAACTTTTCGGTGTCATATTCCCGTCTTCTCCCTAGCTCTGAGTTGTTCGTGCATCGACCTCATTTCTAGTAAGTTTACTTCTGGGCGCCTATTCTCCACCCCACAGAAAGACTAAATTCTGGAAAGTTGCTATGTCCTGAAAGTCGAATTCTCTTGGTATTACATGAAGAGGAATATATCAGAAGATGGAAGTTTCAACTTCGACAGTTCGTAAAATTTGAACCTTAAAGTGATTTATGTTAGAGCATGAAATAGTTTAATTGAAATAAAACATCCCAGAAATTCGTTTAGCACTTCAAACATCTAACATCTATCTAAACTATAGTCGAGGCAGAAAGAATAGGCGGGTTTCTAAAATCAACTCCATCCACCGACTACCCTTATTTCCCCTTACAAGTACTTATGGCTTTGTCTGAATGAACTTTCACTCCCACACAGTAGCTTACAGTCGCGCTATAATAAATATAGTGATGTTATTAAATTCGAAATTAATATAATATTTCAAAAGGTTGTTTTAATTAATAAATTAATAATAATTTATTCATTAATTTAAAAGAATTATGAAATTAAGTTCTTTACAAAAGAGCATGCTTGTTTGGTTAACTTCGTGCTCCCATGTTAGTTCTATATAGCGGTCTTACATTGTTAATAACTACCGTATTTTACGGACTATAAGACGCTCCGGACCATAAGACGCACCTTGATTTTAGAATATACATTTAAAGGAAAACAAATTTAATGTGATTCTAAACGAAAAATTTTAAAAGGAATAATAAATATAGACTACTTCATTGCATTAATAAATTATAACCTTATAGGCCTACAATCGGTATAAATCACTTCTAATTTAAAACCTGCGTTGTAAGAAAAATATCTCTTCTTTACAGGTGGCAACGCGTAAATTTTAACAGCTGAATTAGTTTCTCATGAAGGACTGAAAATACTTTTACACCCTCTAACCTCAATTCAGCATACGGTAATTGTAACGGTACAAGGCTGTTCATTTAAACCACCCGGTGGAGACAACTCCTTTCGTATAAAAGAACTCAACATTCCTTTATTTTTTCATTGTGTACCTGGCTTCCAGCTACCCTTATTTTACGACTGTGACAAGTTGCACTGAAGTACAGTCTGTGCCAAAATTTGTAACTATCTTATCGTTATTTTATCTATGATATTCCGGCAATATATACCATAATTTAAATTTGTTAGTGTACTTCGGACCATTAGACGCACCCAACTTTCAAGGCTCTGTTTTCAAAGTAAAAAGTGCGTCTTATAATCCGTAAAATACGGTACTTCATCTTTTGAGGCTAAAAGAGAGCTAATTTGAAGAACTTTAAGGTTGACTGGGGGATAAGTAAATACATTTTACCATAAAAATGCAGCTTATTAATTTAGTGAATTTCTCATATTGTAACGGCAAGAGAAATAGAATATAAACTTGTGGCATGGCAAGAAAAAAATACTTACGTAGCTTAAAGGGAAGCAGGCCGAACATTTATTTTTTATATTTAATTAAGAAAAATAATGCCCAGGGAAGGAAACAGTTTATATTGTTTAGCAGCCATTTATGTTTATACATACCTCCAAGAAATATGTACTATTGTGCTTTAAGATGTCTACGGGTAAAATGACAAGCGTCGAATCAGGTAGACTCTTCTGTAACTGTTTAGTACAAATAATACGCCATATCATATCGTAAATACATTTTTAAAGTTGAAAAATTTCAGCTATTTCAGAGTTTTCAGGTGCTCCCTACCTCAGCATAATAGTTAAATTCTCTTCTTATTTATTTATTTATTTAACTATTTATCTATCTAACTGCTTCCATGTCATTTTTAGAATTATTAAAAGTTTTGGATCAAACAGTGATGTCATTTTTCTACAGTCATCTTGAGACATAAGGAGCATAATGGTGAAGGTTTCACTAAGGCAGACAGCCTATCCAAGTAATAAACTAATTTATTTTGCTCTCCACAAGGGGAAGATTACAAAATAGTACAAACGAGGCTCAGAAGAAAGTACATTGCAAGAGAGCACACAGTAGAAGAAGGTCTATGCTGTTTAAAATTTAATGAATTTATTGTCTTATACAGAATCTGCATTGAATCATACAACTGACTGTAGTCTTTCTACGTCTTAAGCCAAGACTTGAGCTGGCAGAATTCACAGGAGCTTAAGAATAAAGTCGCTCTATTGTGCGGAGTAACTCAGTTTGTAGGGATTTGTGTAAATACCTCCTCGCTAACATCATGCCTTTATACTTCATCTTGAATAATCCTTCGCTATTACTGAATCTCAATAATGAAATATGCCTTTACATAGGAAATTATGTCAGATATGTTCGTATTCTTTGCCGTCATAATAACAAATCGATGGCCTAGTTAAATATAGCGAAAACTTCAAAACTTTATTTTGAGACAACTGCGTTCGAAATATTTTACTTTCGAGAACCGTCCACAAAGTAAGTTTCCCTGGGGCCGTTTACAGAAACACGTCACAATTTCAAGGAAATATTTATTGCAACAGACACAACCAGTGTTCAGCTATTTTTCAACATATTCCCCACCGGAATTGAAACATTTGTCTTACCGTGGCACCAACTTTTGAACACCTGTGTCGAAGAAGTATTTAAACCACCGTGTGAAAACCACCTTCTTCTCTCTGTTATTCTTTGTCATTTCGTGAGGTGTAGGAAAAGATGGAAATCACTGGGAGAGAGATCCCGGCTGTAGAGTGAATGTTTAAACACCTCCCAGCCGAACTTCTGCAGGAAATTTGCTAGGAGGTGTTTCAACATCCACCCTACAGCCCGGTCTTCGCTCCAGTGATTTCCATCTTTTCATACACCTAAAGAAATGACAAGGAATGACAGAGAATGACAGAAGTGGAGATGTTTGTCACACGGTGGTTCCAATCCCAGGCGGCAGACTTCTACGTCAAAGGGATACAAAAGTTGGTCCCACGGTATGACAAATGTCTCAATTCCGGTGGTGAATATGTTGAAAAATAGCCTCGTAAATAATATTAACCAATTCTTTTAATACCTCTCCTCTGATATTGGCGAATTATGGTCTTGTAAGTAGTTTTATCGCATAAAACGTCAGCTCGTTATTGGATATGTCAAGATATCAATGTGCAGTTATGAATACGTCACCGTTATTGTTAATAGTGAACAGAATAAAAACACATATTTTTTTTACAACAACATAACTTATTTTGAAATGAAACTATTTAAATGTGCATTGATTAAACACATATTTGATTTATTGCAAGTCATTTCGTGTCAGCGAACTTCAGTTTCCTCCTTGGCAAGTTTTAAAGAATATACAGGGTGTGTCTAAATTCCCTTTAGAGACTTCTGAGGACTTGTAGTGGGGACCAAGACGGTTAAGTTTCTAACTACAAATTATTATTGTTGTTATTGCTATTATTATTATTATTATTATTATTATTATTAAGTTATAGGTCTAATTTGTTTAATTTATTGTTGGAATAGCCTACTGTTAATAAATTCCGTTCAAGATTTCCAGTTTCATCAGATATACTCGTAACCTTTCATAAAGTAAAGTAAAGCGTTCCCTATACAGGCCATGGAGGCCCAGAGGGTTCCAGTAAGTTGAGGCTCCGAGATTTTAGACATCCGGCACTTGAAGGTGGTAAGGTTGTCAGCCTTACGCACCGGCCGCCTTAACCCCCAGGATTGCTCCTGGTACAGAGGCTAAGTTGACCCCAGGACCATAGTGCCACCAGAAGGATTAGGCCAATTGAAAAACTCCAACGACCTCATCGGGGATCGAACCCGCAACCTTCCGGTTTGTAGCGGATCGACTCAACCACTCGTACCCCCGTAACCCCCGTACCCCCGTACCACCGTAACCTTTCATACCTATGATAAATAAAATTACCGTAATTTCAATTGCATCAGGAGAATCACATCAGAATTACATCGTGCAGCAATGACAAAGTGTCTTAGGGTTATGTAAATCCGTCACTGAGGTTGGCAGAATACGCCGCTGAATAAGTACCGTACTATTATGTTAATGGAGATGGAAGCTGACCAGTGAGAAGGAAATTGGATGTGTTTTTCTGTAGCGTGTCTGGTGTTGAGTGTTCTTGTTAACGTGGAAACAAGAAACTGGCGACTTGAATAACACAGTGTTGAGAGAAATAAAGCAAATCCTCACTGCACTAGTAATCTGATTTCCTGCATAACTGACATTTGTTCTTACCAATCAATAACAGTGGATGATAATAACATCAAATAATAATAATAATAATAATAATAATAATAATAATATCATTCTTGTTCCTTTATCATTTCCATATCGCGTTCTTAGAGTACTTTCCCACACAAACACAATACTTGAAAATGCTGTCCAGCAAGTGACTTTGTTTCACATTAATATTAAGAATATCCTATAGTAATATTTAAAATTATTTTCCTACATTTACTCTCATGATAACTTATGTATATATAGTCAACCTTTGATATAATGCCACCATCCGTTCTCTAACATTTAGTGGCACTAAGCGAGGGTGGCACTAAAAATAAATTTAATTTTTAAAATAAAAATGGTATAATACTAGTGCTGTATTGGCGCGGTGGCTCATGCTGTAGCGCGTGAGCCTGGCATGCTAGCGGTCCTGAGTTCAAATCTCGGGGCCGGCGGGTGTGTCATTCGTGGTGGACGAAGCCGTGCCTTGGGGGGTTTTTCTCGGGGTTCTCCCGTTTCCCCCTCTCATTCCACCAACACTCTCCACTTCATCTCACCTTTCCCCCTTTTCATCATCATCCCGTTTCCACTTCTGGTATCGGGTCTGCTTTGGCAGTCAGCGCCCTTTGGGGGCCTCTCCCGTTCTCCCAGCTGCTTGTGGTCAAGAGGTTGTTGGTGGTGTGTGTCGCGGACCTGTCGGGGCTCCGGTTGGAGGGACCGAAGGGGGTGGTGTGTGTCGCGGACCTGTCGGGGCTCCGGTTGGAGGGACCGAAGGGGGTGGCACATACGTGGCATGGTAATAAGGCTTGCTGGATGTAGGGGAGCTCCGTGGGGGCCTGCGGGGGGATCTGCAGTCCTGGGCGGCCTCTGGGCACGCAACTCATTCCATCCCGGAGGTAGGTACAATAAGCCTGCGGCTTCGGTGCTTAGGGGCGTTCCCACCCCGCCTCCCGCCTTAAGGGCACCTATCCAATTCCAATTCCAGTGCTGTATTAATTTACTGTACTGTATTGAGACAGAAAAATTAAATGAAAAGCAAATAGAGAACTTCAGCACAAAATGAAATACTGTACAGTAACTCAATTTATTATAGTAGATATCCAGTGCTACAGTGCACAAAGGGGTTGAAATTCGTGTGGGTCCTTGTAAGTGATTAACTGTAACTGAGTAACTGTAGTGTAGTGTTTAACAGCTGAATGGACACTATACTGAAAGAAGTGAAAGTTTGGAATGTCTCATTGTATGAAGGGCTCTTTCTACCTGTTCTACCCTCATGCAGTTAAATATCTTCTCGTCTTCTATCCAAAAATTTATAAGACAGTAAGGTTGTCCTCCCGGTTGTATTTATATGGATGTGAAAGACGGTCGCTTACTCTTCGGGAAGAACATAATCTGAAAGTGTTCGAAAACAGTGTGCTTAGGAAAATATTTGGGCCTATGAGATATGAAAACGGGGACTAGAGAAAACTACATAACGACGAGCTTCGTAACCTGTACCCGTCACCTGATAAAGTAAGGGTAATTAAACTACGGAGGATGAAATGGGCTGGACATGTTGCGCGCATGGGGGAGGAAAGACATATCTCAAAAGTATTGACTGGAAGACCCGAAGGGAAAAGACCACTTGGAAGACCTAGACGTAGGTGGGAGGACAATATCAGGAAATATTTAAGGAAAGTAGGATTTGCGAGGGATGATTGGATGGAGTTAGCACAGAATAGGATTGAATGGCGGGCACAGGTAAGCGCGGCAACGAACCTTCGGGTTCCATAAAATAGATAATATTCCTTTAGCTTGCTGAGGAATTTTCTATTGTTATTGAGTAGGTAAGTAAGTAAATGCTAAATTCGGCTACGAATTATTCTGTGGTGCTCTCGTTTCCATTTTCACGTAGTTATTGTAAGTGCCTTAAGCACTTGCTTACTTTGCTTGCTTATAGGGGTAATCCAGCACTGCATAAATACAAACAGACATACATACATACATACATACATACATACATACATACATACATACAGGAGTGAAATACATAAAATACTTAACAACGTTTGCAAGCACCATAGACTTAGACTCACTGCAATAAGAACAATATAACACGACTAATAATGGTAATCTATAACAAATAGTATCAGGTAAAGAACATTAGCTACCAAATATTATAATTACTAAGGAAAATAAGTCAAATTAGCATGTAGTATTACTTAACTTAGTAATGGAACATGCTGTATTCTATAAAAAATAAAAATAAAAAAATAAATAAAAAAAAATAAATAAAAAAAACATACATACATACATACATACATATCAAGCGGAACAATTTGCCATCCTGAAAGCCCTCATGAGACTGACAGACATAGACCATCTACCAAACAATAAGAAACTCGCTGTCATCCATACAGACAGTCGGATCACATTAGATCCACTGGCTAATCCGAACAACCACCAGCATTTAATAGAAACAATCAGACATACAGTCAGAAACTTGGAGAGCAACAACTGGACCATCCATTTCACCTGGGTAAAATCACACATCGGGATATTCGGGAATGAGGAAGCCTGGCGAAGTCTGGCGAAAGAAGCAGCCAATAACCAAGAACTACAAGAATCCTACAACCTATTTCCGAGAAGTGCTGTGCTTGGTGAAGTGTTTGAAGATACCCGAGTTACTGGCTTCATTGCTTGGCACTCGGGGGGTAAGGGAGGGCACAAAAAAAAAAAAGTGTCCGGGAGTGGCAAAGACGGTGGGATACAACCGAAAAGGGCGCGGTGACTAAGTCATTTTTCCCTAATGTCAAGCAAAGATTATCTGTCAAATTAAACTTATCAGGTAACTTAACAACTTTTCTAACAGGGCACGGAAAGCTCAGAGAATATTTTCACAGATTCAAAATTACAGATAACCCAAATTGTGTATGTAATAAGAAAGTTCAAACTGTGGACCACCTTTTGTGGAGATGTGAACAATTGAAGACTCAAAGACAGATTTTGGAAAGAGACATAATGAAAGTGGGAGGAAAGTGGCCTATCAGCAACAATGAACTTATTGTGAAACATAAGACACTCTTTGTTAAATTCATAAACGGTATCGATCTTGATTCATTTTAAACACTTGGCAGGCATCAGTATGTTAATAACAACACTGCCATTAATATTATAATTTGTAGTAAAGTAACTTATGCATGTAATATTACAAGAAGTAATGGAGCATGCAGCAAATAAAGGTAAAAAAAAATACATACATACATACATACATACATACATACATACATACATACATACATACATACATACATACAGACATACATACACTTAAATAAGCTATGCTTAAGAAAAAACTGTAAAATTGTCCATGGAATAAAAATATTATTATTATTATTATTATTATTATTATTATTATTATTATAAAGAGATGACAAATACGTATCCCGTGAACAGTTACGCCCCGTTTGACATCATGTAGTTTTGTACGCTTGTCGACAGCTTACTAATGAATGCCGTATCCTGTTTATTTCTGGAACGAATTGCTTTTCCGATACTTGTTGACGTATATCGCACTACATTAGCGATATTTTGATCATGATAAAGGTCATTTAGAATCACTTTGTATTGCTATGTGTACTCTACACTCATTATTCTCTAAGGGGACCGGATTCTCGAGTGAAAGCCCTCTAAGTACACAGTAAATTAAAGGAAACCGATAACAGCAATGTCAGTCCAACTCGAGATTGTGAGATCATAATATAACTGTTCGTAAATAATACGTTTAAAATTAGTGGAGGTTTATACTTACTTACTTACTTACTTACTTACTTACTTACTCAGTCACTCACTCACTCACTCACTCACTCATTGGCAATAGACAATTCTTCAGCAAGCGATTTATTTAAATGCTTCTTTTAACTTTGAAGTTGCCAAAATACTACAAAGCATACACTATGGTTACTATAGTTACTTATGATACACGTGGTAAAAGAGCGATTTTAAATTGCGAGTAGGTAGGCCTAAGTTTGCAAAACGAGCCCCTAAAGGCGAGTGTAGGAACTTCTCTCTCTTCTATTTTGTCTCCTCTCTCTCTCTCTCTCTCTCTCTCTTCTATTTTCTCTTCTCTCTCTCTTCTATTATGTCTCATCTCATAACTAATGCATATTATCTCTTCATTATTTCACTCTCTTTTCCATTCTGTTTTCTCTATGATCTTCTCTATATTTTCTCTCCGTTTTCTCTCTATTCTCTTCTCCCTTTAACCTGTTTTCCCTCTCTCATATTGTCTTCGTCTCTTCCCCCACGTCATACTATAACTTTCACTCTCACACACGTCCATAAACTTACAAATGTTTTCCCTTAGGGTTACCTTATCTTGTTATTTGCATTTTATGATGCTGTAAAGTTTATTGTTTCACACAGGTTCTTGAGGTTTACTTCCTCAGTCAAAGTTTTACGCAAACGCAACAAGAAGCAAGATAAAATATACTATTACCTCGGTAAATGCTATGTAGTATACGATAGTGAGAATATAACTTTCCCTTGCAAGACATGATTGCTTTCTAGAATAGAACACTTTGAAATCGGTTAATTTGAACTACCGTATTTTACGGACCATAAGACGCACTTTTTTACCTTGAAAACATAGCCTTGAAAGTTGGATGCGTCTAATACACTAAAAAAATTAAATTATGATAAATATTCACCGGAATATCACAGGTATAAACAACGATAAGATAGTTACAAATTTTGGCACAGACTGTACATCAGTGCACTTGTCACAATCTAAAATAAGGGTAGCTGGAAGTCAGGTATACAATGTAAGAAGAAAGGAATGTTGAGTTCTTTTATACGAAAGGAGTTGTCTCCGCCGGGTGGTTTAAATGAAGGCAAACACCTCTAAACAGCATGGACCCGTTACATTTACCATATGCTAAATTGAGGGTCAGTCTTCCATGGGAAATCAGTTCAGTTGTTAAAATTTACGCGATGCCACCTGTTACAGAAGAGTTTTTCGAACAAATCAGGTTTTAAGTTAAAAGTGATTTACACTGACTCCATTGTAGGCCTACAAGGTTATAATTTATTTGTGCAATGAAGTTCCCTTTAACATTTTTTTTTCGTTTTTAGAACCACATCAAATTTCTTTTCCTTTAAATGTCCAACATATTTAACTAAGAAAAACTTAGTGAGGTCTCACGGACCGCTACATTTCCCCCTAGAACGGCTCCATTAATACTGATGAGTAAGTGACAAATATGGAGTGATAAAGGGTACTGTAAGGGAAGGTAGTTTAAATAACAAACTCGTGAAGACAATATCCAGACTGTAGCAGTGGTTATTTTTTATTTTATTTTATTTTTGCTGTCTCACAGACCATGGTTAAGGGTTAAACACGGATTATTAGTAAGAATGTTAATATTATAGTACTAGTATAATATAATTCAGACCATCTGCATGGCTACGCATCTGCAGTCCCAGGTTCGATCTCCAGGACATCCTCGGATTTTTCCAAGGTTGCGGGTTCGATCCCGGCCCAGATCGATAGCATTTAAGTGTGCATAAATGTGACAGGCAAATGCCAGTAGATACTGGCATGTAAAAGAACTCCTGCGGGAAAAAAATTCCGGCACACCGGCCATGGTCACAGGCCTAAGTAGCAGTACATTCCCGTCGTTAAATAACCATATACCTACCAACCATCGTCGGATTTTTCTGAGGAAAAGGGACCTGGAACGGGGTGCACTCAGCCTCGTGATATGAACTGAGGAGTTACTTGATTGAGAAGTAGCTGTCCTGGTCACATTCATGTTAAAATTGTTGCTTTTGTATTAGTTTCACTTATTTTTATTTTACTTTTCTTCTTTTTCTACCTATTATTATTTTTCTCTCCAATTTGTTTTACTTACAATGTTGAATTTCCATTATTAGGCTATAGTTTAATATAGTCTTAATTATAGTTTTCACTAACATAATCTACATCTATAATCATGTTTCTCTTTTTATTATTATTATTTATCCTTCATTAGATTATTTGGTAAGGTTTGAATGTATCCACCTCTGGTTAATGGAAGAGAAGGTCTTAAGGCCTTAACTATACCAGAGGGAAATATAAATAAATAAATGAACATCCTGCCATCTGCCTATGATAGATGACGCAGCGGTCGGATGTTATGCCTAGTCCCTCAATGGGAGTTTAATTAGTTTTTATGATATAATTCAGTATAGCCGGGTATAGTTGCAGTAAGTGCGGAAAGGTATTAAGGAGTCTTAAGTAGAGTGGTATGATATCGCTGAGAGGAACAGCTACATACAGTGATGGCTAGCTGGGTATTAAGAGATCAAGTGGTATGAAGAACGTAATATGGCCTCGTTGCGAGCGTATTCATTCCCCCCTTCCAGGATATTCTGTACGATACTGTTTCGTACAAACTTGCCAAGCTGTATATGAATAAATAAAAATGTACGGTGAATTAGTTTTACGAGGTAGTGAACTTCACGAAGCCCGTTTCCGAGTCTGCACATGAAATTCATTTAAGTGTTTGATAGCGAGTTGCTGCTTTCGTGACGATAACACAGAAATTCTCTGTCATACACACTATATTATACTACACCATAAAGCGTTATCTGAATTATGTCTGTTATATCTCAACCCAAGCTGAAATCGTGTGTCTTTTCCTTTTTCTATTTCGTTTGAAAATAGCAGTTGTCGCATCGGTTTTCTAGAAGTTCCATAAATAATGATAGCTCATGTAGTAAACAGTCGTTTAGAGTTTTTTTCCATTGAAGATAAAGCAACATAGAGTTTTTTTTTTTTCCGAACCTGTATGCATCCTATAACCCGTTTCAAAAATGTTTCAAAATTCTATTAAGTCACTAGCATTCTATTACGTTTTGTATTTATTTATTTTATGTTAAAATTACATAAATAGGCTACATAGGTAATGTATAAGGTTCTGAAACCCCGAAAGAGCAAGAGCTCGTGCTCGGGGGCAATTCCATGCTTATATTTACATGTTTTACATTATTTAAATATAATCTTAACCTAAAATTACCTTAAAATTAAATGGACAAAATATTGTGAAATAGTACTAGGGGAAAAGACAAAAGCTGAGAGTAAAGGCATGATTCAATTGATATAAAAATAATTATAATAATGAAGAATAAATTATCATGAATGTAGTACGTACCAAAAGATAAATCTATTTTAAAAGAGATGAAAATCTAAGTTATATGAGTTTTTTTTTTAATTTTAGACCCATAACTACATTTGGTTAAAACTGGATGTAATGTGATTTTAGAATTATATAAACGAGGACCGAAACTAGAGCCACAACGTATAGGCTACTGTGCTAGATCTATGTAATAGACCAGCAGAAGTGAAAGACTTGGAATCTACTAATGTAGGCCTAATAGTTATACAGGGTGTTAAAAAATTGTTTACAACGTTTCAGGGATGATAGAGGAGGTAGAAACGAACATTTTATTTATGTGACAAAACTTTGGCATATGCGCCGTTTATTGTGTAGGCCTACATAAGTGTTAATTGCAACATTCGAATTTTGTTCGTATTGTCCAGAAGGAACGAGGTCAATATTGTCATTTTAGAGGTGGTGTCCAAACTTCCGTTCGTTGAAGGTCAATACAACTGGTATCTTCGTACGATGGACTGCCTGCAACGCTCAAAAAGGCCAACATTTTCTCAAATAACATGTGCAGCTTCAACAATGCGAGCAACTAATTTTTCTGCCGTATCGATCGGTGTCTCATACACAGGACGTTTCATGTCTCCCCACAAAAAGAAATCCAGTGGAGATAGGTCCGGAGATCGAGGTGGCCACCTCGGTACCGCCCCACCCCTGCCGATCCAACGATTGGGGAATGTAGCATTTAGATCGTTCCTGACACGACGATCAAAGCAGTACAAACAAAACTAATCGGTGCGTGTTGTGGCGGCAGTTAAGCCATCTACCCTGAATTCCATCTAGCGGCAAAACGGAGCATATGCCAAAGTTTTGTCACAGAAAGAAAATGTTTGTTTTTACCTCCTCTATCATCCCTGAAACGTTGTAAACGTAATTTTTAACACCCTGTATTTCGTCTAGTAAATAGTACATTACGTAGCGACGCTATAATGACATTATATAGGACAGGAGTATGTTTATGAAACTCGTTACGCTTGTTTCATAATTTTCATAAGTTTGTCTTAATTCAAACAACTGTGTTTGTTCGACCACAATTAAATGTTTAAGTTCTTAGTTTTTAGAATACCTTATAATTCATCAAACGGCTGTCTCTCTTGGTGATCAGCTGTTGGAAGATTCTCGTCTTTTGCGATAGATGGCATATGACGCGAGGAGGGAGCTCAGGTTTTTTCTAGGCGTTTTAAGCTCCGAACAACGCACATTAATGCACATGAAATGAACTTATTTTTGGTATAATATTAAAATTAACACGAACGTATGAAAATTTAACTGAAATTCAGGTTGTTTATCTTTCAATTTGAATTTCTGCTTTCAAGTCTTGAAGATTGTTCCGTTTGCAATATTGATCGATAAATTGAAACAGTGTAATATTGTATCATAACGAATACCATTTTGATACTGTTACGTCACACTGCAATAAGCGTATTATAGGTCCAACAAAAATTTGGGTTTGTAGATTTTTGTCGTCATATCCCGTGACGCTTTTTCTATTCAACCTATCCAATAGTTTCCTTAAATTTATTAAGTACCAGAATGGTACCGGTACTTTATGAGATTGTGTGGGGGACGGGAAAATGTCTGTCCGTCTGTCTGTCCGTGTGTCCGTTTGTCTCTACGCTTTATCGGAATTTCATAAAACTTTTATAATGTCCATGGGAAGAAGCCTATTGATATTGGACCAAATCGGTTGACCGGTGCCTGAGTAATGCCCAATTTAGTGCCTATTTTATGGTAATGTATTAAGTTAGAAAGAATTTATCAAATGCAAATCAGTTATCATCTCAACATATTGTTTTATAGTGTTCATATGCGGCTTTCGAAGTTGCAATACAGTTAGCTTTGACAAATAAGACTACCCACATATTCCTTCACATATGCTTACCAAACTCTATACCTTTTTTCTTCCATAAGCCCTGATTAATGAATCGATATGGAGCGTAACTCGGAATTCGATAACAAAAATAACTTTGTTGGGCATATCATAATATTGCAATTATCACTGATTAAGCAAAAGCATTCTGGCACTTTGTTACGTCAGTTTACCTAATTTTATTTTACTTATTTATATACTCCATAAAATTCTACTAAATTCTACTAGACAATGAATATAATACATATCTTACAAATAGCATCTTAACAACTGAGAGATGAAATTGTATGAAGTATTTTTTTTATTAGGGGGGGAGGCTGTGGGCTTTGTAATATTATGTTCAAAACGGAGAAGCGCTCAATTACGAGCACGTACCAGAGTTCAACGTAACTGAACTTTCAGCAAAGCATTCTTTAAGGGTAAAGATATAAAATCCATTCGTCAAATAGTACCAATTGAAAAAGAAATGAATTAGGTCACTGTAACACGATCTCTGAAGCACAGAGCTAAAGAAAATATGAAGAGCTTACACTAAATTCACCATTCAGTCGAACCTTCAACTGAATGAAGTAACCGCAGACGCATTTGGAGACTGACAAAGCCTGAAGGAAAGAATTAGATACGGTAAGGACAGAGATAGGCTATGGATTCGCAGAGATGATCTTTCCTTTTTACAAAACACCACACAATTGCATTATCCTCTGGCTCCAGGAAATAACATCGTCACGAAGAGTTTATTTATCGCTCGATGCTAACCCTTAACTTTCAGATTGAAAAAGCCCTTAAAGAGACCATAAATTGATACCATTGGACATCGCACATGATCTCCAAGACTACAGGGAAGTGAAGTAAGTTATTTTTCATCCTTTTCAAGGAAGCTTCAAAAAACTTTTCAGCGATTCTTGTAACGGTTTCCGTGCATTAAAGAAACGCGCGAGGAAAAGGTTTGTCCAGTGGCGAGAAGATACAGATGGTAAATATATATAAAACATTAAAAGAAAACCCTGAAGTATATGTGCAAGATGTAGGAGTGAAAGTGGCGTTATCCGTGGGAGTGGTTTCAAGTACGGTTTTCAAAATCCCAGAAGAGTACAGGTCTACAGGAGGTGTCAAGTCACCGGTCAAAATTAAACCAAAATAAAAGACAAAAAAAATCACTTAGTGCTTAATATAAAAGAAGCAAGTTAAATTGACTTAACTTGTATCTAATCGACTGAACAGTCTCAAAAACGAACTCTTGTGAACTGTGCTTTGTACTTTCACACTCGGTTGTTTACTTTTGCTCCGTACGCATCTTGGATCAAGTATAGTAGTTTTAATGGTACAGGTAGTGAACGTACTTGTACACAAACATACAAATAGTTCTGTAAACAGTAGACCTCGCGTCCAAAAATTGTAACATTTTATCTTCATCGAGAACCAATGAAAATGCTTGGGAGATTCGAACATCCCAAAATATATTATAGATAGTTCAAAGAATAATACAGCATACAACACCGTAGCCTAACGAGCGAGGTGGCCGAGATGGTAACGTCTTGGACTCGCATTCGGGAGATCCCAGGTTCAAATTCCTTGGCCGGGCAACTTGACATGGGGTTTTTCATGGTTTCCCCAGTCGTAAAGGCAAATGCCGAATTGGATATTTACGTACCATGAATCATCCTCATCATTTAACCCTTTAATATCAGTTGAAATTTAGTCCATAGAATACACTAATAACAGAAACAATTGACAATCAATAGTTCCATGGCCTACCCTACTGTATAGATACAAATCCCGAACTCCTGAAATGGCCTCCCAGCTAAACGGAGTATAAACACAGCTGACATTTTAACACCGTTTCGAACGGAGAGAGGGGGGCATGGTAGTCTTTAAAATCTACAGTTACGGTACATTATAGTGACTGATACAGTGGTAACGGTAAATATGTCGTTGCCACACAAAGCTGATAGGGGAGTTTGCCACTTACCTAACTTCCCGCTATCCTCAGTTGTGGTGTGACGTTTTCAATTTACATTTTACATTGCCAGGGGGTTGCTCATGGTAAGATCAAACGTTTTCATTTGATGGAATCCTTTATAATTATTTGTGCATATGTGTGTGTATGCCTAAACCAAAGTAAATTGGAATTGCAATTCAATAAAAAATGTAATTAAGTTATCATATGAAGACATGGGGGAACGCCATCATATTTTAATGGATTTCGCCCTCCCACGTTTTTTATACTTGTGCGAACCATTCCCATTTTAGAAAAATTGTAAAGAAGAAAATACTGTTTTAAAGAAAAAAGAGTATTTCTCTAGACTATATTTTGTTTCGTGTTGCACATTTGCAACGATGGAAGCGAAAGAGTTAAGTTAAAACCTTTTCGGGGTTGCTATTCCACTACTACTATTTTCGACGCAATATTTTAATAATTATTGCTTTAAATTTGCACCTTTTAATAAGCATAGGTTAAATAAAGGTCTGTTTCTCGTTAAATATAATTTTATCTTTGTTGGGACCATTTTATTTTCATTGTATCTATATTTATTTATTATGTCTCGTGCTGAACTCAGAATACATAGTCGTGTGTGTGTAAATGTAATTCAGTTCTTTTATTATATTTACGTATTGGTGTTTCTTTCGTTCGGAAAGGAAGTAAAGCTTCAGACCCCTTGATGCATATTACCAGGGCTCGGAAATTGATGACCTAAAAATGCCTGAAAAATGTCCTTTAAAATTACCTTAAATTTATGAAAATATGACATGAAAAATTAAGCAAAAAACCTTAGTATTTCTAAATATGTATTTAAAAAGGTAATATACAGTAGTATTAAAATAAATAATAATAAAATAATAAATAATAATAAAATAAAATAACGAGATTCATTACTACCTTTATTATTACGTTTTCTTATGTTTACTATATTTATTAATGAATGCCTCATAGCTAAAGGAATTATGAGATCGCTTTGTCTGTAATGTTTTAAAAGTCTATTCTGAAGACAAAAAAAGGAAAAGTGAAACGAAAGAATGAACGCTTCGTAAAAAATTACCAGTAGAGAATAAAATGCCGAAAAATGCAAAATAAAAGTACGCTACGCTATTTTTGTTCGTTTTGACGTTTTGAGGGCAGACGAATTTATACTACATCTTGCACTGTGTGCGATGTCTCAAGAAAAAATATGACGTTTCATCAACTTCCGAGCCCTACTTATTACATAACCCCGAAGGTCCTTCTTTTCCCTTCATTGTCCAACTTTCTCTTCTACCTTGGACTGCTTGGATTACTATTGTCCATGTCTCTTATTAATTATTCACTCTACCCTTCTGCAATTTGTATAGGGAAAATCCTTTAAAATAAAACAGTTAACTTAAACATATGTAATATTATAAAAAAATACTAAAATTATAAGTAGGCTCTGTATAAAGTGAGACTGATGTACACACTAGTAGACTGGCCTGTACCGGGATATATTAAAGACGTTTCAACTAAACAATCTGAGACCGCTGTTTATTTAGGCTATAAAATTATTTTAAAATAATCAATTGATCCCCTTAACTACACACTAGAAACATTAAGATAAAGACATTTTAGTACTCACCTAGCACAATCCACATGACAATGAGGTTGCCTCCTGTGGAAACCACAAGCATCGCTGCAAAGATGATAGTCCACACTAGCTTCTGCCACCACACCAAGTCGTAAGGTCTGGGAGCAGGGAAAAGGCAATCCGAAATAAAATCTCGAATTTCCGTCCTTCTTCCTCCATTTTTTAAACCATCCACTTCATCTAAGGCATAGTCTAGCACTTCCAACACCTGCGACCTGTTCATCCCCCACAGGGGACTGACATCTCTGTTGGGATCTAATTGTAACACCAGCATCCCCGTAC
Organism: Ectobius pallidus; assembly: GCA_964059195.1. Lineage (NCBI taxonomy): Eukaryota > Metazoa > Arthropoda > Insecta > Blattodea > Ectobiidae > Ectobius > Ectobius pallidus. Next base: position 144,327,894 of record CAXKWD010000006.1, read on the forward strand.
AGTTGAACAAGACCGCATCCTCTACTATATCGCCCATGTTCACTAATGAGTTCATGAATTTAATGTGCAACCGCAAGGATCTGTTTTGGGCACGGTGGAATGATGTCTTTGTTGGGATCTCTCTATCATTTGCCTCATGTTCAAAGAGAGTTAACTAACTGTGTATAATGCCACACAGGTCTGCACTAGGTCCAACGCACTGTTATTATGAGAGATAACAAAGTAAGATTTGTAAGTACATTTTTATATTCAGTCACTCGCGTTTAACATGTCTTCAATTGCTTCTATACGCTTCCACAAGAGCCTGTTTTAGGCACAAGAGTCAACTATAATGTAAAACAATTTGGGTATTAAAAATTTACCAAATTATTATACCAATCCTATTGTAGCATATTGCGATACACGTGGGAAGTGTGTTTCAACAGAATCAAGGAAATGTTAGACAAAAAGAGACAATTCTAGTTCTTTTTTCTATTTTTGAGAGTGAAGCTCAAATTATATAAGGCAATTGTGTTTGTGTATTTTTTCCTCACTTACAGAACATTTAATCAATTTATGTAGTTACTTATAATTATAAAAATACTATACTCGGGATTTTAATTTAAACTTTATTATGACCCAATTCTTAACAGGGCATTTGGTGAATACTTACATGGATTTAAAATTTCTACTTCTGCAAATTGTATATGTAAAGAGGAAAGCCAGTATATTAGGCATCTGTTATTTCATTGTCCATTATTTACGCATGAACGTTATCAGTTAATATTATATTTACGCTTTTTAAATTTAGACTTTACTACACCGATCTATAGTCTTTTCTTAAATAGGCAAAGTTATAAAGTTTTTTCCTAGTTTCACGAATAATGTATTTGCAAAATTGTAATACATAAATGCAGTGTAGGACTATTGTATATTTTGAATATATGTTTAATCTATAGGCTAACCCTAATATGCCAGCTGGTAAAATAGGATTCTGTACTTTTGGAAATTCAATAATAATAATAATAATAATAATAATAATAATAATAATAATAATAATGCACCCAATAAAAATAAACTGAAAAATTTCGGACCATCTTAATTCAAAGATTTGATATGCTAAGGATTTTGAGTGAACAACCAAGTAGAGAAATTTCCTTCAGTAAAGTGCATGGAACAATAATGGAAATGTAGGTTGTATCAACACAACAAAGAGAATCTGAAGTGTATGTCGATGAGTTTTAGGAAACATAAACACTGAAATGTTATTACATGCGTTATAGGTTGGAATTAACAGTGCATAAAACACAAACAGCTTGTGCCATTTCCCTTTCAGTCGCTTGTCTTCGTATAGGGCTCATTGCATCATATGTAGGGATATCTAGTTCTAATATTGTCCTTTCCGCAAATTAAATGAAAATTAAACTGTTTGAGTAGTTTAAACCCTCTTGTAAATCCTCTTGTTTTTGTTTCCCATTTTTCATTATTATGAATAAAAATGTGCATAGCCTATATCTCTCTGTTACATTTATGAAACTGCAAATTGTCTTATAATTGTATTATATTTTATTATATAATAATATATAATGTTATATTATATTATTATATATTTCCAATCAGGAAATGCCTGTATTTTATGCAGTTCAGAAACTCTTATCTTCTCGTCTTCTGTCCAGAATCTAGAAAATAAAAAACAATTATAAGACAATTATCCTAGCGGTTGTATTATATGGATATGAGACATGGCCCTTTACTCTTCGGGAGGAACATAATCTGAGAGTGTTGAAAAACAGGGTGCTTAGGAAAATATTTGGGCCTAAGAGAGATGAAAATGGGGACTACTTTATTGATTTAGGCCTATAGTTTGTTAGGTTATTAATCTAAACCCCATTCCATTACAACGGGTTTTAATGTAATTTGCACATTATATACATGCCTGCTCAATGGAAAAACTTTACATACCTGCTTCTATGAAGCGTATAATGACCCCCGTCAGATGTCTAATGTACACTCTTTTATGTTAGCATTAATGGTAACGGTCCCATTTTCTACAGGACTCTTCCTGAATTTATATCCATGTACGACAATACTAAAATGTTCTCTCTTTGAATATGGAAATACAAGTAAATCGTTTAATTCGAATTCACATGTTATATTTGACTCTGTTTTACTCGACCGTGAGGCATTTCGTCGGTTTGTGTGTTAATTCGTTTGTTACGCAGTCATGACCAAATGTGGTGTTACATTTTCTTCCAATTGGGCATATATGTTCTTTGCAGTCATTGACCCTTAATTTGTATTCTATAGTGAGTCGATAAACGGTTTTCATCTTTTGGCCTTTAACTTCTTGGCTTTTGTTTCTATTCTATTTTCTTGATTTGTTTCACCGATATAGGCCTACCTAGGTATTTAAATTGTGTGACGCGATTGATTTTGAGATATTATTATTTTCATCATTATTACTATTATTATTATTTCTTTAATTTGACATATACATAATACATGAGTACAATAATACATTTTCTATACAAGCGAGTTTAAATTCTGAGCAATGCAGTAAATGGTGGGATAAAACTGGTGATCTTTGCTGCAACCATACAGCAAATAGAGTATATTTTTATAAGTAGGGTTCGGATGATTATGACATATAATTTCGATCCTCACCTCCATTCTCGCCTCAAACACAAATTAAACATTAATTGCACATTTGTTATCCTAATCGGACCCTTTTTATTTGGCATATAAAGTCACATTTTGGTCAATTTTTATGGCCTCTGTCATATATCGGTTATATTTGTAATTTAACGTCATATTTCAGTTATAAATTCGGTAAAAGAGCACAATTATGCAGTATGTGCACTAAATTGTCGACTTAAATTTTTTTCCGAAAAAGAGTCACGAATATTTTGGTTTTAGTTAAGGAACAATAACAAGTAATAGCACAATTACCTCTTTCCTCCTTGTTAAAAACTTCCAGTAGACATGTTTTAAATATTTTCAGTTCACATTTGCAGTAGCATTTCTAAACATTAACAGATTAGAAGTTCTTACAGTAAATCAACTGTAAAATTGTTGAAAAATGATTATCTGATTGAAGTAATGTGACGTAATCATTTGGTGCCGTTAAACGTTTTAAATTAGAACATTTATTTTTTAGAAAATACGTTCTTTTATTAGCCGATATTTATGCTTTTTGGGTCATATTTAGTCATTTTTAAGGTCATATTTGCAGTAATATTTTTCTTGTTTTTACGTCATAAACATCCGAACCCTATCTTTTCTGTTTTAAAGAGGAACAAGGTACTTAAGTTCAGGGTTCTAGGAATCTATGCTTTCTAGAAGATATAGATGGAATTACCTCATGTAAGCGAAGGAGCTGTGCAGTTTCCTTAAACGACCTTCTTCAAAAGCACTCTTTCTCTTTAATTGTCCATTTACTCTCTTCTCTAATTCTTCTGACGTCTTAAATCTTTATTAGCAATCTCTTCTTTCAAGGTGAAATGATAAACCAACACAGAACTTAAGAGCGTTGCTGTTTTTTTAGTTTTCACTTGTATTAAGTTCTTGTTTTTTTGACGTCTTTTCTTGTAATCAGTTTGTTATTGCAGAGAAAAGCTATTTGTGCCAGCCAGAGACGATTTTTAAAGTTAATTAACCTCTTTAATGATATTCAAGTTCATAAAAAGGATTTTGATTACTGGTAATCAGATTTAATTACTCTGAGCTTCCTCAGGGAAACAATTTAACTGGAACTGACTTTTACAACAGCAAGAGAGGGAGAGAGAGAGAGAGAGAGAGAGAGAGAGAGAGAGAGAGAGAGAGAGCTACCGATATTTAACATCCTTGGAGGGACTAGGCCTACCATCCAACCGTCAGATGGCAGATGGCAGGATTGTGGGCATGTGGTCAGCATACCGACTCCCATGGCCATAATTGTTGGCTCTAGTGACCGGAGCCGTTACTTCTTAATCAAGCAGCTCCTCATTTGGTTTCACGAGGCTGACTGTACCCTTTTCCAGACCTTCTTACCTCAGAAGAAATCCGAGGAAATACTGGGGTTCAAACCCAGACCTTCGGATCCATAATCATGCTAACCACTATACCATGCAGACGGCCGCTACTGATATACAATATGCATTTTATATGAACATTCTTTAAAGGTAAAATCAACATCTCAGTACTTGTAGCACATCTTTCCCCTTAATAGGAATATTAGATACATCATTTATGAAAACCACTCGGATTTTTCTGAAGTAGGGAGGTCTGGAACGGGGTGCATTCAGCCTCATGGTGCAAACTGAGGAGTTACTTGAGTAGTGTTTTCAGTCACCGAAACTATCATTAACGGCCGTGGACGTCGGCATGCTGGCCATTTGCCCCAATCTGCCATCTGCACGCAGCTGTCGGATGGTGGACTTGTTTGTCTAGGGATGTAGGCCCTACGGAGTTTAGCTTGGTTTTATGAAATTATCTCCGGGGGAATTAGTATAACTGTAGTATACAGATTGAAGGGATCAGTATAACTGATAATCCGCAAAAGGAGTTTTTTCTTCACGAAAATTTGCAAAAGGAATTTTTCTCCTCATTCTTTCCTTAGCTCATCTAACAAAAATTAGAAAAAATACGATTAAAGTTGAGAGAATTTTTTTCCCTCTGAGAAAAGTATTCATGTGAGACAAAACTGGTATCTGATTTGTATCTATTGAAGGAACAGCTGTCGTTAAAATTTGCATGGAATCGTCATGGGGTATCAGAGTCGAACAAAACACTTCTTCTATCTGCAGTATCTATAGTGGAGAAAATAATCACAACTGTGCTTCCTGTATATTAAACTTGTCAGATTGTTAAATTAAAATGCATTTTTACTTCCTCTGCCCGTACCATACGTACTATAGGTAGAGGAAGTTCGACCGCCAAATTCGAAGTTGAGTTTTTAACATAAATACATGTTTCGAGGTTCCCTGAATCCAAAAATACTACTTTCACACGTATGTGTCTGTCTGTATGTCTGTGAACAACCTAGCTCCAGAACGGAAAATCGTACGAAAAAATTTGTATTTGGGTTAGGTACCTTATGAAGATGTGACGAAGGTTGGCGACGGGGGCTTTACATGCAGTTTTTTTCATTATTATTTTTTTATTTTCTCTAAAATGGCTTATACGATTTTCTTCAAAATTTGTACCTGGGGTGAGCTAGAACTTTCATTTGAGACATTTTTTGTAAAATTTTTCTGAAGGGTGATAATAAGCTACCCAATGTTTATAGGGCTCTGTTTTGCCTGGTGAACAATTAAGCTTTGCATCAGGTTGAAACAACTGAATACGCGTTCTTTCACGGCCTCTCATTCTATATCAGAAAATGAAGTGAGAAAGTTGTATTGTTGGCCATGCTTAGAGTAAAGAAAGTTACGTGAGTGCATTATTAAGATTTTATTTAGGTTATGTATCCTTCTCAGATGCGATGCGATGTGGTAACGACATTCTCTTGGTTTTTACAACCAATTTTCATTAACAGAAGGCCATACATAATATATTAAGTTATTCTAAGAGGAAAACTTTTGTTTTTGGCAAAGGGAGCTATGTGTGTCACATCATATATATATTTTTTTTAAATCCGAAAACTTCAAAGGTTATTTTGTTCCATTCAGTTTTCTGGCACTAAGTCTTGCTTTCTACTTATGTGATACTGATATCGCTTGCTTGGAAGTTGTGCAGCCCTTACTATGGCATAAGCTATATGACGCCCGAAGTTTGCAAGACGAACTTAAAATTTAATAAGCGAGCTCCACATGGGCACCATTTTGTGCGTCGCGTCGAGGTTTAGTGAATGGCGTCATCGTGATGTGGATGTCTCATCTTATTCACTGGAGTCATGTGCCTTGCTTTCTAGTTTCCATTTATCTAGAATCTAGGGTGTTAAAAACGTATAAGAATATACATACTACAAAGCTGTAGTAACTTACATTATGAAGTGAGCTTATAATGTCATTTATTATGTGCCAGAATGGTACGGTACTTTATGAAATTGTGTGGAGGACGGGAAAACGTCTGTTCATCTGTCTTATCTGCCTGTGTGCCTGTACGCGCGATAACTCAAATACGCTTTATCGGATTTTCATGAAATTTGGTATACACATTTTTAATGTCTATGGGACGAAGCCTATTGATTTTGGACTAAATCGGTTGACTGGTACCGGAGTAAAGCCCAATTTAGTGCCTATTTTATGGTAACATAATATTAGAAAGAATTTATCAAATGCAAATCAATTCTCATGGCAACATATTGTTTTACAGTGTTCATATACGGCTTTGGAAGTGGCAATACAGGAAGCTTTGACAAATAACACTACCCACGTATTCCTTCACATATGCTTATAAAAATAGACCTTTGTTCTTCCGCAAGCCCTGCTTAATAAATAGATCTGAAACCTAAAAATTCCGAAAATGACTTCCAAAAAATTACCTATCTTTTGAAAATGACGAAAAATGAAAAATGAAGCAAAAGAAATGCAAAAACAAATTGCCCTTATTTAATCAATTATTTCATGATGTATGCTTGATATATACTATATAATTTCATGATATTTCATTTATATACAGGCTACTCGAGCTATGTTTTAATCTTCCTATAAAAAAGATGCAAAATCATCAAATGCCTTGCCCTAATTATAATAATAACAAATCGTAGTAATATTAACTTATTAATAATAAGGAAAATAGTAGGCTTAAAAATAGAATATTATAGGCCTATTTTCTTGAACACATCTGATCTTAAGAAAATAGAAAAGCAGGGTTGAAATGTTTAAAACAAGTGTTTAAAACATGTTTAAAACAAGGGCTTGTGTTTTTTTTAAGTTTGTTTAAAACGTTTTAAACAATCTGTTTTAAACATGTTTTTTTTAGCATATGTTTAAATCATTTTTTAATTGTGTGTTATATTTAATTATGAAGACAATTTACATTTTGTCAAGTCAGTGACACCCTGTTAGTGTTGTAAACAGAAAACAAACAAAAAAACTAGGGCCAGAATACCAGAAAATCATGTGAGGTGATGTCTTTTGTACCCTTTTCCTCCAGACTTCTCTATCCTCTGTCGCCAGCTTCCAGTTTCTGATTTTGAGTAATTGATTTGAATTTTTTCTGACTGCATCCTACCATCTATTTTGTGGTCTTCCTTTTTAAAGAAAGAGATTATTAATATTAAATATTGAATGTGTCAATTTGGCAACACTGTAGTAGGATATCCCTTGTAAGTTTGATAATGTAAGGCGGCTAAGACCACGTAAAACATGGTGAAAGTCAATCATCAGTTGAGCAGTAAAGGCAGTAATTAAACAGTAGTTTGTATTATTTTTTATTAATCATGAACTATTAAATCATAAACAAATAATACTGGTACAAAATGTATTTTCAAATACTATTAAGTCTACGACTCGTAAATCTTGAACATCTTAGCACAGGGTGTCATTGGATTGACAAAATGTAAATTGTCTGCATAATTAAATTTAACACCCAATTAAAAAGTGTTATAAACATATGCTAAAAAATGTTTAAAACAAATTGTTTAAAATGTTTTAAACATTTCAACTATATATATAAAAAACATATATATATATACATATATATGTGTATATATATATATATATATATATATATATATATATATACATATATATGTATATGTATATTATAGGCCCTAAACATTAAAATGGTTGATTTAAACAAAATGAACAATTTAAACTTTTTTTAAACAAACAACATTGTTGTAAACATAAAAAACATTTAAAAAACACGTTTGAAACAACCAACATTGTTGTTCACATATAAAACGTTAAAAAAAAAAAAAAACATATTTTAAACAAAAAAAACTTTTTTTTTGTTCTTTTTAAAAAAAACATGTTTTTTATCAACCCTGTAGAAAAGTATTCAGATATTGAACCATGTAGGTATGCACTTAAATGGCAATAACGGTAATTTCAGTTTCCCGAAGTCTGATTTTATATTGACTTTGTTTAATTTACACTCTGTATTATTATACATTTTTTGACCTAGGAAACCTAAATCTATTGTACTATAGGCCTAGTAGGAGCAATCTTTTATTCACTTAAATTTATTTAATTTTATTCCGTCTTCTAAAGTAGGTTCGAGGATAAAAGGTCAAAAGTACCTTCGAGTTCCCCGCATTTGCATAAGAATATTTTTTAGATACGTCTTCCCTTCCCTATGCGTGCAACATGTCCAGCCCATTTCATGCTCCGTGATTTAATTACGCTTACTATATCTGGTGACGAGTACATGTTATGAAGCTCGTCATTATGCAGTTTTCTCCAGTTCCCATTTTCATCTCTCTTAGCTTTGAATATTTTCCTAATCACCCTGTTTTTGAACACAGATTATGTATGTTCTTCCTGAAGAATAAGGGACCGTATCTCACATCCATATAATACAACCGGCAGGATAATTGTCTTATAAATTTTATTTTTAGATTTCTGGACAGAAGACAAGAAGATAAAACTTTCTGAATTGCATATGACGAGCTTTATAAACTGTATTCTTCACCGGATTTAGTTAGGGTAATTAAATTACGGAGGATGAGATGGGCTGGACATGTTGCTCGCATCGAGAGGAAAGACATATCTCAAAAGTATTGACTGGGAGATCCGAAGGGAAAATACTATTTGGAAGACCTAGACGTAGGTGGGAGGACAATATTAGGATAGATTTAAGGGAAGTAGAATATGTATGGGATAGTGGATGGAGTTAGCACAGAATAGGGTTGAATGGTGGGCTCATGTAAGCGCGGCAATGAACTTCTGCATTCCATAAAATAGACAATATTCCTTTAGCTTGCTTGCTTGTCATTGAGTAAATAAGTAAGTAAAGCTGCATTGAATGAGTGATGACAACTGAATGCTTTTAAGTTGCTAACATTCGTACTATTGATGCAAATAAGGCACATCATTTAAGGAATTGAAAAGCAAATTCCTCTGTAAACTTTTTTTTAGTTACATACTTTTAAGGTAAATAATAATGTTCCCACTTTAATGAAAATGTGTCTTGTATTAGGAAGAGGAGAAAACGCATAGTGCTTTTGTTGAAAAAAAAAAAAAATACTTGGGGGGGAGGGCTCACACTTACTATAACAACTTCCATAAAGAAGGCTACTGCAGAGAATGAAAATTTTAGGGACATTTTGGAATGTGTACTAGTCTATAAGGTTATTCCGGCAAAATAGTTTTCGTAAATTATATAAAATATTATTTCATTTATAAAAATTAAAAAGTTTTTGGGACGCCGTCTCCTCGCTTAAAGCAGTGTTTAGAGGATCTGAGTATTGGATTTGCTATTGTGATATGTTATTGTCTACAATAAATATTCCCTAAAATGATTTGTTAATATTAATTATACTTTTGGGAATGATATGGATTATTATAATTTTTTTTAATTTTATCCTTATTTTTCACGTAAAAAGTCTAAACTCATTCGAAAAGAAAGACTAGAACTTACTACTTCCTGTATAATCCATTAAAGAAAACATCCAGAGATACATATTATTACGTTGTCACTAGTTCATATACCCGAGCCACTACACACGTATAATTAGCACACAGCTGACGGAGTAACATTCAACACCTCCGCTAGGAGCGGGCATAGCGCCGGCACTGAGAACCCAGGACAGATCCCTGTGGAAGTCCGCGATTTCATTCAGAGTTTGCGCCATGTCCACTTCGAATTCTGCGTTGTAAAAGCTTTTAAGGGGTGACTAAAGTGTTAAGAGTGGTTCTGTACTACAAATTCGAAATTTGATACACTATACTAAAACCTGAACAGGAATTTCGGTTTAATCTTTCAATTTGTTTCTGCGATATCAATAAATTTGATTGATTGTTTTAAATAAAAATTAAAAACTATTTCCTCCGGAAAATATTAAAAAATGAACCTTTTTTTGCATAAAAATGTTTATGCTTGCTTTATGAAATTACTGGCGGATATTTTATCATAGGTAATCCCACGAGTTTATCTGAAGAGACTCGTAAACTCGAGTTGGATTTATTAAGACTATTCCATGAATAAAAATGTAAACGATTATACAAATAATAATTACTTTCTTACTTCGTTATATAAAAACAAAACTAACAGCTGCGAGATCACGGCATACTATGAATCAACCATCCATGAATCTATTTACGTTACCATGTTGTGACCAATACTACCAATGGAGCATATAAGACATAGTTAACCTAATTCAGGTAAGTCAATTGCGGCAACCATATTACTTAATAGCTTTGCAATCTGTAGTTGCTCCACAACACTTGTACCAAGAGCGAAAACTTTCATTTGAATCTTTCGAGAAAATAAATCTCTAATGGGTAGGTATAAACCACCCACTGTTTGCAGAAACTCAGTCTTTCCTGTTTAACAAAGTTTTGGATCAGATTGAAACAACTGAATACTTTTTGCAAGACGGCCGCTTATTCTATGTGTTCTTGTCTACACTCATTCCAGCGAAAACTTTTTGAGAAAAATAGTGAATTCCACAATCATAACACTAGGAATAAAACAAAACTGAGGGTTCAATTGTGCCACTATAGTAAATCCCAAAAGAACTGGAAGTATATGGCCATAAAATTGTATAATTTTCTGCCAACTAGTCTAAAGCTTAAAGGTATTAACATGTATAAAAACAAACTAAAAGAAATACTTATAGCTGAATGCCTATATGATGTAGATAGTTTCTTTTCAATAAATTTAGACCAATACATTACATAAGCAATACTGACTCTATTGCAGCTAGCTCACTCAAAGTAACCATACTTGTAAACGGGTATTTTGTATAAATTGTATATAATAACTGATGACATGTGATTATTTGTTTTTAAACATTGACAAATGTATTACATGAGTAATATTACTTATACTGAAATCAGTTTTATTATGTATTCATATTAGTTTATACTGCATAAAGTTAAAATTTTATTGATCATGTGTATATTTGTGTAGAAATAACTTAGTTTAATTAATGTACAATTAGTAAATTCATATGAGATTATTATGTTAATAAGTTGACGAAGTTAATGCTTGTTATTGTAACAGCCAAAGAATGAATAAAAATCTTGAATCTTGAATCTTGAATATGCAGTGAGAAAGGTGTATTGCCCATGCTTACGGTAGTTTATAATGTACGTGAGTACATTAATAAGATTTTTTGGGTTGTGTATCCTCCGGGGATGCGATGCGATGTGACGATATTCTGTTCATTTTTACAACCAATTTACGTCATGAGAATGTGATACCACATAATATATAGCAAATGGAAAAAAAAACTTTTATTTGGGCAGAGGAAGTTCCATGTTTTACTTCAGATTTTTTTACGTTAAAATCCAAAATTGGATTAAAGTAGGTAAAGGAAAGTAGTAAAGGAAAGGAAATTCAAAGGAAAGTAACCATAACTTTTTGCACAGTTTGTCTCACTTTTAGGTCATACGAGTAATGTGATAAAGCGAGATAGGTATACTGGTTCCTGTTTACTTTAATTTTGTTCTTAGAGTGCCTTAGAGCGAAATCAGTGTAGTTGTTAGTCACTACTATATACAGTCGAGAGCACGGAAACTTTCGGGTTTCTTCTAGTGTTTTTATTTATTTAAAGTTGGCATTGAATCTGTTTATCATCTGTGATCCACACCAGCCAATCTCTTATTTGTTTGAATTCAAGTCTGAACACACACATTAGCCTATGAGCAACGCTCAGGCCTAGGTGAGCGGTGAAAGAAGGTGGAGTATGGGAATATTTTCATTTGAAAATGTCCACATTAGCTCCTGGACAAGTTCGACTCATCGGTTTGTTGTCAAAACTCTGGCACTCAAAAATTCACCTATGAACACAGAGAATATTATAGGAGAAAAATTCCTCCGACACTGGGACTTGAACCCAGGACCTTTGGCTATTCGCGCCAATGCTCTACCAACTGAGCTAAGCCGGAGTTCAATTCACAGCGCCGGAAGGAACCTCTCTCCTATGACTTGTCTGTCTGTGAGGTAGACCATTAGGAGAGAGGTTCCTTCCGGCGCTGTGAATTGAACTCCGGCTTAGCTCAGTTGGTAGAGCATTGGCGCGAATAGCCAAAGGTCCTGGGTTCAAGTCCCAGTGTCGGAGGAATTTTTCTCCTATAATATTCTCATGTAATGTCCAACAGAGGCAATATTCTGTGGTTCATGAAATCTTATATATCTATTATGAACACAGGTCGATTTCAGGTTCATGAGTGAAGGAGGGAGGGGACAAGACAAGCACTTAAGTGGAGTGTTAGCCTCTGCTGCGGATCCTGCAACGCGAAAAAAGGATAGGAGCAGGGGTGGGGAGTGGGCCTGGTTGGAGCCTGTTATGTATTCCCTTACCAACATGACCCATTGCTCATTATATCGGAAAGATTCTATGGATTCAACTGTACACATATAATTATTTGCCTTATAATAAATATAATAATCTGTGGCTTGGTTCTAAAAGGGCCAATGTCAATTCCTTGCAAAAATGAGATCTATGCATTATTGAGCTCGGCTAGTCTTTATCTTTCGTATAATATAAGTGCCAATGTAAGTTGCTTTAAAAAAAATGACATAATACTGAAACTTTAGAGGCCAATGTCTGAAGTTCTCAACAAAAAATGTTACTTCTACAATGGCTTCAAAGTCAGTTATCTCAAAAGCAAGTTTTATGACATTGGCCCTTTTAGAACCAAGCTACAAATATCATTTAAGGATGTTTATAAAGAGGCTTTTCTAAAACTCTAGATTTCCCTTCAAGAGTAAAATTTCCTTCAAAAGAAGAAAAAATCCAATTAAAAACGAGAATTTTGTAAAAATACAAAAAATTTTGTGTTTTTCACGTTTGTAAAATGACAATATTTCGGCCTAGAAACAGAGGAATTGAAGCAAAAGACAAAACAAATTATCACTTTATTAATTTGTAATAACCTCAATTCATGAATCGGTCATTCATGAAAACTAGGTACATATCACATTTAAGCAAGCAAATAGTAGTTTTTATTTTTTATTTACAACATTTTTTAGGAACCATACACATTTGTATGTACATTTATAATAACTAACTGTGACTGTATCCTTTGTCATATTACAACTTCAAAATTAGAAGAAACAAATAAAATTAAAGTAGCACTGGTGAAATTGGCCATAAGTTATTTACGTACGCATAACTAGAACTACTGATTAGGGTGTGCCAATATAAACCTAATACGCTGAGCTGGGGGAAAAAGAAAAATAGAAACTTCTTCCTTAGCCTTTTTTACAACAATAGGCGTTCTTACCTAGTTTTACTACAAAACATTCCACTTTCATGCAACATAATTATTATTTCACTTCACAATACAGAATGCAAACCACTTCTTACCTTTACAACAGTCTTGACACTAGAATTAGAAAAATCGTGAATGAGTTATTCATAATGAGTCCGCTACCATGGGTGTATAGGTAGCATACATGCCTACCACCCTGGTGGTCCGGGTTTGATTCCCGGCCAGATAGTGGGTTTTCAGTAACGAAAAATCCCCAGGTTCAGGACTGGACATTACCCAGGATAATTATTGGCTATATTAACAAGCATTAAATTAAAGTGGTGACTGTTAGAATAGGGTATAGGGTATTCACAATAGATCTATTAAGGTCGCAGTGCAGTGGCGAGAAGCCGAAGGGCTTACACTACCCCTCATTAATCTAACCTAATCATTCATAATGAACAAATCACTGTACTAAGCAAGCGACTCAGTTACAGAAATGAATCAGTTTCTTTGTTCATTAATAATGAAAGCTGTGATTAGGTTCAAGAAAAATATAGAAATCTGAGTGAATCAAAAGTCTTCTCATTCCTCGAATGCGCTGATTTAATGATATGATTGATCTTGCATCTGTGAGATGTAACAAAATTTTAAATTATTTTAATAATTTTTGTTCAGAAAGGAGGATCATAAAGGTGTGACTGGGCACATCACGTAGGCCGTAGTGCTGCCTATGGATGTTTAGTAAGTAAAAATATAGCTTTACTATGCACTGAACCAAGGTAAAAATAATCCATGTGAGTCCTTTGTAGTGATGGGCAGAATCGAATGATTTTAAGAAACGAGTAATCTGAATAGCAATCATTTTCATTTGAATGAAAAAGTTCTATACCCTTAGCAACCAGGGAAGGCGGTTGAGGCCAGGTAGGTTCCTTCATCCGCATGGACCCTCACATTTACAAGGGCAGGAGATTTAGGACCAACCGTAATTTCCTCCCCATGAGTCACCTAGTCTACTTCAAACAATCAATTTTAGATTTTTTAATATGTCATTTTATCTTAAAATGTGTGTTATATATAAATTCTACACTTAATTACAAGAAAAATGACACCAAACAATGTATAATTTACTTTAATAGGAACATTTCTAACAAATACATAAATAAAAGTTACGAGAAAACTGCTTTCAAGTCCTATGTTGCCTATTAATTTTAATAGGCAACTTCAATTTTAAAATTGTTCATATTTTATCGGGACACGCAAGGTCTACAAAATATTAGGAGTATTTGGAGCTGAATAAGTGAGCAAATAGGAGTAAATTCTTTAAAATAAAAGTTTATTACAAGTAAAACTGCAAATCACCAAAATTGTTAAAAAGTTATTATCTGCTTGATTTCATGTGATGTAAGAATTTAGTGTCTTTAAATTGGAACATTTATTTTTTTGAAAATATATTATTTTATTAGGTCATATTTAGGGGTTTTGGGTCATATTTAGACATTTTTAAGGTCATATTTGCAGTCATATTTTCAACTTTTTTAGGTCATAAACCCTAGTTATGAATATGCTATTACTCGAGAAATCTTCCTAACTTCACCTTTCTCATAACATTATATCATTTGAATTATCATTCAAATACTCTTTATATGATTCTTGATTTCTTGAGAACTTTCAAGAATCGAATAATTCAAATTTTTTCATTCGAGAACTCCCATAATTAGTCCTGTGTATATCTAAACAAGTTAATAGTTTATCAATGCTGTAAAAATGTCATTGTTATTGTATTGTAGACTTTTATTCAATTAAAGTTCTGTCGTGAAAGTAGAATCAGTTCTCTTCAAGATAGTGAAGTTTCTGTTCTGATCATTACTAACATCCCCATTGTGAAAGTTCATGTACTTGGCAGAAGCCAATGGGTTAACACTTTCTCTCCTCGGATCTTCCTCCATAAGGTCATTTTCCAATGCAGGTGAAAGTGGATCAAAACTGGGATTTCGAACAAAATGTGGGTGACCAGTTGGTCGTCTTTGGCTCTTAAAGCTGTCTGGTGTGAAGGATCCGTTGGCTATACCATTTTTCATGACTTCATTGAACTCTGGGTTGTCTTCAATACCAATCAGATCAGAATCCCCACTGCTTATACTGGGAATTAAAAAAATATTACAGAGTTAAACACTTTCTATACACTATTATTCCAAAATTTACTATTTTTTGTTTGTTATCTCTTCTAATAGGAAATTTCATGTAGTTTTCTAAAATGTGTGGTTTATGTACATACTCTAATATTTTACACGTAAACAATTTTTATTGCATTGGGTCCTTCAGCTGATACACTCTTTTGCCTGTTAAAAAAATATACAACTCTTTTCTGAAGGTGGTCTTTGGTTCTTGCTCTCTAGCAGAAGATATTTCTCCCAGCCACAATAACACATCACTATTGGCAACGTTTACTTTGAATAATATAGCCTAATATTCTTAGGCTTCTTCCTATAAAGTAATATTACAATAGTAACATTTACTATTTTCTTAACAAGATCTCATAATGTTACTCACGTTAAGAAAGCAATAATACAACTAGTGAAAATCTATATGGACTTTTTTCCTATCATATTGGGATCATATTTCATATCACTATGATGTAGCCAGTTAAGCTTGATGCCATGCATCTACGCAGATGCCATTGCAGAATCCTTCCCCTACCTGACAGTGACTGATCACTCAGGGGTTATGAATTATAAATGCCATGTTTTGCCGTATACTGAAAAATTTCAAATATTATGTTTTCAATTATACACAACAATGCCTCTCGCAGACTGAAGGTTTACATTACAAATGGCATGTTTCACAATACTCGGAAACATTTTTTATAAATTGATATTGTTACCTTAATAATTTTCATCACTTATGGGTTTTTATTGTTATAAAAATCAAATCTAGTACCGCACTATATTGTCTTGTAGCATGATGTGTGCTGCGGTTCAAATCACGTGCATTTGTTTATATGGGCTTGCAATTTCAAAATGTATGGATAATATAGCACACCCTTAGCAGTCCCCCAGCTAGATTTGAGTTTGCTGCTATACATGACAGTCCCTTGTACATTACTTCTCAAAGTGAAAGTCTTAACCAAGATTTGAACCCAGGACCACTTACCTCATTGGTGCAAGCACTAGCAATGAGCTAACTGGACACCTCTCTGATTAAAAAATTTTCTCATACTGTGTAAATTCAGAAGAAATATCTGCAAATTAGCCAATATTGATATTGCTAATACTTACCTGTGAATGTCGAAGTCACGACTTCCAACTTTTTCATTCCCCCATACAGGGTTAGAGCCCTCAACTGCGTATTTATTGGTGTTTGGAACTTTCATGCCTATTCTATTCAAACCAGAATCTTGAGATCCAAACTTTGTTGTTGAGAGCGCTTCCAAGCGACGATTCAGCCTATAACATGAAACAATTAAATTAATTATATTTCTTTATTTAATGCACTAGAAACTTTCATCCCCTTGATAAGTCACTTATACTGATATTTATTTTGTAATTGTTGTACAAACAACTTATATGTTGTACAAACTGACTACAAATATAAAGTAGCCTACTATACGTTGCTTTTCCCTTATGTGTTTGTGAAAGGTGTAAGAAACCCTGTGTGCATATCATGGACTAATTTGCAGGTAGAATTGATGTGTACAAATTGAGTCCACAGCATACTATGTGCGATTACATTTTCATTTTAAATATATGGGTAAGTTTGGCAATGTTCCATCAAGTCAAAAGCGAGAGTCTCTCTTAAAACTTTCTTTAAAAGAAAAAAGCACTGCTTACCTTCTGGTTTTGATGAAGAAGGCTGCAAACAGTACAATAACCAAGATTGCAAGGACCCCTGAGATAACAATTAGAACAGTTTTCAATATTTGCTCAAAATTGGAAGTACTTTCTGAAGAAGGTGTTCCAACCTCTTCTAGTAACAACTCTAGTTTCATCAGCTCTGATCTCAACTTGTTGTAAGTTCCTTGGACATTGATTACCCTAAAACAATATAAAATATCTAATATCAATATCTAATAAGTTACTATTGCTTCAAGGCTGAGAAAATTTCATAATATAGACTTCCTAAAACAACAAATCATAAAATTATGTGGCACAGACACTTGAATGAATAAATAGCCTGAAAATTTCTTAACCTAATAATGAGGTCGCACAACTTTTTGTAATGGAAGAGGTTGTGTTCAGTGCTTTTGACCACTTCGTTTGAACTTTTGTTCTTGCTTAGCATTTTATGTAAATCTTAATTAAAATATAATAATCATTGTTTTTTAATTTTGGAAACATTATTTAAGAGGAAAATCTATGTTAAAGCAATAAAACTAACATTTTCTATGACATGTGGAACTGTATTTCACACCTTTGGAGAAAATGAAATTTACAACTGTATGTAAAAAATTCAACTGATCTTATAGTAGGCCTACTTGTTTTTAGCATTTGCGTTTGTTTTACAAACTAATCTATTTTTTAATTTTGTAAAATGGCAGTAATTAAGGTGTAGTTATTGTCCACTAGAGAAGATTTCAAATGGAGACATTAATTGTAAGCTTCTGTTTCTCTCTCTATCGGTATGTACGTTATAATATGCATTCTAGGATTAATTCAGTGATACAGTAAAATTTCAGTATAATAAAATCTAGGGGACTTCAGAAATTAATTTGTTGGATGAAATTTTACCAGCCCATAATGTTCTGGACTTTATTTATTTATTTATTTTTTTAAGTTTGTGATTTTTTTTGGAACACTCCCACACACAAAAATTATTCATGATGTCACCAACCACCACACATGAATTTAAAACAGAAATTGGCTTAATGCTTTGAGATAAAAGAAAATCTTAAAGAGTAAGTGCCATGCGTTGCCTGCACAAGATTCAAACTATGCCAATCTTCCACCTTATCTTCACATGGATTTCTATCACTCAAAATGTCTGCCACAATTCCATCATTTGTGACTTCTTGTTACACAAACACATTACAGTCCACATTGATGTAGTTAATAAGATTCACACTTTTCACACAAATGCTTCCAGTTCTCTTCTGTTTCTGTGTCATCTAGCGCTTCACTTAACAACTACATATTTCTTCTTTAAGGGGGGGACATACAGCCTTCGGTGAAATCCATAGGTGAGAAATAGGTGAATTTCATTATTTTTCCTCAGCAATGAATTTCTCTACAATCTTGCAATCTGACATATTCTTTATTGACTACTTTTACAATTGGATACTATTTTCAAAATTAATCAAACTTATGGGTACTTATCGTTACAAAATGGCAGCCATGTTTCATGCTTTAAAATGTCGTTTCTTTGATAATTTCCATAAATGGCAATAAGTTTGAGTGATTTTTTTTAATCTATTTGCAAACATCATATGAACAACATCATCTACAATCTTTGGAATATCTACAGTATAAGTATTTTGAAAAATCTTTTTTTTTTTTTTTTCATTAAAATATGTATATATTTAAAAAATAAACTATTAATGTTAAATGAATGATTGTAGATAGTGTTGCTCATATGATATTAACAAATACACAGAAAAATAATCACTCAGAAATAATTATATTTGTGGAAGCTATCAGTTCAGTACATGAAACATGGGAGCTATTTTGAAACATAATTACATGTAACTAACAGTTTTAATAATTTTGAAAATAGTATGCAATGGTAGAAGTAGTCAATAAAGAGTATGTCAGATTGCAAAATTGTAGAGCAATTCATTGCTGAGAAAAAAGTAATGAAATTCACCTATTTCTCACCAATGAATTTCACCGAAAGCTGTATGTCCCCCCTTAAGGTATTTCCATTCAGACTCAAAACAATATGCATTGATTATAAAAAGTTATCATTGATGTCTCTCCCCTAGGCAATATTACACAGCATGTGCCGGAAAAATTAAAATTATACATAGGCAAACAGGCAAAATTTTAATTCGTTATACTTGAAGTTCTGAATTTGTCATAATGAAATGTTTTAACACACACAAAATAGGGAAAAGGGAAGGGGCCAATTCATAATTTTTCAGTAGAATAGAATAGATTTATTAGTCCGACGGAACATATTCATGTTTTGGGACACGTCAAAATGGTTACAATTAGAATATAACAGAATGTTACAACAGTTTGGGATAGTAATATACAGACTTTACAAAGTGTACAGGCCTTAGAATCGAGACCTAATAAATACATTTCAGTATTTACACACCAAACTAACATATATACATGGAAGTCAATGTTATTTCCACCAGTTAACACTGGGCTCTGCACGAGGCCACATTGGTTCATTTGCTTCACATTGTCGTTACTACTTAATTAATTTCAAAACTTCACTTTTTCACTTTTTCCTTGGTCAGCAGTTAGTTTTCTCCCCGGAATACAGAGAAAAATTCATCCAATGAATAAAAACAATGATCCTGTAGAAGTGAACTGATCTGTTTTTTGAATTTTGCTAGAGCAGGTATCTCCTTTATGTACTGGGGTAATGTATTATATAATTTGAGACCAGTGTACGTGAAACTCTTTTCATAAAGACTAGTACTGTGTGGAATAGAAGCCAAATTATTTATATTCCTTGTGTTGTAAGAATGTGCACTCGAGTTCTTTTGGAACCCACTAAGGTTGCCTTTAACATATGTAAGTGTCTCTAAAATGTAGATACTAGGTAAGGGTAAAAAAAGTACTGAACATTTTGTTATACTGGTGTTCATTATACTGGTATTTTACTGTACTAGAATTGAGTTTGAACGTACCTACTGATGTTGTCCTTGGAAACTGGTTCATTTCGACTATTATCTACAAAATATGTTAATACATCAGTCCACTCAATATCGCGTATTCCTGCAGTGTTTTTTCCAGTAATAGCATTTTTTATGCTGCTCTGTTTCTCCAGTATCCCTGTTAAAATATCTTCTATCTGGAAATAATCACAGTTTTCAAAAAGAATAATATAATAATGTAATCATAATTCTCTCAATTACTTCATATTGATGTAAATGTTTAATAAATAACCTTTATCTGTGTCTTTTTCTTTAAACGTAAAGCATACGTACACACACGCACAACAAGAAAAGTTAATAAAAGTACTGAAAAGTTACAAAAACCTAAATTTGAATAAGAATTATTTAGACTGTGCATAATTTGAGGCAGAGTCAACAATTATCTGGACTTTTCATAAAACACTTCATTTACTTCAAAAATACAGTATGATTTTCTCATGATTTTTCAATATAGTCTCCCTTCTTTGTAATGCGCTTGATCCAGCAGTCCACAAGCTTGTGTATTCCTGTCGAAAAGAAGGTTTTTGGTTTGTTGCAAAGCCACTGATGCACCGCTTCCTGCACCTCTTTGTCTGGGGAAAATTGATGACCTCACAAAGCGTCTTTTAGAGGCCCAAACAAATGAAAGTCCAACAGAGCAAGATCTGGACTGTAAGGTGGATGTTCCAGCACCTTGAAACCCAATTTGTGGATGGTTTCAAGGGTGAGTCGAGCCGTGTGAGGGCGGGCGTTACAATAGCAACACTTTCCGTAACAAAAGTCCTTGTCATTTGCTGTGAAGATGGTAACTAAAATTTTTAGTTTGGCTACTGCATTCAGGCTTGAATCTTCTTGCCCTGGCGTAACTAATAATCATTTCTTAAATAGTAATTCTTACCTCCTTTAAGTGGGTGTCCACATAGGTCTTATTGTTGTTAAACTTGAATATCAGAATGTTATCTTCAGTTATCATATAGATTTGAACTATCGCATTGCTGGTATTGTTTCCTGCAATTATAAACATCAGCCTTTTATATCCTCAAACAAAACAGCTATTTATGTATTAAGCATGCAAAACAAGGCTTTAGCTGACGAATCCAGTATTTTGGTCAAAGGCAAAGCATCCAACCGGGTGAGTAGCAGGATTGATTTTCACGCTTTCAGCAGCTTGCTTGTAAGTGTGCAGACTCACTCAATCGCACATAATGGATGCTTACAGAAGGGAATAGCATTTTTTAAAAGTTAATTTTATTGTTTGAACCTACTTATAATGTTTCAGTATGTGGAAACAATGTTCCTTTAAATATTAAGCTTCAATGAATTCATAATGATTACGGTATATAAAGTGTTCCCTATTACAGGCCATGGAGGCCCAGAAGGTTCCAGGAGGTTGAGGCCCCCAGATTTTTAGACATTCGGTGGTAAGGTTGTCAGCATTACGCACCGGCCGCCTTTACCCCCCGGATTGCTCCTGGTACTTGTTTCTCTCAGAGGCTGAGTTGACCCCAGGGCCATAGTGCCTCCAGAAGGATTAGGCCAATTGAAAAACTCCAATGACCTCATTGGGAATCGAACCCGTGACCTTCCGGTTTGTAGTGCAGCGCCTCAACCACTATGCTACGGCATACCCCAATGATTATATAAGAATTGAATTTAACATTATATTTCACCTGTTTACCTTTACTAGTTTCAGTGCCTTTGCTATCATTATCAACAGCTATAGCCTACTTCAACTGCCGTGGCACCCTTCCACAGACATGGTAAAAATTTTGAGATGAAGCCCTCATTGATTGAGATGTCAAAGTTCTTCAGTTGGTTCCCCTTCTTGTGACATCCCAACCAGTGAGGACTTCATCTAAAAATTTGTATCACTTCTGTGGGAGGGTGCCCGGCAGTTGAAGTATAGCTGTTGACAATGGTTGCAAAGGTGCTGAAACAGGTCAACTGTACCAAAAGTGAAGGTTTATGTTAAATTCAACTCATCTGTGTTAAGTTCCAATACAATTTAATATTCAATGAACCCATTTCTGTACAATGGTTAAGATACATTTATTTAGTTACCATGCTCGCATGGCAAGCAATCTAACATACTTTTGTTCCATGATTTTTTAAGTGCATTTCGCTTCACAATTTCCAGAATACTGAAACCATCTGTTGAGATATGTTTAAACTACCTGCACATATGGATCAAGGACACATCATAGATGTTAGTTCTGTGAACATCTCAAGTTTCACAAAATGTGACATAGACATTTGTTTGCGCATTTACTTCATAATGAGACTAAGTATTAAAAAAAATATTACCTAAATCTGTAGCTTGAACTTCAAATTTGATGTAGCCTTTGAGAATTGAGTCTTTTACATCGAATTTCAGTATGAGATCGCCAGTCTCTGGGTTCAGTTCAAAAGGAGGTTTGTTTACACTGTTCAGTGATTCATCACTGTATTTGAACTCTCCAATCACCTTGTACGTCAGTTTATCATCTTTGTCTCGATCTGTAGCCTGAAGTAAGAATAATAAGATTATGAAAAAGTAAATGAACCTCCAAAGATCATAAATTTTATGTAACTAATGAATTATCAATAAACATTAATACACATACAGTAATTCTCTAAAGGTTCAGTCATTATTCAAGAAACCCCAAAATATTCTTTCTGTTGGACTTTATCTAAGTATATTAAGGAGAAAAATTCCCTCTGACACTGGAATTTGAACTCATGACCTTCGCTTTCCATGCTATACCAACTGAACTAGCTTGAGTTTGATTCACAGGCCAGACAGAATCTCCTATTTTTCATTGATTTATTCAAAACCTGTATGACAAGTTCCTGCATTGGCTGTTGCCACTGTGGACAAAGTAAACAAAACAATACATTTTTTTAAAAACAGAAGTTAACATATAGATTGCCTTTGACAATATAAGGAATCTTAATACAATTGAAAAGTAATTTAAAGATAGAATTATTGCAACTTTACAAATGGGAGCTCAAAATGTTTATCAAATCACATATTCTCATTACTACCAGCGCAATGGTTCGATTGTTGATTTAGGAAGACCAAATTGTTTCCAAAATTTCACAAAAAATGAAGCACATTTCCTCGAGCACTCATCATGAGAGCCAATTACTTATATCGATTATAGGTGATATTTTTCTTTGTAAAATGGAACGGTAAGTTCATATATAAATTTTTTTCAATATTAAACTCTTTAGGTTGGATAGTATGATGTTTGAAACGAATGGTGAGATCGAATATGAAGCCTTTTTGCTATTAGATTGAAATGTGATCATGTCTATTCTACATATATTGTCATTGGTTAATATTCCGTGTACGAGGGTGGATCAAAAGTAACGCACAACAATTTTTTGTACTAAAAATTTAATGGGTACAATTACAAACAAATGAACACATGAAAGGACATCTTTCGTCTATTTTTCTATATAGTTGCCAAGTTTCTCAACACATTTCTTCCATCGTGATAAAAGTTCCAAAATACCCTTTTCATAGAAGTCCATTCGGTTGGAGTATAGCCATCTGCGGGCTGTTGTTTTCACTTCTGCATCTGACGCAAAGTGTTTACTGGCCAGGAATTTCTTCATGGGACCAAACAAATGAAAGTCAATGACAGTGACATTCTGCATGATTGCAGCTGTTGCTGGCCGTCTGGAACGTGGCTCATCACAAAGGTTATCACAGCCATCTTCGAAGAATGCACACTACCTGGAGACATTACTACGTTCCATACAGTTGACCCCATACACGCCATGCATGTCTCTGTGAATTTCCCTGTGAATGTCCTTTAGCCCATAAAAAATCACACTACACCTAGCTGCTCTTCACAAGTGGAAGATAGTAACATGCACGCCATCTTTGTTGTATAGTTCACACTTCTTTCGCTAGAGCTACACATGAGAAAAAAATAGTGTCCGTAGTGGAAGCTTCAAACTCCATCTTGGTGAAAGTTCAACATTCCAGCCACAATAGCAATGCAGAAAAAAATTTGTGTGCATTACTTTTGGATCCACCCTCGTACTTTCTCAAAAAGTTCCATCCCCTTCTTACAAAGTTCTTCTGCAACAAATGCTCTAATTTTATGATGTTGGGTGTTCCTGAACTGTTCTCCATAAAGGCATGATCCTAACCCAACTAAATTGCTAAATTTAAGTCTTGTATTAAATTTTGAAATGAAATTTATCATAGTACTCACATTAATTGTTGTTACTCTATCATCAATTGTATCTTCTCCCACATTAATGCCTTTAGCAAAAATAGGCATTGGGAACTCTGGAGCAGTATCTTTCATATCATCAACCTGCAACATTAAAACATAAAAAATTAGATGCCTGCTCGAAATACAAATACGATGCGAAACAAAATTTAATCCACTGGACTTGACTGTATATAGCATAGGCCTATAGCCTTCTTAGGGCATAGGACATCCAATTGCCTTAACAGTTTTTATGTCTGTCTGTTACTTCCATCTCTAGCTGAATATTCGAGTAAGAGAATATGATCCCTGAATATTGAAATCCCAAATTCCTGAGCTAAATGACGACTGGACATCTATCTCTTATTCATAAGTTCAACACTTTCCATTACAAATCCCCTCATGCTTTAATCCCTAGGTTCTATGCATGATAGGGGATTCTAATTATATACCTTCCTATTTTATTAAGTGCCAGAATGGTACTTTCTGAGATTGTCTAGTGGATGGGAAAATATCTGTCTGTCTGTCCATCTGTCCATATGCGCGATAACTCAAATAACTAAATAACTCTTTATCAGATTTTTATGAAACTTGGTGTATGAATTTTTAGTGTCCATGGGACCAAATCGGTTACGGAGCATCATGATTTGAATGAGACTGCCAATATGCAAACTTGGTGCCGTACAATCAAACTGGAGTACTGCCCAATTTAGTGCCTACTTTATGGTAATATATTAGACAGAATTTATCATATCCAAATCAGTTCTGATGACAACATATTGTTTTACAGTGTTCATATACAGCTTTGGAAGTTGCAATACAGTTAGCTTTGACAAATAACACTACCCACATATTCCGTCACATATGCTTATCAAACTTTACATTTTTATAATGAATCAACCTGGAGCTTACTTGTAAATTGATTACAAAAATTACTTATTTTCTGTATATCATAATTGCAATTATCGCTGATTAAACAAAAGTATTCTGCCACTTTATTACATTAGTTTACCTGATTTTATTCATTCTTAATCTACTTCTTAATTTTCTCAGCCACTTCTCTCTCCGTTTTCCTAAATACTCCCCTATTTTCATTGTCTTATTCTTCTCTGTATTTTAGCATCTTAATGGCTATTATCTCACTATGTAAATTTTCCCATTTTGTCTCCCAAATTTCTTCCCTCCACCTTCTTACCCCTTCACATTCTGTTATGTAATTGATATTCCTTTCTCTTTACTGCATAACACACAACCTTCCTCCTGTCTTTCTTTAACTCTTTCCGAAATACCACCTGTGCTCTCAATTATTCATTTCCCTCCCTTCCAAGCTTATCACAACAGTCCACATATTTCTCCCTTCCCCACTCTATTTTGATTCCCTGTATAAACTAAAAGAACTTTCGTTTACAATGCTAGCCCAGATCTCTAGTTTTTCTATGTCCTCCATTCTATTTCTAATTTCCCACCAAAAGCCTACCCTATTACCTTCTCCTCATTAAAATTGTATAAAAGGATCATTCTCAAATTTCAAAGATGTTATTCTGAATGTAATCTGCCTTCAGAATTGTTTTATATCAGTCTAAGCTTTCAATGACACATCTATTGCCATCTCCAGAGACAATGAATTTCTTTCTGTACATTTTCTCTGCTAGAACTATCTCCATTACAGAAAATCTTAGACACCAGCCAAACTTACTATCACTTTGACTGTCAGTGTACTGTTCACACCGGATCCATCTTTGTTATTTGTTGCTCCAACAGTCAATATGTGGAATTCTTCTTCTTCCCTGTCAAGAACATCTTTTACTGTCAATAGTTTTGTTTCTGGTTCCAAAACAAACAAGTCTTTATTACCTGAAAAAAAAAGAAAAAAAAAACTAATATTAGTTAGATAATTATATAAAACAGAAATAGTGCAAAGAAGCTTAGATTTCATATAATAATTTTTCAACAAATAAAACCTTTAAGCCTATTCTATAATGCTGTATACTTTAAAAATAATAAATCCCTTCAGGGATGTAGCACCACAGAATTTACTTTTAGTTTTTCACACAAAGAATCATTACTTTTTCACCTCTTGGACTGCTCCTGGATACAAGTAACTCACCTTGGATCAGAAAATAGTAGATAGGGTCATGTTGTTCATCTGTGTCATCTGGATCTATAGCATCCACATCAATTGTAACATATAATCCTGTTGTGTTTTCTGTGGAAAGAATAATATTCAATAGTTAGCCTATATAGTTCAAACGAAAACACATTATGTAAATAGTCACATGACTAATATAGATTGTCCATATAATTTTTACATAATAATGGGAATTTTTTTAAATGTTGGGAGAAACCTGGAACAAATAAGGGAAAAAAGGTTACAAAAATTTCATCCATGAAATTTATTGAATTTTTATGAGCCCAAACTGATTTCAAAACAAAATACTTCCTCTATTAGTTAATTCGACAGCCACAAGAGGATACATTGAATTACAAAATAATATTTTTTTTCACCGGTGCAAGGTTTCGTGAGATGGTAACATCTTGGACTCGCATTCGGGAGGTCCCTGGGTTCAAATCACATGCCCGGCCAATTTGACGTGGGTTTAATCATGGTTTCCCCAGTCGTAAAGGCAAATGCCGAACTAGATATTTACATACCATGAATCATCCTCACCATTTCATCCTATATCATATTGTTTGAAATCAGTCAATATTTACTGATATCATAAAACACAACAACAGTTGAAACAGTAGCGGCTCGTGGCTCAAAATGAGAGTGTGCTGCAAATACCATTTCATACACCATACTTAAAATATTTAATAAATTAGTAGGCTTACTTACATAATAACTAGGGCCCAGATTCTGTTGACCTAAAATTGTTTGAAAAATTACCTATAAAATGACCCTAAATTTTAAAGAAAATGACTTAATAATTATAAAAATGACCTAAAAACTGACATTTTATTTATAAAAAATATTATTGTTCACACAAAGTTATAGACTAGTTTGTGCATAATTGTAAAAACTGTAATGTTGTGAATGTTCTTTTCTCACGGAAATTTATACTGGCACTGAGGCACTGGTGAGTCAAAATTTGGCACATCCTATTGTGGTCTGCCGGATTATATTGTTGTTTATTGAGGGCAAACAGTAGTTTGCACTCTCAGATCCAAGCAGGTGGCAGACTCTGGTGCCAAGTCAATCTAATAACAATAGTAATATAATACAAAATTTTGGCGTTTTTTTTATTCTCACTTCCGGCTGAGACATGTCAACACATTAACGCCGAATTTTTCCTTCTTCCATTAAACAAACAACACTTCAAAGACACCGCCGCTAGCGACGAAAAAAAAGTTAATACACTCAATGTAAATACATGAAAATGACTAAATAAGGAAGCAAATGACACGAAAATGACAAAGTAATGACCTAAAATTGAAATAAATGCCCTAAAAATATAAAATTGCATAAAATGATAAAAAATGACCTAACAAAAATGCATTTCTATAATCTAGAGGCCATGATTAGGATTTATTTACAAGTTGGCAATGTCTATGCAGCATCAATAAAAAGATGACATGTCATTAAAATCCGGGCCCTGATAAAATACTGTCTCAGAGTGAAGTCCATGCGACATTCCTTCTTACTACAGAAGTTATCGATGACTTTCGTGTTGAATCCATCCATGTTTGCAACTATCTTTTTCTCTATGGAAAGCATTGCAAGAGCTGTTCTTGTGACAAGGTATTCCTCAGGAATGTCTTTATCCTCTTCAGGGTAGAAAAGCATCTTTCTGGTTCTGCTTTGGTCATAGGATTGGTGATTATAATCCTGAGAAGCTTTGTTATTTCAGAGAATGTTCCTAACAAATTGTTTTTAATTATAAGCTCGAGTAGTGGAACAGCTCCATGAATAATGCTTTTAGTGGCTAAAACCATAACTAGAGTTTCATCTATATTCCAGCAGATGTCGCAAGTGTCGTTTTGTGTCAGCGAGATCACAGCGTGCCAGTGAGACGTGAAGAAACCTCAAAATCTTGTGAATGCAATTCAACGGCAGCCCATTCTTCACGTTAAAACCAGCTTACACGTCACAAAGTCAAGCGTAAGCATGACGTCACACCCTACGAAAGATGAGCTGCTTGCCAGATGTCTTCACTAGGCGGAAAAGATAATATTCACATTACCGACTTCCATTCTCCAACGTAACAGCTAAGGATTTCTCGCGTGGACGCGCCAAGTTCAAAATCTAAGTAAAAGAAAATATAGTATAGCGTTTGAAAATAACATTATACGACAAGCAGAAAACAAGCTGTGTGCTGTAGCACTGCAGCACTATAGGAGAAACCACCACTGAGTTGAAAATAGTTTAGCATAAATAGTTGCATGGCCTACTGGTATACACACAAAGCCTGAACTCCTGATATGTCTTCAATGCTCAACGGAGTATAAATAAAGCTGAATTAAAAATATACAGTATATATTCTAGAAATATTAGAAAGTTTATACATGGAAGTTAATACTAGGTTTGTTTGCAAAGCAAATCCGTGACTGCTTGAGAATTTGTTGTACTGCACCATGTCCAGTCTGTAACTTATCTGTGATTTGCAGTTTGCGAATGGTTAGAAGAATTTGGAATCGATAGTTTCTGTGTTTAATCGATATGAGATGAGTATAACTGTTGAAAATGATGAGGAGGCTCATCGAAACCTGGGTTCAGGATACTAATTAAAATAACGGAAGTAGTGTATGTAACTCATTTCAATATTATTTTTTCATACAGTATATATATTTTTTATTCATGTTTTTAAACTGTAAATATTATTCTATATCTAAAGAACAAATTGGGGAGGGGTATTTTCAATAAATTACTGTGTTCTACTTAATAAGGGTAGGGATAGTTCTCTTCTAGTACTATATATTATGTAACGATAATGGTGACTATACTTGTTGGTTTGACTACAACTGCCTTCAGATTTGAAATTTCTTGCCCTGTACTTTAATAAAAATAGTAATTTAAAATAACAGGCTATATTTAACCAATAATGCTTGTGAAGAACCAATCACGTACCCATAAATGTTGTGTTCCATACATCTTTGAACTCAAAGACTGGTGCATGTGCTGTTGTACTTCTTACTTGTACCTTTGCTGTCACATCTTTTGAACGTCTGTTTGATTCATTTCCATCATAAGCTGTGATGTGAAGCTAAAAATAATCAATAGATATATAAGATAGGGAAGCTGCGTTACCCAGGGATAATTAATTTTAGGCCTATTTTAGCACACAGATTATTTTGTAGAAGGAACTATATACACCTTCTAACATTAAAAGTATTTTATAATGTTTTATAAATAATTTTATTCTTCCAAATTCCTAAGAACTATTACAATGAAATGTCACCCACATGTTCAAAGCTTGCTCCTTACCCTAAAATGAAAATCTGATATGAAAAACATAACTTCCTCTACCCAAATAATAGTGTTATCTCTTAGTATAAAATATAATATATTACTTAATAGACCACATATTACAATATATATTGTTCGTGTTATGGAATTTGTGTAGGAAATTTAAACAAAATCATTTAGCTGTTTTTGAGATAATCGGCAAAAACTACATTCCCTTCATTTTAAGGGATAAAGTCATTACCACATTTTTTTGGAGGATACACAACCCAAATAAGATCTGATTAAAGAACTCACATATTTGTTTTTTCCTAAAAGGGGTGTCAACACCTTTTTTAATTCAGACTGTGATATAGAATGAGACCATATTGCAAGAAATGTTTCTTCGCTCCTGATTGACTGTACTCCACCTAAATCTGATAGAATATAGAGAGCCATTCTCCAGCTTTGCTCAAATGATGACGTACACCTCACCTGCATGGGACTATATACCAGACATCCTGTTACAACTGCTGCAGGTTTTTGAAAACAGAGCAACCAGTATGATTACTGGAAGTGACTTCTACATAAGAAATATGCAACTGCGAGGACTTAGAATTTCGATTTTTAAGAGAAGTTATTACACCCCAACAACCACATTGCTGATGAATTAGACAAACATCCTAATCCTATAACCAGGGCTATATAGAGACTCAGGAAAGGAAATGAGATCTTCATAGATGCAACCTGCATGGCCTACTGCTTTAGAACGCAGTACGAATAACACAATGGAGCACTCTACTAGAAAGACAACCATGAAGACACGGGAACTTAAGGGGGGACATACAGCTTTTGATGAAATTCATTGGTGAGAAATATGTGAATTTCATTATTTTTTTTTCTCAGCAATGAATTGCTCTACAGTCTTGCAATCTGACATTCTCTTTATTGACTATTTCTATATTTATTGCACACTATTTTACAATTAATCAAACTGTTACAGTTACTGCAGTGGCGTATCCTGAAAACTTTGGAAAGGCATGCAACATGAAATATAAATATAAATATATATATATATATATATATCACTGTTGTATGTAACATCTGTCTTAGTTTCGTTCTTTACTTCTTGAAATAGGCACAAGAGAAAGTTGAATTTGAAATCTCTTTAACATCATTAGAAATCCACGTGCTTTATTTATGGCGAATTTATCCCATTTGTCTTGATGTTCCAAAATATGGCCATGAAGCTCTTCAAGTTCGGTTCTATGATCTGCAACTTTCTGTACTAAGCGACTTGAGAAACTCCATCGTGTTGGTGCAAATTTTGGAAATCTCGTCTTTACTATTCTGTCTTAATAGGTTCGTTCTTTTCGAGGAATGTCCAAAAAATGTTACAAAACCAGTAAGGTTAGCAAAAACCACCGTACAAGATTTTATACACGACACTGCCTATGATAACAACAGATTCAGTTTGTGGGCGTAACAATGTACAGATATGGCCTGAGGAATTACTTCCGTCACCTTTGCCTGTACTCCATTTAAATGTCCCGCCATGACGGCTGCTCCATCATAGGTCTGTGCTACCACTTTTCCTTTGCAATCAAACTGTGTAAGTTGCTCTATTGCAAGTTTAGCAAGGGAGTCAGCTGATCTATCGGCACTAACGTCGCTAAATCCTACAAATCTTTCAAAGATTTGTCCCTTATAAACATATCTAAATATAGTTGACAGTTGTGAACAGTTGATGTCGGAAGTTTCATCTAGGAAAATAGCAACAAATGTTGCTGCTTTAATCTGACTTTTTATCTCTGTTAAGGTAACACCACGAGCGCTCTGTATTAAATCATTTTGTAACAGAGGAGATAATCCAGTAAATTCAGTGGCAGTAGTCAAGTGTGCTTGCAGTTTGTCATCGAACTCCGCCAACAAATGAATTAACTCTACATAATTCCCTCGATTGTTGGAATCGGAACTTTCATTATGCCCTCGAAATGTGAATTCTTGTTGCCCTAAAAAGCATGTGGCTGCTGTCAGTCTCTTTAAAACTTTTCGGTTCTGTTTCAGAGTTTTATTGTGTTTTAGAGAACACTTGCCCGGGTTTGTTCATTTAAGAGTAAATCAATCCTGCTTTTGTCATTCATATAATGTCAAATCAGTTCATAGTTTGTCAATAGTTGCTAAATTACTTCCAGTCGTTTTAATGTTTAATATGTTGTTCTTCTTACTAAATTTGAAGTTTCATATACGTTTTTCTTCATACTTCACTTCTTGTAGCACTTGTTCAATATAAATGTATTAATTGTGGTCTCTGGTGACCCTGGCAGTTAAAAAGCGACTTTAAATATATGAATTTTTAAAAAATCCTGCTTTTACCAAACAATCCGAAGGATATCCATGCATGGATGTGAGACTCTGATTTTCGTGGCTTGGAATTGTAGTGTGCAAATTGTTAAGATCCTAATAACTCCGATCCTTACTGATACAAGGAGATTTATCCTTCCCGAGCAACAAACACAGCCAGCAGAACAGTTTACACAAAGTTACAGAGCCGTATAACCAAACTACCTTTGTATAAAATTCCGAGTTATAGGTACGCACGAAGTTCTTCACTTTGTTCTCCATAAGTTTTTCAAATCGGGAGTAGGTCTCCCTTTCTTAACTAACTCTTAACTTATCACTGGATGAACGTGTGTGAAAAGGTTTATTAAATACACTTAATATAATATCACTTTCAGAATCACCCTTGTTTTGAATATTCAGCGGCAAAATTCACTGAAGTACATTCAACAAAGAATCTTCTCACCTTAGATGCACCGACTGGTATTGCATGCAAAGTGCCTGTATTTCACGGATCAGAGTTATGACGTCATGGTAGCAGACTAGTGGTGAGAATACCTCAGCACCTCGCCTAGGCATTTAGGAGAACTAATAAGCCATCACGCACAATCTTGCGCAGAAACACGCGCGCCGTCGCCATCTGTTATTCGGCCTAGAAAACACTTCTTTGGAACAGAATTATTAATGGTTTTCATGTGTTATTGTTGATTCCTCTGCCATTTAAATGGTGCTATTTTTATATTATCGATGACAGTTAGTAAATTCTTTATTCTACAACGCATGCAGTGCATTCATTGCATTCATGGAGAATACGCCACTGAGTTACTGGTAATTATCATTCCAAAATGGCTGCCACGTTTCATGCACTGAGCTGCCGTTTCCCTGATAACTTCCACAAATATAGATATTTCTGAGTGATTATTTGTCTGTGTGTTTGTTAATATCATGTGAACAACATAATCTAGGATCTTTGAAATATCTTCAGTATAAGTATTTTTTTTTAATAATTTTTTTTTCTTTTTTGTTAAATTATATATATTTAAAAAAATACTTATACTGAAGATATTTCAAAGATCTTAGATTATGTTGTTCACATAATATTAACAAACACACAGAAAAATAATCACTCAGAAATATCTATATTTGTTGAAGTTATCAGGGAAACGGCTGTTCAGTGCATGAGACGTAGCAGCTATTTTGAAACGATAATTACCTGGAACTGTAACAGTTTGGTTAATTTTGAAAATAGTATGAAATTGTAGAAATAGTCAATAAAGAGTATGTCAGATTGCAAGACTGCAGAGCAATTCGTTGCTGAGAAAAAAAAATGAAATTAGCATATTTCTCGGCAATGAATTTAATCGAAAGCTGAATGTCCCCCCCTTAGAAACCGACTTAATACATGACTGTAACTACAAATGATGTGTCATAGTGTAATAGGCACTGGCACCATTATACTGACACAATATACTTTACCCTAGCTCACTTATCTCCCAAAAGTTGGCTGCAGAGCAAACAGCAGCCGAAAGCTCAGACGTCTGGAATCCCAAGAAGCCTTTATGTATATAATAAACATTATGTTCATTATAAAAATCAAACTGGTTCATTTACCTGGAAATCTTGTGCTTTTGAAAAATCCTCAATCAGTTGAAGAGTAATTTCATTTGACAATGATCCACTAGGAAGGGAGAAATGTTTCAATGCAGTATCTGAAATTGAGAAATATTTGAACATTATTTATGTCAGTTATTAAGTGCCAGAATGCTACTTTTTGAGATGGTGTGGTGGACAGGAAAATGTCTGTCCTTACGCACGATAACTCAAATATGCTTTATGGGATTTTCTTGAAATTTGGTATAAGCATTTATAAGATCCATGGGACGAAGTCTATTGTTGGCTTGGGACCAAATTGGTTGACTGGTACCGGAGCAAAGCCCAGTTTAGTACCTACTTTATGGTAATATATTAGAAAGAATTTATCAAATGCAAATCAGTTTTCATGACAACACATTGTTTTACAGTGTTCTGCAATAAAGTTAGCTTTGACAAACAACACTATCCACATACTCCTTCACATATGCTTATCAAACTTTAGACCTATATTCTTCTGTAAGCCCTGCTTAATGCATCGATCTGGAGCTTAACTCTGAAATCTATAACAAAAACAACTTATTTTCTGCATATCATAATTGCAATTATCACCGATTAAACAAAAGCATTCTGGCACTTTTTTACATCAATCTACCTGATTTTATTTTCATTCTGTAAATGCCCAACCAGGCCTGCAGCCAGGATTCAATATCAATATTTTTATCAGGATGGACAGCATTTTTGCTCTGCGAATTCTACTTTTTTAAAAATATAAGTTATCTGATTGCATATTTGTCATAAATTATGATTAGCGCTATTTATAATCTGTAAGATCATAGTTCTCAACATACCATCTCCGGTGAGTTCCAAAGTGATACCTTCAGTTCCATTTTCTCCTTTATCATAAATATCTGTTGCTCGAACTGTTACAGGAAAATTGTCGTAATCATATAAAGCAGCATTCACAACATTACCCTGTAAATATTACATTGTGATTAATTTTTATGATATTTTGAATTTTAAATATTATAAAGTCCCATTTTAAGGGCTGGCCTGGGCTGGAAAGAATAGTGCTATCCCGTTAAGTGTAAAAAAAAGTGCTAGCCCATTGTAGTAATTATTAAGGATATCACCGGAGGTCACTGTTATTCTCTTCCCATTCATACAGATAAAATATATCTATATCTTTAATTTTAACCACTTCAAATACTATTTCTTCTGCTATTACTGTTAACAACCATCTATTAACTATTTACAATTCAATCATTGGCGGCTCATGTATAGGCACTGTGGAACTGCAGCACACCCTATTTCCACTTGATTTTATCAATAGCATTTAATATAATGAGTTCTTTTTCCTTTAATTCTTTCTTTATACTTGTACAGTATATAATCTTTAAGTTTAATGCCTGTAGCCATGTCCCAGTGGCCAGCGCTTCAATTTTTGGTAGTAATTTTTTGTTTAACTCACCTCAAGTTTAAGTTTTATAACTTGTCCCTCTGTTGGATATGAAAATTCTGGTTCATGGTTGTTAGTATCAGTGACAGTAACTCTGAAAGTGCCACTTGTACTTAGCCTTGGTTCTCCATAGTCACTCACCTTAAACAAATATGTTTACAGAATTTAAAAATATATATTTGTACTTATTTGTAAATCTAACATAGTAGACATAACAAAAAATGTTTTATACCTAAATAGGATATTTTAAACTATAAAATTTAGGCTGATACAATGAGTTGAAATATCTCAGATGTGATGATCCAAAATAAAGAGAAAAGAAAAACCTCCATAAGATTATAGTAATTAATTTTGCTGTTGTTACGGCAGAAGTCACTAACTCCAAAAATGTCCATTTCAAGTTATGTATACTACTACATTGACAAAAGAATGATATATAGACAGGTTGAACTCATTATTTGATATCCTGACCCATTTCCAAGTAACTAATACTTCTAGTTTCACCAAGTCCATAATATATGCAATGGTTTATTCTGACTTTAAAACAGCTGTGTCTCAAAACTAATATTTAGGACTTAATGACTTCTACAGGAATGACCACAATGTATCTTCTTTTCTGAAACTAAAATATTTTTTTCATTTTGAAAATAATTTTGTTTGTAATTTCAAATAATGTAATAAAGGAGAAAGGTAGAATAAAATAGAAAGAAGTTAACGCCGAAATAAGCCATTTCATTTGTCCAAAAAAATGAGGCTCCTAATTTCATAGGTAATATAATGAGAGATCCCGGTTTTTATTGACTATTCCACTCGTACACCACGTGTTTGATACTGACCAATAATGTTTATCAATTCCTCTGATATAAACCAATCCTTTATCTTATAATATGAGGATGTGATTTTATCTGATAACATGTCAGCTCATTACTGGACATATAAGGCATCAACGTGCAGTAATTAATGCATCACATGTTGCCATTAAGCAGCACAAAAACATTATTTTATACAACATAACTTGTTTGGAAATTGAAATAATATAAACAATTTTACATAGTAATAAATCTCTACCTGTATAGTGAGCTCATAAGTTCCCCAACAATCTGTTAAGTCATCCGTAACAATAACAGAGGCTGATTTGTTGTCTCCTCTGTCTACAGCATCAAACAGTGAAAGGTAGTTCTTTTGGCACCTTGTAGTTCTGCAGTCTTCCACACATGTTGTTTTAGTGAGCGAAAATGTCAGATCATTGTTTGGACTCTCATCTTTATCAGTAGCTTCCACAATTAGGACTGTAGACTGATACACATAAAATTTTAAAATTATGAATATTAGGCCAATATTTTTATTACTTTTGCTAGAATATATATCACATGCATTTTACTTTTATAATACTTTCCAAAACGTGGAAATCTCTTCTCACTTCACTGCCTTAGGCTCAAGGTATTTTTTAATGTTTCCTCTCCTATCAAGGGTTGCTTATTGTTCACTAATCCCAGAGTCAGTGTATTTAGAGGGAACATTTTCTTCTGATGTGGTGAAGATGGCCATTTTTATACCTAGTTTGGAAATAATGATACATGGTCTGATAAAAAAATGCGGTGAGTGGTTTTTTATAGCAGCAACTGCTGTCGCTACATCTATTTGATCTAATATGTCCAATAGCCTGATCTTTTGAGACTGACAGTGTCAATATTATAGGAGAAAAATTCCTCCGACACTGGGACTTGAACCCAGGACCTTTGGCTATTCGCGCCAATGCTCTACCAACTGAGCTAAGCCGGAGTTCAATCCACAGCGCCAGATGGAACCTCTCTCCTATGACTGATTGCCCTAATGGTCTACCTCACAGACAGACAAGTTATGTCATATACAGTACAGTGAGGCACACTAATTAGTGATTTTTGTGACCGGGCTTCCACTGTTATTGTACAGTTAACATTCAAGATAGATAAGCATTCATGAACCACAGATTATTGTCTCTGCTGGACATTATATGAGAATATTATAGGAGAAAAATTCCTCCGACACTGGGACTTGAACCCAGGACCTTTGGCTATTCGCGCCAATGCTCT
This sequence comes from Ectobius pallidus, assembly GCA_964059195.1. NCBI lineage: Eukaryota > Metazoa > Arthropoda > Insecta > Blattodea > Ectobiidae > Ectobius > Ectobius pallidus. The sequence continues at coordinate 144,365,016 of CAXKWD010000006.1, forward strand.
ACCAACTGAGCTAAGCCGGAGTTCAATCCACAGCGCCAGATGGAACCTCTCTCCTATGACATAACTTGTCTGTCTGTGAGGTAGACCATTAGGGCAATCAGTCATAGGAGAGAGGTTCCATCTGGCGCTGTGGATTGAACTCCGGCTTAGCTCAGTTGGTAGAGCATTGGCGCGAATAGCCAAGGTCCTGGGTTCAAGTCCCAGTGTCGGAGGAATTTTTCTCCTATAATATTCTCATATAATGTCCAGCAGAGACAATAATCTGTGGTCCATGAATGCTTATCTAGACAGTGTCAAGTTTGATCACATTCTGACTTCTTAGTCAGCTTCCAGAGCCACTAGAGTGAGGTTGTGTTTACCGTGTCTGTCGCGCATCATGGATTTCAAACAACGCATCAACATTAAGTTTTATTTTAAGTTACAAAAAAGTGTCAAAGAAGTTCATGAAATGTTGGAATCAGTGTATGGTGATGTTGAGGTAACTCTGAAGACTAGTTACAAGTTGTATGAGCTATTACCATGTTTGTACATTTATCAAAGCTTAATGCTAATTAGTAAAACTACAATAGATGGCTGCTCTCCATTTGTAAAAAACAATGAAGTACACTCTCACTACACTAGACTCCGTTCTGATTTTCATTCACAACAGCACAGAACCACTCTATATAAAAAAGGAACCTTTTACTCTGTAATAAAATTATATAACAGTCTTCCAAAGCAGCTTAAATTAATCCAACAAAAACCTGCATTTAAAAAATCCCTTAAGGCATATTTGATTGACAATTGCTTTTATTCAGTTGAGGAATATCTTACAAAAAATGCATAGGTACTTTAGAACCATCTTGCAAATATTATATACAAAAAATATTTCTTATAATATTTTAGCTTAGTCTAGTTTAATTATAAGTTGACTTGTCCAATATCAATTGTACATTGTACATAGTGATTATTCTGACCAATAAAGAATTTGAATTTGAATTTGAATTTGAATTTGAATTTGAATTTGAATTTGAATTTAAAAGCGGAAATGAGTTGGTGGAAGACGAGCAACAATCAGGATGTTCATCGACCTCAAAAACAGACAGAAATGTGCAAAAAGTGGCAGCACTTATTTGTTCAAACAGGTGAATGGCTATTTGAGAGCTTACTGAAGAACTGATGTACGAAGAAAGAAACCAGAAAAATGGGGCAGTGGCTTCCTTCTTCATCACGACAATGTGCTGTGCCACACATCGCTTCTAATTTGCGAGTTTTTGGCCTGAAAAAGTATTCCTGTCTGTCCACATCCACCTTACTAACCAGATTTAGCACCCTTCTGGCTGTTCCCCAAAATAAAAAGTATACTAAAAGGAAAATGTTTGGACACTATTCCTGACACTGAGATGGCCACGACACAGCAGCTGGAAGTCCTTCTGAAAGAAGTCTTCCAGAAATGCTTCCAGTCATGGATTCAATGTTGGGACAAGTGCATCCCTAGCCAAGGACAGTACTTTGAAGGAGATCAATTCAAATTCTATGTAAACTTATTACTTTGTTTGTAATATAATTATTCACCGTATTTTTTATCACTACTCATAATTATAACACTAACAGTACTGTACAGGAGAATGATAAGAGTGCCACGCACAGATAAAATTACTAACAATGACATTCTTTACAAAATGAAGAAAGATAAAGAAATCCTAATTACAATACAATGCAGAAAACTACAATACCTCGGCCATATAATGAGAAATGGAAACAGGTACCAGTATAAACTGCTGCAGAACATTCTTCAAGGAAAGACCCCTGGTAAAAGAGGATGAGTAAGGAGAAGAAAATCTTGACTTGGAAACTTAAGGGCATGGACTTCACACACGAGTGAGGATCTCTTTCGAACAAGCAAAAGTGATATAGCTATGATGGTCACCAACATCCGGAACGGATAGGCACTAGAAGAAGATGATACGCTAACACAGTGAGCGCAACTATTGAACACACTATATGACACTGGATTGAACAATGTTCAGAAGAAACAGAAATCTGGCAGTAATGCTTCTAGGTCTATAATCTTGTCCAGTAATCTCTAGAGTTAAGTAGCAGGAGGGAATTTTAGCTGATAGCTCCAAGAGCTAAAGCTTTTATGTTTTGGAAAATACTGTAGAACATGAACGTATGAGGTCCACTAAGAAAGACACTTTACCTTAATCTCTGCATCCTCTGGTACCGAACTTGTTGTTACTGCATCTGAAAACTCTGGAGTGTTGTCGTTATAATCCTTTACATTGATTGTAATTGCTACTGGATTGGATTTCCGATTATCTTCTGTTAAAGAAAGAAAGAAAGAAAAAAGGCATTGTAGAGAATGACTTCAGGGCGACACCATACTGAAATTACTAATGTTTATGTTTCTAAAGCTACAGGCATCAAATTTTGAATAACAATATATCCCATTAAAGTAGCATGAATATTTAAATGTATTAACATTATCTCTGTGGTTTCCTATTTCCCCTATTGTAGGGGCATAGGGCCTCCAATGGGAAGCTTCTAATACCTAGGTGAATTTGGTTGTGCTTATTTTCCGAGAGAGGGCAGAGGGACTGGTGGTAAGAACATCACCTCACAGCCCCCCTGGAAACTAAGTTATTACTTGGACGTGAAAGGGCCAAGGAATTTTGCCCAGAGGCTCTAATTTAGGCTTTGAGTTCTTTTACATGCCGTATATGTACTACACAGGCCCCCAGCTTAAAGACCCTCCCGGAGGACTCTGTACCCAGAATTTTTACATCCTGAAAAATCCATTTACCCCGGCTGGGTTTGATCCTGCAACCTTCGGATCTAGAGGCAGGCATACTGCATCTATATTACTGCAGCCAACAAATAACATAATAGCCCTAGTAGCACACTTCGTTGGCCCAACGGAGGGATTTGGTTGGCATGGAAGGGATATGTTGGGAAAAGGTTGGTTGTAATTTCCTCGGTTTTGCCAACGGATTTATTCGTTGGCTAAGCCTCCGTTGGCGTTACCAACCAACAGGATTGTTGCCCAGCAATACATTCCGTTGGAATATAATCGCATTTATGTTAAAATTAAAAAGTGTTGAAATAACATTATAAGTGTTAAATTTTCATTTCCTATAAAATAAAACAGTGTTAATTCATTAATTATTCGAGCTCTTTGTGCGCGTTACATGTTAAAAATTTACTTCTCCACCTCTTCCTGCCAGTATTCGGCAATTTCCGGCTTCGTTCATAGGTCATCACGTAGAGACGATGAAGATACAACGGTTATTCGCCATCTTGATATGTTGAAGAATCCGAATGGTGTTTTTACTTCTATTAATATTAGGGCCCTTTATTTGTTCTCTGAAAATAACGTTATCATATATTCACATCAAATGTTCAAAATACGAGATGTATATCCTTCTTACTATTTATCATGTATTACATATCTCTGTAGTAAATAGGCTAGAAGAATTCTCGATTTTATTGCAACGATCACTAATGGCGTAGTGGTTAAATCGATAGACTATAACACTAGCGGTCCTAGGATCGAATCCCCATAGGTGCGAATTTTATACGATAGGAATAGGTAGGTAGGGTGAAGGAGAGAAGGGAGGTAATAGGGAAAAGAGGAGGAAGAGAGGAGAAAACGGATGAAAGGGAAAATAAAAAATTAAATTTTCTGTGCTTCTAGTATTTCAGCCAGATGTCTCTGCGCTGCTAGTAGTTCCACCGTTACCTAATAGATGTCTCCCAACTGTTGGGATTTTGTTGTATATTGGTTGGCTACAGTTGGCAAATGGTTGGATAAAACGCTCCTTGGCAACGGAACCCTGACGGACATTCATAACCGTTGACCAACGAAACATGGCGATCATTTCCCAACATTGGCCCAACGATCTGTGCTACTAGGGAGCTTTACATAAAAGATCCCTTGGTGCACAGTTTTCATTATTTTTAACAAACATTCAGTAATACTAGAATAACATCATGTGAAACTTTCACACTTTCTCCCTCTGTGCCAAAGCCAGAAAAACAGAAATTTAGCTAAGTAATTAGGTCCCTTATTATACATTAATTTATAATCACATAACAAATACTTAAAAATGTTTGGCAATTTCACAGAATTCACTGATGTTTGAATCATGTTTATATATTATTAACTGAATATATAGGTTATACCGTCAGTTTAACATTCCGGTTCAGGTTATAATAATACAGCACAGCAAAACCACCTTCAAGGTGAAAACAATTCATTAGAAACTAGCACATACTGGCACATAAAAAAGTAAGGAGCGTAGGCTACTCACATTGAAGTTTAGTGTAGATTTAACAGTACTTTAGCTTCAGAGTTGACCATAATTGCTAGCATTTATCTTTTGTTTCATCGTTAGGAACTGTACATTGAATGAATCACTTTTGGGGCTGTGTCAAGATATCGAAACAAAACATTCTGTTCGACTTTAAAATATAACATTATAATTTTAATATTTTGACCAAAATAGTTATTATTACTCAACAGAATGCAACTTGGTTAAACTGGAGTGAAAAAATCTTTCAATTGATACCTTACATGTATGTAATTACTCAGTATTTTCTTCAAAAAGTTTAATTTGTTTACCGCTTTGTAGCAGCTTGGCCGCTGATTGACTTTGTTATTTTGAGTCCTCAACCACTAAATTTTAATCATCTCAAAATTAATCTGAAAGAATGTATCAGTAGTTCCCTATCTATCCTTCATGTGTAAATATTACGTACCTTGACAGATGTATGACATGTCTTGAGGACAGTGATCATTTGCTATTATTTGAACTCTATAAGATTTTGGGCCATCATCATAATCTGTAGCTTTACCATTTCCCTCTGGCAAATAGAATTCTCCAGTAGTTCCATTTATTCTAAATATATCACAGTTAAGACACTCAAAGTAAGGTGTGTTATACTTGGCTGAAAAAAATTATCATATTATTAATTTTATGAAATAAGTTATGGTTCAATATTCATATTTACAAGGGTCATTTCAAAAGTTCCGCACACTGTAAGATAGAATGGAAGAAAATAATTTATTTTGCAAAATATCTTTACTGGCCTTCAATATAATCTTCATTCTTGCTTATGACAGCTTCCCAATGTCTTGGCAATTTTTTTATTCTGGACAGGGCACCTTCGTTGTTGAGCTGTCTGATTACTCAGGTCGCCTCACTGGAAGCTTCATCAATTGTAACAAAACGTTTTCCAAGTCTATGGATGGGAAAGACTTCCCCACCCATCATACAGTCCTGATTTGAGCCCATCAGACTTTATTTGTTTCCCAAATTAAAGGAACCACTCCGTGGAAAACGTTTTGTTACAATTGATGAAGCTTCCAGTGAGGCGACCTGAGTAATCAGACAGCTCAACAACGAAGGTGCCCTATCCAGAATAAAAAAAATTGCCAAAACGTTGGGAAGCTGTCATAAGCAAGAATGAAGATTATATTGAAGGCCTGTAAAGGTATTTTGTAAAATAAATTATTTTCTTTAATTTTATCTTACAGTGGGCAGAACTTTTGAAATGACCCTTGTAATTTGCACAAAAACTGCCAACTTTATTAAAATACTTCAAAAGGAAAATTATCCGTTAACCTTTCCTCTGCTGAAGTGAAAAAATTAGAACTGTATGGATAATACTTATCAAGTCAAGCACAGTAAAAGTTTATGGATAAACATTTTGTTATGAGTAAAGTATTCACTTCAGACAAGCATGGTTACAATATGCACAGACAGTTATAGGATTTCCACCCTATTTGTATTTAAAAATTTGAAAGCTCAATAAATGTGGATATAACACACGATGATAATTTTATCAAGAAGTTAATAAAAAGTTCGATTCAAATCAGAGCCTTCCTAAAGAGAGATTCAGCAGTTGACAATGCAGCTGAAGATGATGACAGAAGTCCTTGAAACATGTTACTCTCCCCCCAGGAGTTGGTGGGATGCTAAATATCATCTACAGTGCACACCACTTATTGGGATCACTTCGGGACGCAGCTAATCTGATAATATTAACCGATTGATAACAGTAGCCGAAGGAATTAAATGAAGGTTATTTATTCATATGTAAGATAATACACTATAAAACAGAATTTAAAATATTTATTTATAAAATAATACGTAACTGTGAATCATTGAACAACTCATAGGCTAATACAGTAATAGACTGCAAGGAACTATTTTTTCAACCAGTAACAAAGTTTTTTTAAATTGTTTTTCCTTTCCTTTAGGAGTCAATTAACCAATACTCCATACTCAGTTAAGAGTTACAAGTGTTTTTGTGAGTCAGTACTCATCTGTGGTGAACACCGCATAGAAAAATATCTATCACCTGTCTGTTCAAGTCTTTTCATTTTATATTAGCTATCACTGCATGTCAACCCTTCAAATCAAAATCTTCAGCTTAACTTTAGGGTGAATCATGTTTTATTGTTTTAAAGATAAAATTAGGTAATGCCAACTCCTTCGAACTGGTCATCCTATGAGCTGGAAACAGAATTGCTATCTCCAGTACATCACAATACAGTTGAGAGAGAAATGAAACCCTTAAAAACAAAATGTTGAATGATGTACAGTACTTAGAAATAAAGCTCCAAAAAGAAAAATGTGATAACATAAACCGAATCTTCAATAGCAATAAACAGCATTTTTTCAATGTGTCAGTATTAATCCATACGGGACTTTATAAAAGTGATAACATTACCCAAATTGATAACAATATCTGCAGTTACATTAAGCGGGGTTCACTGTATTACTCATTTTTAAGTGGACTATGATATTGCTAAACAGTTTTCTCCTCATACCCTAATGCCAAGCAGTTCTGGACAAAACAGTTCATGAAAAATTCCTGTCATTGCCTAAAATTAACCCATGCCATCAAGTCCATAGCTGATCCTTTACCACTTCTACCACAATGGCTTTAGATGAATCATTTTATAACTTAAAACAATGAATGACCTTTTATACTCTTACCACTTATATCATTATCCCTTGCTTTTATAGTAACAAAGGATACGTTTTCTTCTTGACCTTCAAAAAATGTATATGGTCCATCATAACTGCCTGTTATATATGGATCTTCATCATTTATGTCTATTACGTTAATAGTCATCTGAAAATTAAGATAACATCAAAGGTAAGCAGTGATGGGAAAAGTACAACAAAAAAGTAATTGGGCCGAATTACAATTACCTGAGAGACATTTTGCAATTAATGCAATTACCAATTACTTTTTTCAAAAGGTAATGAGTAAAATTACAATTACAATTACTTTACAAAATGGCAGAACCTAAAAATTTATTTTCTTTTTGTTTTGTTTTGGGCACAAGGCCAGAAACTATTGGGCCATTCAGTGGTAAAGCTGCCCAAAATGTTACCAAGTCTCAAATGAATTATTAATGAACAAAAAACAAAAACACATTAATACCAAAATTTCCAGACAAATTGAGTAACTGTGTGTTATGCAGTATTACCTCTAACCATGACAGTTCATCCAGCAAAACCAACAAAGTGAGTAGAAGAAAGCAACGTTGTCAAACTCACAATTTGATACATGTCGATTTCTACAATGTAACGATTACTAAAATGTAACAATTACAATTTTACTTCCAGAATTAAATTTATTACAAGTAGAAATTACATTTTTCAAAAAGTAATAATTACAAGGAAACTGGACCAAAAAAGGAATTGTTACATGAAATCCAATTACTATTCCTAAGGATGGTTGGTTTAATTTCTTCAAAAATTATTTCTTTTGCTAAGATTTAAACATTTAAGCAGTATGACCTTTTGATATTGCATAATTATTTGGAAGATTTGAAAGTGCTCAAGGACACTAAAACTTAGACAATATAATACATTTAGGTATATAGTACAGAGATCGCCTAGAATATGAAAGCTTCGCAACCGTTAAATTCGAACATGCCGTTGGCAGTGCACATTCGTGGAGTGCTGAAGTCCACGGTGAAAAGATAGTCCTCGTCTCCACTCACTTTAGTTAACCAAGTGGATACCAGCATGATACTGTCAATGTTTTCAACTCAGCACGTTTCACTTGAATTTGAATTCCCGCCACCTCTGTCTGTGGCGTCGTCCATGCTTTCAGTTTGAGGGCGAGCTCTGTACATTTTAATGCAAAAAATAAAAAATGCTAACTTGGACCAAAAATGGTGAATATATCACCCCTTACCCCCTTAATTTACTTACACTCTTGTTTGACTCGTGCATTCCATCGCTTGCATATACTGTACAGGTGAAATTCTGAAATTCTTCATAATTTAATCTGTCATTTCCTGTATGAATTTCTCCTGATGTAGGAGTGGTAACAATTTTAAGATAGTCCTTTCCAGGATGTTCATCACAGCTGTAGAATAGAATGGATGATAATAATTAAGATAAAAGTTCCTTCACTCAAGCCTAAGATCTTCAGTTGTCCATGCTTATGCTCTACCAACTGAACTAGTTAGAGTTCAGGACATTTTGCAGATGGAATTTTTCTCCCATAATTAGCCGCTGGTCAACCTCACTGAAAGGTTTTATGCCATAACTATGAGTAGCGGCATCAATTTTCAGTGTCTATTTGACACAGGTCTGGGTCTATGCACCGCAAAACCCTGCAGTGCAGGGGCCTAGACTCCTGAGGGACCCAAGCGATTAGAAAATGCAGGGTGTTATTGCACAACATTGCAATATATTACCTACATATAGAGGAAACTTCGACCATCCAATTTGCAAACATATAAGCCCTGTACATAAGCGATACATCTGGTGTGGTACTTACATTAAATTATAAATAATGTTGTTATTATTAGGTCCATCTTCATCTGTTGCCACTATTGTTCTAAGTAGCATTCCAATATTGGTATTGTTTTCGTAAACATCAAGATTACTGATTTCTGGTAAGACAGGCTCATGATTATTTTCGTCCAAAATATTGATCGTCACTGTGGCTGCAACAGTAAATAACAATAATATTATTACAAAGCTCTAAACTTATTTTTGACAAGAACATGTTGGTATGGAAGAATCTTGCACAAAGTCGGAAAAGTAAATTTTCTGATTTCAATGGTTTCAACATCAGCATAAAATTCTGAGGTGGTAAAGCGTCAGCATGCGAAGCCTGAGGCTATCGGTTGGAATCCCAGTGTCAGAGGAATTTTTCTCCTATATTATTCTTTAGATGGTCTGAATTCAGCAGCAGTGACATTTTTTCTCCTGTTTTGTTGGGATGAGCTTCAGACCCAATGAGTAGGCTTACCTGAGGAGTTCTACTTTTATTCACATCCTAAAATACAGCAAGAGCACTCGACTAAGTGAAACATTCCTCAGATGAGGACCTGCTGCAATATGATCTATTTCTTTATAACTGAAAGACGCTTCCAGCTTTGTTGACTTAAAACAAGGGCATCGAAATCCAGACATAGTTCAATTTAGACTATTTTATTCTATATAATCAATAAGAATATTCTTCTTCACACATATTTTGTAAGTCAAAACTTACCAAAAGGACGATTGTTTCGGTGAGTGACTTCTCACCATCATCAGCTGTTCTCAACTGTCGTGTTTCCTTCTTTATCCACCAGATGTCCTCCATGTAGTAGAAATTTAGCAATGAGGTCATTGTCCTTTTGACATCCCAAAGGACAATGACCTCATTGCTAAATTTCTACTACATGGAGGACATCTGGTGGATAAAGAAGGAAACACGACAGTTGAGAACAGCTGATGATGGTGAGAAGTCACTCATCGAAACAATCGTCCTTTTGGTAAGTTTTGACTTACAAAATATGTGTGAAGAAGAATATTCTTATTGATTATATATAATATACACTTCACAATGTTTTCCCGATTAATTTAATCTATTTTATTCTGCTAAATTATTGTATAATATAAAATAAAATCAGATAAACTGATGTAACAAAGTGCCAGATTGCTTTTGTTTAATCAGTGATAATTGCAATTATGATATGCAGAAAATAAGTTATTTTTTAATTGATATCTGAGATAAGCTCCAGATCGATTCATTAAGCAGGGCTTACAGAAGAACAAAGGTCTAATTTGATAAGCGTATGTGAAGGAATATGTGGGTAGTGTTATTTGTCATAGCTACCTATATTGCAACTTCCAAAGCCGTTTATAAACACTGTAAAATAATATGTTGCCATGAGAATTGATTTGCATTTGATAAATTCTTTCTAATATATTACAAAAAAAAAAGGCACTAAATTGAGCATTACTCCAGCACTGGTCAACCAATTTGGTCCAATATCCATAGGCTTCTTCCCATGGATGTTATAAATGCGATGAAAATTTGATGAAGTGTATTTGAGTTATTGCGCATACAGACGTATGGACAGACGGGCAGACACTTTCCCGTCCCCCACACAGTCTCATAAAGTACTATTCTGGCACTTAATAATTAATTCACCATGAAAGAAATATACATACTACTCACCAGATGAAAATCTGTTGGACTCATTTAAAGCGGATGTGTTTTTGTCTTCTACTTTGATAACTAAGTTTAGAGTGTCAAATTTTCCCCAGTCAAAGCCACCATTCACACAAATGTCTTTTGCCTCTTCTTCATTTTCGTCCTCTGGCTCACAGAGTACAACAGATCTGTAAAATAAGAATTTCTGTAGTATCACAGTATTTGTCTACATTTGCCTGGATGAAATAGTCAATAAGATACTGATCTCCTGTTCCCAGGTATGCAGGTTTCAGAGGATGGTTGCTAAATCAAATAATGCAGCACACTATTGCTCCCACATCTACCAAATCTTGCATTGCTGTAATTCTCGACTTCATTACATTTGGATATATATGCATTCATGAACCAACTGAGCTAAGCTAGAGTTCACTTCACCTCTCATAGAAGAGAGGTTCCATCTGGTGCTGGTAGAGCAGTAGAGCAGTGGCAAGGATAGCCAAAGGTCCTGGATTCATATCCCAGTGTCAGAGGAATTATTCTTCTATAATATTCCCATGTAATGTCCAATAGAGACAATAATCTATGGTTGATGAATGCATATATATCTATCTTGAATGTTAACTGTACAATAACAGTGGAAGCCCGGTCACAAGAAATCACTAATTAGTGTGCCTCACAGTACTGCATATGGCATAACTTGTCTGTCAGTGAGGTAGACCATTAAGGGAAATCAGTCATAGGAGAGAGGTTCATCTGGCACTCTGAGTGAACACTGGCTTAGCTCAGCATGTAGAGCAGTGGCATGGATAGCCAACGGTCCTGGGTTCAAATCCCAGTGTCAGAGGAATTTTTCTCCTATAATATTCTTCACTACATTTATCGTTGGCCTATTAAAGGAATGCACAAACATGGGCTGAAGTTAAGACATTATTTTTACACTCACCAAGCAGTAGGGTTCCATGCAGAGGTATATATTGTCTCACACTCTCCTCCCTAAACCATTATGCTGACCTTTATTCATCGGCATTCGGAAATCCATTGTTGTTTAAAGCAAAATTATCAGATAAAATAACTAAAATAAAGTCAATAACCTACCATTGATGTGCATTACATTCATCAACAAACTCTTTTTTTATGACTTGAAATTTCAAAATTAGGGTGCATATTGGATTAATGGCGCATTAGACTCGAGTAATATATAATATATTTTAAAACATAGTTATAAATTTAAAAAAGAAAATGTTGCCCCATGAAGAATGTCAGTTGAAACATTAATTTTACTTTGACCAAAAATCTTGGACAAACGCATCTTCCCTCACTTTTACTGATTCCTCCAATTCAACCAAGAATTAATAATTATTGTTGGTATATCATAATAGAGTCAAGAAGGTATATGATTGTGAGCCGTCTGACAGGTAGCATGTAGAAAGAGACAGAGAGGATTTATGGAGTTGCCACAACATCGTGCAGAACTACTATGATCACTAGAGACCGGATTTTAAAGGGAAAATTTTTCCCCAAAAAAGGACGAATAAAGGGAAAATTATTGCCAAAAAAAGTTGGGGAAAAAAGGGAAAATTATTGCCAAAAAAGGTGGGAAAAAAGGGATATAAAAGTAAGAGAGTGTTAAAATTCAACAGAGAGATACATCTTTGTTTTATGTAAAGCCTTTGCTTGCTCTACAGCTGCTGATTCTGTAACATCTAATGACTGAAGAAATTTTTTGATCTTGTTGAAATTCTCACAGAGGAAAATAGCACACGAAATCCGTTTTCTCCACGTTGTTATAATGGGAAACTTAGGCAATGGCAAGCCTGTGATTTCCCTGTAACGCTCTATTCTGCTGGGAGGAATTATTTTTCCAATGGTGAATCAGTGAAAACAATTTTTAATGTTTTCATATTACCAAATACTGGGTAATTTACGAAATTTTCAAAATAAATTAGCGAAAAAGGTACTGGAAAGGGAAAGTTCCTAAAAAAAGGGAAATGGGCCTAAAAAAGGAAAAAAAGGGACGTTAAAACCAGGTCATTTGCAGTTGAAAGTTACTCAGTAATGTCCTGTTCAATTTTATCACGTTTTGTGATGAAATATTAAAAATGGAATTCCCTTTAAAATCCGGTCTCTAATGATCACATAGGCCATAAGGTCAATATTGGCTCTATGCTACTGATATTATTTTGGCAATGTAGTTAGACAAAGGTCGTGTGAGGCATTCTCCTTCCCTTGCGTCTTTAGAAGGAAGTGATGCATTGTGCATAAAACTATGCATTTGTCATTTTATGAAACTAATAATATATGCCCCAGTATTAGGAAACTAGTATCAAAACTATATACTAACTCATAATATAAACTAAAATGCTAAACTTCAGAACAATGTGACTGCCATCTCAGCTGAGCCAAACCAAGTGGGACCAAGCCTACAAAGTCGCCAATATTACAAACATGAGTACATGTCGATTGAAGTCTGAATATAAGTGACACGACAGGCCATGCTAGTGTAGTACTCCATAATCCCATATGAAATAACATATCCATAATACGATGGTAAATACAAGACGATAAATAAAATCAGTATTAGCAGGAGTTACCAGTACATTAAGAAATTATTACAAACTAAAGGATTGAACTACTTTGTGTAATGATATTTTATGAGAGGTGTGGAAGGGTAAAAAGGCTTCTTCATTAAGTTAAGTAATGACAAGTAAATTCTACGTCAGTGACAGGTTATGTTAGGTTAGGAACAATTGTATTAGTTTAGCAGTTATATTATTACCCTAGTAGCACAGATCGTTGGGCCAATGTTGGGGAATGATCGCCATGTTTCGTTGGTCAACGGTTAGGAATGTCCGTCGGGGTTCGGTTGCCAAGAAGCGTTTTATCCAACCAAATGCCAACTGTAGCCAACCAATATACAACAAAATCCCAACAGTTGAGAGACATCTATTAGGTAATGGTGGAACTACCACGCAGCGCAGCGCAGAGACATCTGGCGGAAATACTAGAAGCACACAAAATTTAATTTTTTATTTTCCCTTTCGCATCCCTTTTCTCCTCTTTTCCCTATTAACTACCTTCTCTCCTTCACCCTACCTACCTATTCCTATCGTTTAAAATTCGCACCTATGGGGATTCGATCTCGGAACCGCTAGCGTTATAGTCTATCGCTTTAGCCACTACGCTATTAGTGATGGTTGAAATAGAAATCGAGAATTCTTCTAGCCTATTTACTACAGAGATGTGTAATACATGATAAATAGTAAGAAGGATATACATCTCGTATTTTGAATATTTGAAGTGAATATATGATAACGTTATTTTCAGAGAACAAATAAAGAGCCCTAATATTAATAGAAGTAAAAACACCATTCGGATTCTTCAACATATCAAGATGGCGAATAACTGTTGTATCTTCATGTCTTCGTTTCTGTTCTGTGTTCGTGATGACCCGAACTACGCCGGAAATTGCCGAAGACTAGCAGGAAGAGGTGGAGCGAAGTAAATTTTTATCATGTAACGCGCACAAAGAGCTCGAATAATTAATGAATTAAAACTGTTTTATTTTATAGGAAATGAAAATTTAACGCTTATAATGTTATTTCAACACTTTTTAATTTTAACAAAAATGCGATCACATTACAACGAGATTTATTGTTGGGCCAGCAATCATAACCCCAACGGTAGGAACGGTAGGAAGAGCCCTCGTTGGCCTAACGTCATAACCCCAACGGTAGGACTTGGCGCATGACGCAACGGAAACGTAACGTGGGCTAACCGAGGAAATTACAACGAACGTTTTCCCAACATATCCCAACCATGCCAACGAAATCCCTCCGTTAGGCCAACGAAGTGTGCTATTAGGGTATATTATATTAGTTTAGTATTCTGAATAGTTTATGTGCCTTATAACAATCTTTTACAAAAGGGTGTGGAAGGCTAAAAAAGCTTCTACATTAAGGTACATAATGACAGCTAAATTCTAGGTCAGCGACAGGTTATGTTAGGTTAGGAACAGTTATATTAGTTTAGCAGCAATGCACTGAATAGCACAGGGTTTAGTGTGTCCCATATTGAAACTCTTCTGTGATGGGAAATTTTACCACTGTGCCAGCCGTTCCTCGTGTGTTCTTCGCAGCTCGGAGGGGCACAATCGCTAATGGCAGAGCATAGGCCTACCTCTCTGTGCTGGCTATGCTATTTTGAAAGAGTTCCAACTAAACTCCATGGCACTGCATCCCTGAAGGGACTATGCCTACCATCCAACCACTGTTCAAAGTTCAAATTTCCAAGGAACTTACTGTGGTGCACTTAGAATTTTTTTTTTAATTTCTTTTTTTAAATTTTTTATTGATACAAATTTATTACAAATTACAAATTAAAAAGGTAAAGGATATATAATGCTTATTAGGCTATAAGTTTACTGTTACATTGAGCAGTCTCCCTCCCAATAAAAGACATCTCCCAGATACGGACAGATTGTTATGTCCCTTTCATGTCCGTAAATGAGAGGTTTCACTGTATAACCATAGTTCATGCCTCTTGGTGCATATTACCATGATATGCCAGTAATTAGGTGTAATTGTAAGCCCGCACATTGGGAATATAAATAGACAACAGGCTCACTTACTCATTAAACACACCAGAAGTTTGTTGTACTCCAGATTTAGTTGCTGACGACCTTTCCCAGTCAATAGTGATCTCCAGTTCTGGATGTGTATCTTTATCAGAAGCAGTTACAGTCAATATGTGCGTGTCTTTCTCAGTAGTTTCGTTCCAGTAGAGCTGACTTGAAGGCTGAAAACGAAATATTAACTCTTAAGGATTGCATATCCATGAGGACTTGTGCTGTGTAGCATTTTATTGCTTAGTTAATTGCATAGGGATCGATCCATATGAAATCAACCAATTTAATTTGAAATGTTGCTGGCATTTTTTTTTTTTTTTTACCTATGTTTGTAATATGATCAGAAAGTTGAAAACAGGTATTCATTACTTTTTTAGATGTTCAGTTTTCTTTTAATAGTGGCCATTTTGTATTGGTGTGTCAGCCTATTTTGCATTTTACAGAGGTTTGCATTAAGTTAAACTCTGTACAGTTCCTTGTTTTTTTTATAGATATTTGGTTCAAACAAAAAACCATGTTAAAGAGCATAAAACATTTTCTGTATAGTATATATAGGACCACTTAATTTAAATAAACATAAACAATAGGTAAATGTTAAGTTTTCAAAATAAAAATCTTCTTCTTCTTCTCTTCCAGGATGATCCTCATATCGAGGTTTTCCCTGCACCATACAATCAATTATAAAAATAAAAAAAAATAAAAAAAATGTCTCTTTTAAAATTAAAAATGTTACAGATACAATGATAAAACGAAGACTCACCTTCAATTTTTTCTGGATATAGTGTTTTCAGTATACTACTTCCCTAAAACATTTCAGATCTGAGAGTTACATCCTTTTTGTTTAATGGGTCTTCAAATACTGTGATTTTTTTAAAATCAGGTATTTTCAATCTGAAATATCACTTTAAAAATAAACATTTTTCAGAAAACAATCTTTCATTGTGTTATAATAAGTAGTTAAAATTTCATCGCTGAGATTTTATTAGTTTTCAGTTATAAATTTTTAAATATAGCTATAATTTCAGGAAATGCTGTTAAGTCCAGATGATACATACAGCTATAACACAAACTTTTCCTTGTAACCTGTAATTAGTGTTTTTTAAATGTATAAGTTTTCAATTTTATGGTCAGTCTTGGAAGCAGGTATCAATACAAAATTCTACTTGGGATTCAGGACACCAGCATCTATCCTGTCTCCTGTCATCCATTTTTGTGTTTTGTGTTTTTTGCTTTTACCCCATCATGGGTGGTATTTTTTCTAAGAAAAGTCTCTATGTGACGGATTAGGGGGGAAATTTATGATAGGCTGATCTTGTTTGCGAATGTTACTGCCCTCTCACATTTATTGAAAAGAGAAGTAATTGTCTGAAATGTGGGCAAGAATTTCTTAGGTATTGCCAACTGTCCCCCCCCCCATTTTACAGTTAGCAGAGCAAAAATATATTTCTGCTCATGATCTGGGTTTTTCAGTGTGTAAATAGTTTCAAATTTTGACAATGCAAGACTGAAATATGTCCATTAACAGACTGGCTTGCTCAGTGCATTCCTAGTATGTCAAACCGCCACAAAGAAAGAACACATGCATTTCTTTCTTAGCACGTCAAACCAACTCTTAAGGTAGAAATATTATGGAAACCCTATACATCCCTACTGCCGAGTTGGGTAACTAATTCCCAGCAAATGTCTGTTAATTTTGTTGGTTCATCCCATTTTCCAAATGAATTTCCATAACAGTTTGCACTCATCAAATAACATCTGAAATTAACCCATGCTGATACAACTGGCTATTAGTGTATAATATAACAATTAACAGAGAAATTGTTTTTCTGATCTTAGAAACGTACTGAATAAGATACATCAATTGCATCATAACTCACCAAACGCAATTCAGGCCTCTCATCATTGACATCAATTATGCTCAGAGTTATTTGAGCGTAGCCAGTGAAATTTCCATCAAATGCTGTTGCAGACACAATTATTTCAGGCTGTCTTTCATAGTCGAAAACCACATTTGTATAAAGTTCACCATTTTGTTTATACTCAAGGTATGAAGTCCCACTTGTCAATGAATAAGTGATTTTGTCACCGTCTTTATCAGTGGCAATCACAGAGTTGATAAAAGTATTTATGTTTTCATTTTCAATAACAGAGAAATGATATGTTTCCTGCTCAAATTGTGGAGCGTTGTCATTTACATTTTCCACTGTTATTTTCACTTCAGTTGATCCAAAATGACTGTTATTAGCTCTTTCAGTAGCAATGATCTGAAAAAAAAAAATTAAATTATCCTCAAGATCCTAGTATTATTGATTTTTGAATAGACTATTCCACTCATACGCCGCATGTTATGATATTAACCAATAATGTTTAGAAATTCCTTGGATATAGACCAATCACGATCGTTTATCTTATAAAATACTTGCTATTAATATGAGGATAATGCCACAGCAAAAATCAGAATGGATAAAGAAGGAGAGGAATTTCCACTCCAGAAAGGCGTCAAACAGGGCGACCCAATTTCACCCAAGCTCTTCACCAGCCTGTTAGAAGAAGTGTTTAAGGAACTGGAATGGGATGAGCTAGGGATAAACATAAATGGACGTAACCGCACGCACTTAAGATTCGCAGATGATATTGTAATATTCTCAAAATCAGCAGAAGAACTCAGAAAACAATTTTTTTTTTTTTTGTGTGCCCACCCTTTCCCCCGGAGTGCCTAGCAATGAAGCCAAAAACTCCGGTCAAACCAAATTTTGGTGACCATTTGTGCTGTGTGTTCCTATAGTGCCCTTGTGTGCATCCATGTGGGATGATTGAGGTTATGTCGTTTTGGGCTGTGTGCTTGTACAAGTGTCTTTATTTTGAGTTAGTGTTTGCCTTGCGCTGATCGGCTTTTAGTGCTGTGTTGGGTAGTGTGCTGCGTGTGAGGACTCAGAAAACAACTGGTGGAACTAAACGAGGCAAGCAAGAAAGTAGGTCTCAACATGAACCCCAGCAAGATGACTAACGACCAGGAAGCAGCAGTTATCGTGGATGCCCACCCCTTGGACTATGTACAGGAATACATCTACCTTGGACAAACAGTATCCTTCCACAATACCAGCACGAAAGAAATCAAGAGCAGAATAGCGCAAGCATGGAGGAAATTCTGGGCCCTAAAATTTATACTGGGTGACAAACAACAAACACTAGCAACAAAAAGACTCGTCTTAGAACGCTGCATCAACCCTGTACTGTTATATGGGTGTCAGACTTGGTCCATGACTGAAAACGACAAAACGATGTTGAGGAGGTGCCAGAGAAAAATGGAACGTACAATAACAAACATCTCCCTGCATGACAGAATTAGAAGCGAAGAGGTTAGACGTAAGACAGGAATGACAGACATCATAGAGACTGCACTTCGACTGAAATGGAAATGGGGCGGCCACCTCTGCCGAATGGACCAAGCAAAATGGACACAGGCAGTCACAATGTGGGACCCAAGGACTGGCAGGAGATCCGTCGGAAGGCCGCGGGTACGATGGGCTGATTTATTCAAGAAGATAGCGGGTGGCCAGTGGTCCAGAGTAGCAAAATGCCGACACACATGGAAAGAGTTAGAGAAACGACTACTCCACGCCGGACATGAATAACGGACACTATACTTCAACAAACAGATGTGACAAGTGAAAGTGAAATCAAGCATGGAAATAAACACACAATGTGAAAGTTCAATCTGTCAGGAGTAGCTCCCCTGGCAGGTTCAAAAGTGAGCTCACCCTGCATCACAGCAGGAGGCCCTTGCCCATAAAGGGATGACACGGGCTTATTCTTATTCTTATTCTTTAATATGAGGATGCAATTTTAACTGATAAAATCGTTACTTCACACGTAAGGCATCAACGTGCGGTGATTAATATGTCAAATGCTGCCATTAAGTAGCATGAAAACACTATTTTATACAACCTAACTTGTTTGGAAATTGAAATAACATATATGTTCATTGATTAAAAACACAATTTTGATTCAGTGCAAGCCAATTCATGTGCTTTTAAAGCATTTTGATGTAAGCAACTATCATGATGCCTTCCATCTTGTGATAAGCACTATTGGTAGCATTGGGACTGTTCATTCATCTAATATGCTATGATTTTACAGCTGACAGAATATTGGCGACAAAGTAAGAAAATAATTATTATTTACTAAATCCGTTACAGTTTATTCATGGAATAGTCTTAATAAGTTCTACTCAAGATTAGGAGTTTCATCAGATAAATTTTCTCGAACTTAGTCCTCTCAAATATATTGAAAACTCATAATCTCTCGTGGGATTACCTATGATAACATATTACCTGTATACGATATTACGACATGCTCAGTGATATGTTTACTTCCATTCCGCACACATCGTATAATTATTTATATCTTATGCCATTGTGAAAACATAAGTTCTGTTAAGTAAGTTGCTTGCTTTCACATTTATATCATAGATGTTTTACAACATACATCTAGCAAACAAGATTTCATTTATTTTTGTCATGGCAAATTTCTTGATTATGAAGAAAATCAAGTGACATAAGTTACTAAATACAAAACATATTTTATAACCTAATTAATTAAGCCGTTGTACTTTTCATGTACATAATGTATGATGATGTACAGAACATACAGTAAGTAAAAGAAATAGGCATAACCTCTAATAATTTGTATTATAGAAGAAATTTGCAAGACAGGGCCTTCAGAACTTACGTCACCAATAAAGAAACGTGCGAGGAAAAGTTTGTCCAGCGGCGAAAAGATACAGATTGTAAATGTATACAATACATTGGGAATTGAACCCAGGGCCCTTGGCGCTTAATTTACAAAAGAAAGCTCAATTGACTTTAATGTATATAATTGACTAAACAGTGTCAAAACTGAACTCTTGTGAACTATGCTTTGTACTTTCTCACTCGGTTGTTCATTTTTGCTCCATGCACATCTTGGATCAAGTATAGATGAGTTGTTGTGTTCAGTTCTAAAGTTGTGGAGCTGTTGGTATCAAATGATACCAACAGCTCCAACAATCCTCTAGATTCAAAATCCCCTAAACGCCAAATTATATTTTCTTCCTTTTATACATCACCAGATTTGTATGGATGGCTTAAATTGGTTTATTTATATGTGAGGTTCAAAACCCCCTAAAGTACTATATAATGCCATGTTGAAAATCAGAGTTAAGTTCAAAAACCCCCCTATCCCACACTTTAAACTTGAAAAACACATCTATTTTTGAATGGTGTTTAGGGGGTTTTGAATCTAGAGGATTCAATTTTTGTCCATTTAATTATTTTCATGACCTCAAAATTAAATAAGGATTTGATATAACCCAAAAACTAAATTTCATAATGATTAACTAAAGTAAAATTTCTGACTTACATTGAATACCAGATCTCTGCAGCCTTTTTCATAATCCAGTAGGTTTGGATAATTTACGGAAAGCTCGATTGGTTGTTCTAGGTAACCAACTCCAGGTACAACAGCAAAGGCACCTACACACTCGCTGTTCTTTATATTATCCAAAGTAATATCAAACTGTCCCATAAGACCCTGTTCAAAAGAAATATCACAATAAGTATAACATAATCATCGTACTGTTGAACCCTCATGCTGCAGCGCCAATTATTAAGGCGCAATTTTGCTACCTGTGTTTACTTCTATACCAAATTTTCTCACAATAAAATAGATAAAATATGAAATATCACATGTATTATTATTAAGTACAATCTACTCTTATACAATTCAACGGCCCTAAATAGCGTGCTCATTCGTTCGCCCACTTCGTGAGACATCGGGTATACTCGGCAATGTTCATCTCTCGCAGTCTAAACTTTCACAAAGAGTAAAAACTTAGGTGTTCACCACAGATCAGTATAGACTTCCAAAAACACTTGTAACTCGTAACTGAGTATGGAGTATTGGTTAATGGACTTCTAAAGGAAAGTAAAGGCAATTAAAAACCTTGTTACTGATTGAAAAAATAGTTGCTTCCAGTCTATTACTGTATTAGGCTATGAATGGTTCATTGATTCACAGTTACGTATTATTGTATGAATAAATAGCTTTTAATTCTGTTTTATAGTGTATTATTTTATGTATGAGTAAATAACCTTCATTTAATTCTTTCGGCTACTGTTATCATTTGGTTAATATTATCAGAATAGCTGCATCCCGAAGTGATCACAATAAGTGGCATGCACTGTAGTCTCCAGAGAAAACTTACGCTGTCTTTGTCTTGAACTGTAATATTGGCTGCGAAGGGTACAAATCCTGAAAAGTCTTCTTTAATAGTTGCCTCTAATTTGGCAGGAGTAATTTTTGGTACATTCTTATTCACCGCTTGCACCTGCACCACATATGATAGTTCACCTGTGTGTTCTGCACTGTCCTGAAAAAGATCACAATAAATGAAGTCTTGCTTTGTCACTAATAGCACAAATATTAAAATGTTAAAACCTGTGTGATCCAGTGAATAAAGTTGACTTATTGCTGGCGCTATTTAGATACTGGTTTAGGCCAAAGAGACAGTGAATAATAGAACAACGTATGAATATAAAAATATTGCCTGAATATTATGAAGTCCTGTTGTTAAAATTCCTGGGCCTATGTTGACTTTGTGAGAGAGCAGTTCCGCTGAGCTTGTGGACTCTCATTATTTCCAGTCTATGCCATGCAGTTTTTATTGACATTTTCAAGTGTGAAAAGTTTCATATATTTGTAACTATATGCCAATGCTAATAATATAATAAACTGTAATTGTTTCCACAAAGTTCACCAGGGTGTTTTTTAAGGTTAGATTTTGTTTTCCTTATTATAGGCCTACATATTGGGTTCATAAGGAGTAGGCTAACAATCATTCTCAAATAAATACTTTCCCCCTTTGAACCAATATGAAATTCATTGACTTACTTTAACTTGAAGAGTGAGTGAATGCACTGGTGCGGTGATGAAGTCCAGTTCTGTTTCTATTTCCAGAACAGCTCCAATGCATTTTGTCTCACTTCCACATGTACTCGTGCCACTTTCCTTTAACCCAATTTTGTTGTCAATGGCCCCCTGAAAAGAAGTGAAGAGCAAAGTGGTAACTTAAAAATCCATCTGTATGTAGTAAACTATTCATAATATAAAATAAATAATTAGTTACAAGTGTAGGCCTACTACAGTTATATAGTTTAATTGAAACCCAAGTTTTCAGACTTTGACTTAAAACTACTAATAAAGTAATGAAATTTGCTATAAGAGTTAGATATATCCTTGCTAGTTGTAGAAGAACTAGCATTTTTAGCATGATCATTAGTAATATTCATAAAAAAAGAGCCATATTGAATTAATAATCAATGAAATGCAGTAAAACTCCACCTTTCAGTATTAAAGTTTTTTAATTATCATATATATTTTGACCAGCTTGTGGTCATCTTCAGTGATACATACGGTAGTATGATGTTAAACAACATCATGTTGTATCATCTTCAGTGATACATAAGGTAGATGATGTTAAACAACATGATGTTGTTGTTTAACATCATACTACCTTATGTATCACTGAAGATGACCACAAGCTGGTCGAAATATATATGATAATTAAAAAACTTTAATATTGAAAGGTGGAGTTTTACTGCATTTCATTGTGATCATCAGTGGTCTAGAGGAATATTTAGAATGGGACTGGGAGCCATGCTTGGGAAGCAGAGTTGTTCTCACATTAAACTGAAAACTCTCGTTTGATTTGCATCCAGAACAAATTTTCCTCCACAGAATAATTAAATTATTGTTATTTTTTTGTTATTGTTGTTGTTGTTATTCATGCAAGTATTAGAGAATCTAGTGTGTCAATAATAATAACGTGTTTCAGCCAGTTTTTTTGCTCATAACTTGCAAACGAAAGCAAAAATTAAAAATCCATCTTTGAGGTGTATTTGGACCCTTTTCAGTCCATAAATGTTAGTATGGACATGAGCAATGAGCATCGCTCACAGACAGCCAAACAAACACTTCTTCTTATTAAATAGATACGCTGGGATTCCCAAAAGCAACTTCCTGCACCTCGTAGTCTGCAAGAGCCTTGTCATTGTCACTGTACTTACTTCTGAATTGAAGACTGTGAACTTCATGCCTGACATAATGTTGTCTGCATCAGTAACTTTGAAGAGACAGTCTGTTTCACCTTTGAATGTTTCCTGCAATATGAATATACAGGGTGTTAATGAATAACACCGAAATATTTTACCTGTGTATAGAGGGGACATAGACAAACAACTTTTATTAGGAGATTTTTGCTCTATAGATTCAATTTTTCCTGTTACAGCATAAGATCTCCCAGAGCATGGCTGCCACTGGCTTCTAACATTAGAAAAAGAATCAAAACAAAGGAAGTTCGTAGTTAACACTGTAATCAGTAGTTATGAATAAAAGAAGACTAATACACTGGTGGCCAGTCATGTGATTAGTCTGTAAATTTTGCAGATTATGAAATCTCTAAATTATGATATAGCTGTGGATGAATGATTAAGAATCAGGTTTTTATCGATCACTAGGAAGTCATGAAGTCGGTTTAATGAAAAGTGTTACCCTATTTCGCATAATTATTGACTTATGAGCATCAAATTATAATGACTTGATGCCCTGTACCATACACATTTTATGTCATAGAGCAAAAATCTCCAAATAAAAGTTTCTTGTCTATGTCCCCTCTATGTCTATGTATATTTCGGTGTTATTCATTAACACCCTGTATTATTAAATATTATAGTAATGTGTGCATATTCATATTTATAACAAGTTACTTAAAAAATGCTAGTAAGTAATAAATTATAATGAATCAACAAATGTACCAGAGAAATTATATTATGTGTAAATACAATAAACTTACCAATATAACACATGTAGATGTAACTGGAGTGATGTAAGGGGGTTCATCATCCACATTAACAATCTGTACATTCACCCTTTCTTGTTGGTCTAAGATCACTGTGAAATCGTAAAGATGCTTTTCTTCTCTTTCATAGTTTTGTACATTCTTTATAATCATGACCCATTTGTCTTCTTGCAACTCAAAATCTAAACCCAGCTGGTCAAAGTCAGTGCCCATTACCCCAGGCTTGTCAGTGCCTATAAGAGAATGGTCGTGATTAGCATACTGGGAGACTCCAGGGAGTTCTAAGTTTAAAATTGATAAGGAAAAAAAAGGCTTTTCTCATAACATGAGAATAAAAACCATGACATTTTAACATAAAGAATTCCCTTACTTATCTCTGCTTTTGCACAGATTTTGCAACAAATCAATTATAAATCAGTAGCTGTGAAAAGGTTAAAATCTGTCTTATGGTGGGGCACTTGCTAAAACTGCATGTATTGGAAATAGATGTACTAATAATGGAAATATGTGAAATCTGGACAAATGAATGTAGAAACCACGATCTCAGTACAACACCACCTGAACAGAAAGTGGGAAAATTCAAATATAAGTCGCACCTTGGGATGAATTAGTCCCACCCAACCCACCCTCACCGATGCAGTTTCTTTTCTACCACGATCTAGTGAATTCTTCTGTCCTCGTATTATGAAGAAACTCATGATTGGACGTTGGAGGTGTGATGTCATACCATTAGACAAGAGGTGAAAGGCTGACAAACCTCACGGGAGATGTAATATGGCACATTTTCGAAACCTACAAACAGTGTATCTTACATTATTCGAAAATTCAAGGGTACTTCGCCACGGCTGCTGCCTCCGCTGCCCACACTTAACTATGTGGTTAGTATTATGCATTATTTAGCTATATGTAGAGGTGGATACAAGGCACTTGTGACAATGTACAAGGACAGTGGGTACAAGGCACTTGCTACAATATACAAGGACAGTTGGTCATTCTGCTTCACTCAGAAACAAAATACATCACACGGTCCGTGCAAATGTGAATATCGAATGGGTGAAGCTTAAGGGGCAACTTATATTTGGATTTCGCCCAGAAGGCTTTTGTAGGGGTTGATATTAATGATACATATGTCTACCCTCCTGCTATCTGGCAATGCGAAGTCATGGGACAGAGCTAGGTGATGCTGCAGCCGGACGTTAGACCCTGCAAGGGATGTAATAGTATCATGAATTTTAATACTATTTATTACTATATAAATATTACCTGTATATTCATTAACAATGGCAATCACCATATTTTCTGCATTGTTTTCATTCAGGTTTATCGTTGTTGTTAAACCGCTGTGTGTCACGTTGACATTATAATCACCTTCATCAGGATCAATAAATGGAGATGCTGTAAAACAGAGAAAGACATAATTATGTTAATGTTTCACATTTTCAAGGGGAGGTGATACCTCATGTATTAACAATGTTTTGGAGGCCTACATTTGTCCAGCAGTCTAAATATATCCATCTGAACCTGTATGAACATTCTTATCCATACTGCTGGCTTAAGATGCACATTTATCTTATGAGGCTCCATGGCTAACAATAAGCTTTGCCAATTAAACAGTCAGCTTCGTCATCAGAACGTCCCATCTTAAACACGGCAGTAAATTTGCATTTTCTTTTCCCCATTTATGAACTGAACGCATAAAATGAAACTCGCAGCATGATACAGTAGGCCTACTTAATATTCCGTAACATTCTGATTATTACTACCGACAGCAGGATCTAATTTAGAAATGTCCTTTAAAGAGATTATTACAGAAAGGGTATTAATAAGAGGGAAACGTGCAGAAGTGTGCAAAAATATTATGATTTAAGTGGAATTTAGATTGGGATACGATGCTCAGAAACATCATTTGGTAAATTCTGGAAATACATCCCTTTCCACTTGTTCAAAAATAGTTTAAACAAAAAATAAGGACATATTGTATGTTTTGAAAAATAAATAAGTATGCCAGGACATCCTTAAAATATAAGGATACGTCCTGCTAAATAAAGACATCTCGTAACCTTATTCATACATCCAAAACATCAAAACCCACAAATACTGCCTTGGGAGCCCTACACTAGATTATTTGATTGAAGGACTCATTTGGGTTTTATGTTTGTCAATTTAAACACTTGTGAAGCAGCACAGAATAAGTTTGACTTTTAAACACAGGTTTTATTATATCAAAAACTGTCATAGCCAGGTAGTGAATGTTGGTGCATAGGCCTTTAGTTATCATCTGTCTCAACAGCCTGATTGAAATTACACCAGGATGATATTCCTTTGGGACATGGTCCATGTTGTGGATTTTGATCGGTGTAAGCTTTGTAAAAAAATGTAATTCTCACATCTCTTTTCATATTGTCGTATTGTTAAATGGCATTTAAATGTCAGTTATATAGCTTTAGAGGCCACTTTGATAACTAACTTATGAAATACTGTAAAGTATATATATTTAATTCAGAATAAAAACGCTCAGGGCAGAAAAGCAATATCCCTATTAAATGGAATACTGTGCGACAAACATATCACGAGAAGGAAGAAACAGTATATTTATGAATAAAGACTTTGTGGAACTTTATACAGTGAAGCAACTATAATAAAATTAATTTACTATATGAGTTGACATAAACACACTTTTTGCTTCACTTACCACATTTTGGTATGATGCATTGTGAGTTGACAGAGTATTTGAAAATGGGGAGGAGGCTCCTTGAAAAGCGTCATACCAAAATGTGGTAAGTGAAGCAAAAAGTGTGTTTATGTCAACTCATATGAAGGGTCAGGGGAAAAAAGCAGGAGAGTCAATGTTTTTACAAACTGAGAAAAAAGCGATTTTAATGTTCAAATTGTTATGACATCAATGTATCTACACATAAAATAATTATGATTTCTGAAAAATGAAGTCTTGGATTCAGGAAATGTGGAATCATAGCTGTTGGCAACCAGTTTGTCCCCATAAAGATGTAATTCCACGAAACCCTGTCAAAGGTACCTTTTGAAGTGGAAAAAAGCAGGTAAGTCAAGTGGAACAGACTCACATCACTTAGACATTGGGCAGCTGACTGAAGAATTTGACAGCATGAGGACTACAAAACTTCATAAGATTTTGTATATCTTTAAATTTTTTTCTTGAAATCGGCAGGAGACCTAGAATAAAGAAAGAAAATATCTGATAAATTGTGATAAACTATTGCAGGAGACAATTTTTTTTAAAAATGCTACACATACCATTATAAGCTGGAATTGGAAGTTCAAATAGCCCATCCTCCAATGGTTGGCCTTGTCGAGGTGCCCTTATAATCCCAGTTCACATCCCTCCATAGTATGTCGTGCGATATTGCAGCATACGGCTGTGGTTGGATGCAGAAGATATTACTTTAATAGGCTGTGTTTTGAAAGGGCACTTTGCAGCGTACTTTGAGTCCAACATTGTCTTCCAGTCTAACACCATTTGTTGGGTAACGCTGACCACAGTGAAAGGGGATGGTTTACATCTTGATGCTTTCACCATTTCTTTGAAATCCTCAGGTGTTTCCATCAATGCTTTTAGATTCCATAAACCTACGTTTTTATCGCACTCCAAGTACGAATGGCCGCGGATACGGAATGTCAGTGTGATTTTCTTGAGGCCAGCAATTTGATTGCTTGTTATATAATTAATGAAGCCAGTTGAGACACCATTGACTCGCCTGCTTCTTTCCTCTTTGCGCTTGACTTCCCTAGTTCTTTCCCCTTACAGTGAAACTTTGACTGCTAATTTCTCCCGACTGGTCTGCTTTTTTTCCGCTTTCGACCTTTCAGCTGATGGGTATGATGAATCTGAAGCAAACTGTAACGATATCTCCATTTTTTTAAAAAAGTGACTTACCTGGTTTTTTCCCCCGACCCTTCATATAGTAAATTTATTTTATTTTAGTATATTTATAATTCAGTAGTTAAGAAAATAGTACAATACGGTTCAGAAATTTGGTCAATTAAAAAGAGAGAGGAAAGGAAATTATTAGCAACAGAAATTGATTTTTGGAGAAAAGCAAACAGAACTTCTAGGGTGGAAAGAATTAGAAATGAAGAAATTCGGGAACAAATGGAAGTGCAACATGCTACAAGAGATGAAATTAAGGAAAAGCAACTCGTATGTTATGGTCATCTGAGAAGGATGGGGAGGAGAGATTACCAAAGAAGATCTTCGGATGGAACCCTCCGGGCAGAAAGAAGAGAGGCAGACCAAAGAAGACATGGTTTAATGGGATGCAAGAAGACATGAAGGAGAAAAACATTCCTGAGAATCTATGGGAGGATAGAGGGGTTTGGAGATTGAGAATATAGAAGATGTAAAACTTTAAAAAAACCGTGATGATGATAATGTTGATATATTTAACTACCTTAATCAGTAAAGAAAAGCAAAATTTGATTTTTTTTTTACCCTAAACACTGTGCCACCTCTTCAATTAATTAACGATACATGTTTATGTAGATAATAGCAGATAGATACCATACTTGAAATGTTGTATCCTTCAATAGGCATAATTGGGCTGGGAATATGATGACCACAAATGCCCTATAAACGAGACATTTATGACCTTATAATAATTAAAAACACCTAACAATTATAAAAAAATACCTATAAATTAATTTTATATTCTAAAGTCGCCCCAAAAATAATGCTAAATAATATACTACCCATAAATAAAATTCTAGCATATTCAGCCAAAAAATTTAATGCGAATCCCCCACTTCTATACTCCACATTAAATCCAGAAATTAATTTCAGATTCACCTTCAGCAAAATCAAAAGGAGTACGTACCATATCGACATTGAAGGCTGTAGGCCTACTACAATGTTTGTTATTTTACTTTGTATGATTTTTTCTAAATGTTGTACATAAATTATTATTTTTTCCTTGAATAATAATCTTACTTTCTAACGTCATAAACATCCGATCCTTAATCATCATCCATCATCATCATCAATAATTGAATAAAACTCATTTTATCCCATAAAAAAATTAATCTCTTACGGTGAAAATTGCAGCTTACCTTGTGTAACCACTAAAGAAGAAAGAATCAAACAAGACAACAGGTAGGATACAATCCCAGCATTCATTATGCCTGAAAAAAAATTACAGTTTTTAAAATTAGGCTCCTTGTAACAAAATTAATAGTCGTTCTCAATCAGTGGTGCCCCCAGAATTTTTTCTGCAGGTGGGCTAGAAGAATGTAAAGGTGGGCCATGAGTGTATGTATTTGCAATCAAATTTCTCTAAATTGAAAAATAACTTAATTAAATTCATATCACACTAATGTATGTTAAATATTTTGCTCTATAATAGTTTGATGAACTTGATAGCTGATAGCTTGGATGAAATTTCTTTCCCAGCAACTGTCCCTCCCACCTTCAAATTTTTAAATGTAAAGCGTTACTGGAATGGATGCCTTTTCTCGTTCTGAAATATCAAATAACTCTATTGCAGTTACTTTTAAAACTAACTCAGATCACGTATGTTTTAAAAACTAGAAATGACTTCAATACATTAGAACTCCAATTATTTAAACTCCAACTATCCAGATCGCCAATTATCCAGATTGAGATTACCGGCTCATGCGCAGGAACCTTGAAAGTCACTTTAGACATCTAAATGCACCAATGTTAGACTGTGTTGCATTCTTTGATTAGCCAAGAACTTCTGCTAATAAATATGGAAACAAAAACAAAACAAAGATTTTTGTGCCATTTTTTATCAAATTTCACAGGTCGGTCCCCTTAAATTATATATTCTTTTGGTTTTATTTGTAAGATAGGCCTGTGTGTTGTTCTCATTGTCTGGTAGAAAATAATAGAAGGGATAATGGCCTTAATTCTACCAGAATAAATACATAAATAAAATAAGGTAAACTGATGTAACAAAGTGCCAGAATGCTTGGATAATCAGTAATAATTGCAATTATGATTTGCAGAAAATAAGTTATTTTTTTAATCGATTTCCGAGTTAAGCTCCAAATCCATTCATTAAGCAGGGCTTATGGAAGAACAAAGGTCTAAAGTTTGATAAGCATATGTGAAGGAATATGTTGGTTCTGTTATTTGTCAGAGCTAACTGTATTTCAACTTCAAAGGCGTATATGAACACTGCAAAACAATATGTTCTCATGAGAACTGATTTGCATTTGATACATTCAGTCTAATATAGGGTCTACTATCACAAAATAGCCGCTAAATTTGCCATTACTCTGGTACCAGTCAATCGATTTGGTCCAAAATCAGTAGGCTTCTTCCCATAGACGTTATAAATGCGTACACACCTACCAAGTTACATGAAAATCCAATGAAGCGTTTTTGAGTTATCGTGCGTACAGACACATGACAGACTGACGGAAAGACAAACATTTTCCCGTCCACCATACAATTTCAGAAAGTACCATTCTGGCACTTAATAAATAAGTAAAATGAAAGGGAGACAAAATACTATGACAATGGAAACAAATGTAGACTATATTTATATCAAATTTCTTACTGATATACCCTCTTCAGTCCTGAGATCAAATTAGGACAGTTGTATTTATATTTTTATGGTTAATGAGTGTCTATCGATCGAAATGCAACAAATTCCCCCCCCCCCCAAAGAAAGAAATTGGAGTGGGGGCATCTAAAATGACATTTAGACAGCTATAAATTTTATTCTGTGGATTAATGTGTGTTGTTATTGACCAACACAAGACGGATATTCAAGATATCAAATTCTTATTTTATTTTGGGAGGGCGTTTTAGGGGTGAATAATTACGATACATCGGCCTATATTTCAGTTTTTAAGGTTTTTTAATTTTACCATCTATACATAGCAAACAGTGATAGAAAAAGCTTATGTGAAATTCACATAACTTCCAAGTGAAAGTTAGCCTCTTGGTATAATATAATTATTTTGTATGACATTCTCTTCATGTAAATTGGTTGTAAAAATGAACAGAAAGTCGTTACATCATCCCATCGCATCCCCGAAGGATACATAACCCATACATAAAATATGATTAATGTACTCTCGTAACTTTCTTTACTTTAAGCATGGCCAATACTTTTTTCTCATTTCACATTCGAATATAGAACAAGAGGCCATTTTGCAAAGATCACGTATTCAGAGTGGGTGGCTTATTACAACCCTTCAGATAATTTTTTCGAAAAAAGTTTCAAATAAAAGTTTTAGCACTTAGTAAGTATAAGCACCCCATGTGTAAAACTTAAGCAAAATTGTTAGTGCTGTTTTCGAGAAAATCGCGGCAAACGAAATTTTCTTCATGTAAAGTCCCCTTAAAAATAAGAGAAAGTCTCACCAATCTTTGTGTCTCATCCCCAGAAGGCACCTAACCCAAATACAATTTTTTTCAAACTATTTTCCGTTCTGGAGAATAGGCTGTTCTCAGACACATAACACACACACTGACAAGTTTCCGAAAACAGTATTTTTGTATTCAGGGATCTCAAAACGTGTATTTATGTTAAAAACTCAACTTGGAATTTGGGGGTCGCAGTGCAGATAGAAAAAAATATGAGCATGCAGTGCAGAATATATGAAATATGATACCACTGTGCGTCATTATTTTGACTCGTTCATAGAGCGGAAAAAAAATAATCCGAATAATACCCGGGGACTGAGAAGGGCCCGAAATTCCTAATGCACGATTTGGCCCTGTGTATAACGTGCATCTCAGCGGACTGTATGCATAGATAATTAGGGCTGATTAAAATCAAAATGCACGCCATACATTCGAATAGAAAATAAAATAATAGGTTTACAAGAAAACAAAAACCATAGGCGACGTAACACGACACTGAATTCTTCTTAAGCACAATCACTCACTAATTCTTGTTTGATGTCTTGACGATCTTCTAAAGCTGAGATGATTGAATCCGCCCAATAAAAAACCTTGTTGGTTTCAATACAGATTTATTTAAAATTCCAGAGGACCACTCGACTTGATACGTCGAGAACTTGTAATTATTAATTAAGCATATATATATAGCAATTGTATGCTATAAAATTGATTTACAGTTAATCTTGAAATGTCTTTTAATCTCAAGTCACAAACGCAATACTAATGTCAATAAATTAATTTGCGTTGTGTAGCATCAAAGCAATATTCAAATATTTATGAATGTTAAAATCTTTTAAACACTCACTTGTGAAATAACTCCTTCTTATAACGAATATCACTACAGGAAATAATCCTGAAGTCCAATCAAGTAATATTAAAGCTAGTAGATAAGCTTAGCAGCGACGTAGAAGAAATTCACCATTTTGCGGCGAATAATAATTAGAACTGCTTCTGTGCAGATAAAATTAATGTTGATAATTCCTTGAATCGTTGTAAACAGATTCCAAGACGAATAAGTATTATTAGCTGCTGCTAGCTGCATCCAGAGAGAATTGAAAATCCTTTCAGAGGATTACACAATAGACGACGAAGGAAGAATAATGAAGAAGTAAGGTTTGAATTGAAAACAATGACTTGTAACAATACTAAAGAAATCAATCCCATTGGACGAAGATAAAAACGATTAGGCAATTTAAAGACAAAAGATTGTATTTTGACAATAAAAATAATAATTACTAGAAGGCCGTGAGAAAAATTACATTGAATAAAATCTTACCAAGGCCGAAAAAAATACAAGAATAATTATTAAAAGATTATTATAGAAGGCCAAGAAAAAATAAAAAACACCATCAAATCTCAAGTATCAAACATAACTGAACACCCTGCAAGGCCCGGACGGCTTGGATCGCTTGAATCCTAAAACGGAGAGGTAAAACTAAGATAAAGAAAGAAAGAAAAAAAAGTAGGGTATAGCCAAGGTACAAGAAATATATCCTTTACGTATCAATAAACTAACAAATAGATAGAAAGAAGTTCATACTTACTGGTGATAGTTTTGCTCCAAATGTTATAAATATCCAAATATATGTTCAGCGCTAACAAAAAATAAAAACTCGGCTGCTATAAGCACTTCAGAAATAGGAACTGACGTGAGGTATCTGAAGTCCATGGATAAACTATCGATGCTATTTTATGAGATAAAAATTGCAGATTATATTAAAGCAGCATAGATAAGATCCGATAGCCGCATAAATAGATCTCAACGTTAGAGATAAAATCAGATTGGCAAATTCTTCATAACTGCATCAGGTAGTTTGAAGTAGGTAAACACGGTATGTGTCATTAGAAACTGAATGAATGTATGAATGGAGCCTGTAGTGTCCCACGAAGGGCAAAGGCCTCCTGTAAGAGGGCGCTGTTGATTGTTTTCGACCCCCGAATTGTAAGTTGAGTTTTTAACATAAATATGCGTTTTGAAGTGCCCCGAATCCAAAAATGACTTTTTTTTTCCGAAAACATGCCTGTCTGTGCGTGACTTGTGTGGACGTGTGTAATCAGACTAGCTCTAGAACGGAAAATCGTATGAAAACAAAATTATGTATTTGGGTAGGTACCTTCTTAGGATGTGACACGAAAATTGGCGACAAATTTCTCTTATTTTTAAGGGGATTTTACACGAAGAAATTTTCGTTTTCGCGATTTTCTCGAAAATGGCTTTAACGATTTTCTTTAAATTTTGCACGTGTGTTGCTTATACTAAGACCTAAAACTTTTATTTGAAACATTTTTTCGAAAAAATTCTCTCAAGAGTAGTTATAAGCCACCCACTCCGAATACGCGCTCTTTGCAATAGGCTACGGTCTCTTGTAACGGAAAATCGTATGTAAACAACATTTTGTATTTGGGTTAGGTACCTTCTGGGGATATGACACGAAGATTGCTGACGACTTTCTCTTATTTTTAAGGGGACTTTACCTAAAGAAAATTTCGTTTGTTGCGATTTTCTCAAAAACAGCTCTTACGATTTTGTTTAAATTTTAGAAATGAGGTGTTATACTAAGAGTTAAAACTTCTATTTGAAATTTTTTTCGAAAAATTCTCTGAAGGGTAGTTATAAGCTACCCACTCTGAATACGTGCTCTTGCAATATGGCATCTTGTTCTATATCAGAATGTGAAGTGAAAAAAATGTATTAGCCATGCTTAAAGTAAAGAAAGTTTCGAGAGTACATTAATCAGATTTTATTTGGGTTATGTATCCTTCGGCGATGCGATGTGATGTGGTAATGTCATTCTCTTCAATTTTACAACCAATTTACATGAAGAGAATGTCATACATAATAATTATATTATACTAAGAGGCTAATTTTTATTTGGGCAGAGGAAGTTACGTGATTTTCACATCAGATTTTTGTAATAAAGAAGGACTTTCAAAATAACTGTAGTCTATTAAACTTAATTGTGATTTTTCTTTTCTGAGTGAGCACCCCCAATAAATATTACTAGTCAGCGTCCAGCGAATAATACAGCCCTGAATGAGACTTAAACAACCAATGCGCACTCCTGCAATGTGGCCGCTTAATCTATGTTACAATACGAAGGGAAGAAAAATTATGTGTGTGTTCTTTCCTGATCTTCATTTTTTAGGTAGATTTCGAATTGCAATCGATACCATGTCATGACTTTCGAAAAATTCTTTCATATCTTTACGTTTCATGCCTCCCTAAGTACGAAACCACCGCCTGTTCAAAAAAAAAATTGTGATATTTATATATATTTACACGCTAGCGGCCGTAATTTTGAAGATATTTGAACCAAATTTTATTATGTTATTTCTAGGCCCAATAGTTCGGACAAGTTCGTTAATGAGCAAACTTGGTCCAAGGGGGTGGTCGGGGGAGGGGTTGAAATTTTAAAACATTTATATCTCGGCCCCTATGAAGTATAGAGCGAAACTTTGTTTGAATAAATTAGAGTACTCCCTATGGAGTTCACAGTAACACCAACGATTCGCGGGTTTTGGGGGTACGAGTGGGGGTAGGGGTGGGGGGATGGAAATTATAAAAATTTTAAACTACGTCTTCTGGGGTATCGTTGAAAAGCTCTTGATGAGTACTCTACAAATCAATAACTAGCTTCTTGATAGTTCTCATATAAGGCGACATTTGATTGTTTGAAAAAGTGCTCTTTCCTCTTTTTTGCAGTTATTATTGCGGGTTTGTCATGCCAAGGCTAAAGAAGAAGAGTGCTATGCAGCGACAATAAATTAAACCAAAAGCACTTCAAAATCTACCTCAGCCTGTAGGCTTGCCTAAAGGGATATTTTTCTTTTCTGATCAATTTCATGAACTTTGTAAATGTGAAAAAAAAAAAAAGAATTCTATATTCTTAGATGTCATTTCCTTAACAAATGATATTGCGAAATTCTGTGTAGGCCGTGCTATCTCGCCAGATAAAACAAGGTAGCATTCCATATTATGACTGAATGCCGACAATCTAACAACGCAGAAGCCTTATCTTCAATACAAACCAAATGTAATCGAGACTGCCCCTTTCCTTCTTCAAGTTCATTATTAGAAATCGTAATGTGTCCAAAATGCACACTCTGCAGCAGCGGAGATGCGGACCAACTTGCATACTCGTGCTAATTAAAATAGGCTATTCGTATGAGTATTCGTATCTTAATTAATGCCATTATAGGCTTGCTGAATAATGTACTGTACATGTACTGTAATGTACATTCTATTCTAGATGCCTTGTATGAAATGCATAGACCAGCTGTGTCAACCTACAAAGCAGCAGTTGTTCGAGTTCCTTATCTTTAATTATTAGGCCTACCAGGACCCGGCTTTCGATGACAGTCATCTTTTAACTGGTATATCATGGACGTTGCCCGTTAGTGCAGATATTCTGATCGTGGCTCCTGTATTATAAATATGACAATTTTTAGAGTCTTTTTGGCAATGTTTCCCCGTTTTCATTTTTATCGCCGGGTTTCCGAAACGTAAGATATCTACTAGATGGCATTATTCAATCCGTAAGCATTTCTGAAACGTTCGATGGCGGCTAATCGTTCAATAAAACGCCCTACAAACTATCGCACCATAAATCACTAGATATCTGGCGAAACGGTAGATAAACACGCAACATGGCTGAAATGCGAAATATTTATGTTGATATATGTTTCGTTATTATGTTAGCATTTAATCTTACATTATGTTACTAGCTTGTTATGGTATTAAAATTAAAAGTAGTAATGAAGCTGACATTGGTTATTAATTTGTGTGTGAAATAATTCATAATACTGTACTAGAAAAATTGTATATTATCGGTTAGATGAACTTTGTTATAGCCTAGGCTATTGTATCCATCGTTTATTTGTATTAATTTCATTTTCTGTTGTAAGTTAATACTTTAAGAAAACATCGCGAATATTAATTCACATCATATTTTCTTGCTGGTCATTTTCAATGCCAGATCGTATAAGGCCTAGGTCTATACAGAAGTAAATATTCCCTGAAAGAAATACAGCAATCCTTTCAAGAAGTAGCCTACGATGATATTCAGATTCGGAAAAAATGTAGCTTAAGTATATTAATTTTATTTTGTGATGCAACACTTTATGAAGAAAATATTGCCATTTTACAGCACGAATATTAATACATAATCATCATCTTTCTCGTCATCTTCATCCTGAGGCAATAATTAGGCCTAGAGATGTGTAAAGCAAAAAGTATTCCCTGAAAGAATTAGATCTTTGACGATATTGAGTTTCGGAAAGAATCAGGCTGTCAAAGGAATGACCTATGGATAAATAGGCCATCATATTAAATAAGGAACAACTGCAAGCATGCCTTTTTCAGCGTTAAATTGCCCATCATTAGAATTGGGAACAACCATCGAAGCATTCCTTTCTGTGGTAAATTAGCTATAACTTAATTAATGTGTTACGTTTTACGCATTATGTTGTCAGATTGTGATGGGTGACATTTTTCTCTAATGCACAAGTCTCGAAATCGAAATTACCGTAGTTTATCTCACGTTTTACATTCATTTTAGCAGACAAACAGCAGACAAGGAAAAGCAGAAAGATAATTCAGCCATTTTGAATAGAATAGCAAGAAGCGCTCCGATTGGTTGCTATTCAATCACGGCCAACTTGATATTAGAGTAAGCACCGTGTCTCCATCTATTGACAAAGTGCTCAACTCATTTATCTGACATTAGCTATTTCTTGAGAAAATTCGCTTTCGGAAATGGGAAGGTGTTTATCGAGTCTATATATGTATAGAACGATTAGCTGTCTAGAAGATATCTGGAGCTTTTATGCAACCGGGCCTAGGTCATTTTTAGAATTCAAATAATTATTTATTTGGTCTTTTTTGGCAATTTTTCTGTCTTCTTTTCCACATTTCATGTGTTTAGGTTTTTTTAGACATTTTTAGTCATTATTTTCACATTTTGTGTTATTTCTTACATTATGTAGAGTTTTTGTGCATTTAGACTACTTACATTCAGTATTACCAGAACTCTAAATAAATAAATCTTGTTGTAATTTTAATTTGGATATAGAAAGACGGTGTTTGGTGTTTGCATTTAACCGTATGTATCAATTAAGTGATTACAAGCCTATAATTGTGACAACAACATAAATGTACAATAAACAAATTTGATGAAAAAAGTAGTTATTTTCATGCAGATTTTGATATACTTTTTTTTAGTTTTTGGGTAATTTTTTTGTATTTTTCGAGTCATTTTATAGCTCATTTTAAAAGTATTTTTTAGGTCATCAAAATCCTGGTTCTGATGATTATTAGCCAGCAAGTCTATCAGTTGTTTAAAAACAGATCAGTGATGGCAGAAGATCGACTAGCGGACTATGCACAGAGGAAATACGAGGTATGATGCACAAAAAGTGATTGCAAAATTTGCTACAAAAATACCGAAGACTTCCCTTTGTTACATAATGATTAATTGAATTCTTGTGAACTATTTCACTCACTTAAATTTAAAGGTTAAGAGTTTGTTATTTGATTGATTATAATTTTAATGGATGTGTAAAACCCACAAATCTCTGGGCAAGAAGAATTTTAGTCTGCTAAGAAATTTGGAGAAATCGTCCAGAGGATCTAAAAACTCGTAATTGTTCACTTCATTGTTAGTCTTATTTTCGGGAGACGACTCCCGACACCCCTTTTTTTTTTTTAAAAGATATTCTTTACCCCCACAGCCTACAGTAAATTACAAACTTTCAAGTTATGTCGGCCCCAGATCTGAGATCAAACGGTTTATACAATCGGCCCTTAAAAATGCAGTTATGTGTGAGTAGTTCCTTTCTCAATTCGTTAACAGGAGGCCGAAGTTCAAACAATTTACATACTGTTAATGGAGGCGAGTTAATAGTGTGACGTAAGCACGAGGCTCTTGTAGATATCCCGATCTGAGCAACAGAATAGAATCCATAAGACTGTACTTTAATGCGATGTTCATACGAGTCCCAAAAAGTTATATTATAGTTTCTATAGTTTAATGTACTATACTGTATTATTCCTGGATGCTCAAATATAGTATTTTTTATACGCAAGAAATGTATATAAACAATAAAATCAGGTGAATGGATATAACAAAGTGCCAGAATGCTTTTGTTTAATCAGTTACAATTGCTATTATGATATGCAGAGAGTAAGTTATTTTTGTTATCGATTTCCGAGTTAAGCTCCAGATCGATTCATTAAGCAGGGCTTACGGAAGAACAAAGGTCTAAAGTTTGATGAGCATATGTGAAGGAATATGTGGGTGGTGTTATTTATCAAAGCTATCTGCTTTGCAACTTCCAAAGGCGTATACGAACACTGTAAAACAATATGTTGCCATGAGAATTGATTTGCATTTGATAAATTCTTTCTAATACATTACCATAAAATACGCACCAAATTGGGCATTACTCCGGTACCGGTCAACCGATTTGGTCCAATATCAATGGACTTCTTTGCATGGACGTTATAAATGCGTATACCAAGTTTCATGAAAATCCGATAAAGCGCATTTGAGTTATCGCACATGACGTCACGGCTATACTGCATCCAGCCAGTTTTCCCGTCCATATAGTCCAGCTGGAAATACCAAATGACAGCTGGACCTGCCAAATTTCCGAATTCTAGCTATCCTGTAAGTCAAAATTACATCATGTGAGGAAAATATACAAAATTTACTTAAAATAAAAAATCTAACTCTAAGGTATAACCGATGGAGATACGGCTAAAGTCATTGGACCCAACTAGTAGATCTTTCAAAATCCGTTGCTGCTGGTGCAGTCGGTTTTTTTATACGACTTACCGTTTAGCTAATATAAGCTTCCAAAGAACGTCTGCACAGACCTTAAAGTTACATCCGCCGTTTTGAATGTTTAAAAATGACAGATCGGAACTTTTTTGGGAATATTTCCTTCGATTACGGGCTATGAGCTATAAGTATGCCAAATTTAAAGTTTCTGGCTCATCTGGAAGTGGACAAACAATTAGCGTACGTCAGTGAGTGAGTTAGCGACGCGGCTTTGTAGGTCAGTGATGATTTGCTATCTAAAAAGTATTGGTTGTTACTCTGGTACCTGTCAACCGATTTGATCCAAAATCAATAGGGTTCTTACTATGGACGTTATAAGTGTGTGTACTAAGTTTCATAAAAATCTGATAAAGCGTATTCGAGTTATCTCGCTTAAAGACACAAACCAGACGGAAGATCAGACTCCCCCCCCGTCCACAATGTTATCTTAGAAAG
Organism: Ectobius pallidus; assembly: GCA_964059195.1. Lineage (NCBI taxonomy): Eukaryota > Metazoa > Arthropoda > Insecta > Blattodea > Ectobiidae > Ectobius > Ectobius pallidus. Next base: position 144,404,663 of record CAXKWD010000006.1, read on the forward strand.
TATCATTCTGGCACATGATAAAAGAAGGTATATTTCGATTTTACGGTTTAGGTGTTTCCCTAATATTTTGTTCTGGAATGCGTTACATTTTCAAATTAATTATGATGTACAAGCTTTTTCTGGGGCTTATAACTACCCTTGCTATTTTTATAGTTAGAGGAAAGAAAAAAGTTAAAATATCAAAGCATCGTGGTAATGATATTTTATTTTTATATTTAATTCACTTGACTAATAAATTAATGGTAGAATAGTAAAAATTATTTTGGGAATGCTGGCTGAGGCATTAAGCTACAAACCGAAGATCACAGGTTCGAACCCTGGTGAGGTCGTTGGGATTTTTCAATTGGCCCAATCCATCTGGTGGCTTTGCAGAGGGGCTCTGGGGTATAAAATACACTTTCATCTGCATCCATAATTTTATTTCAGTATCTTGAAAACTTTGGGAGTTATCAGTCAGAGAAGGGATCGAAAGTTACCACCTCACCAATTTAAAAGATCACTAAGCGAAAGCTCAAACATTTTAGTTATAGCTTCAGTTCAATAGCATTATGGGTTATCGAAAAAATTCTTGCATTGATATGAAGAGGAGATTTCGATCTTATGTATACTAACATGTATCCCTGTGAAAGCATTCTTAAGGATGTAAAGAAATTTCCTTAAATGTGCCCACATAGAGCTTTATGTTAAAAAATGCAGATTATTATTCAGACAGCCAAAACACAGTAAAGAAAAGAAGGCTTTTGCTGATGTTGTTAGTTTTCTGTCTTCTTGACTTAACTATAATAAATTTGCAGTCAAGTATCTCGTATGGGTACTTTGTGAAAAGCACTAAATGAGCACTACTTGAAAATATAAAAACATATTAGGTGTTCCATTTAAAATAACAGAGTTGGAGTTACTTCCGGTGAAACCAGAAATCCACAAAATTTGGAAATAACTTTTTAAGTTCTCCTTATACAGTTATCCCAACACACCAAGTTTCATAATGCACTAAACCACATTTATGTGGTGCGGGACTTTTAACTAACCCTGTATATAAATGACTATGCTGTATTGGCACTCCATCACATGTGAAAAGGGTAAGACATTGTTGATTCACTGTGACTGGGCCAGGCATTGCTGAGTCTCTGTATGAACACAAATAGGACCACTGTAAACGAATAGGACTACTGTATTGGCCCAAACACAAAACTACCTTGCTTATAAGACAACCCTGAAATTTTGAAGGGTACTGACCAAAAAAATAAAAAAGTTTACAATTCCTTCATTCTCATAACATTTCAACTTACAAGAAACCCTTCATTTAATTTCTCCTGCACATATTCACAAACAAGCCTATCAATTTCTTGAAATCTTCCAGTCTTGAGTCCTCTGAATGCTTTCCATGATGTGCTAGCTTCATACATTACATTCAGATATACCAAACTTTTTTGCAGTATATGGGTTCATTTTCTTTTATGTTAATGTCATAACCTCTTCTCTCGACGTTTATTTACGGATAGGGACAATGAAGATGCTTTCTTCTCCGCATGATTCACCATTATTTCTGGTCAAACCTTTACTTGCCATAGAAACACCAAGCAACAATCAGTACAAGCACAAATTCGAGGGAAACAAAGTTTGGTAAAATTCAGTGAATTTCCGCTTGACTTTGACCTTGACAAGGCATGATTGTGATGCATGTTGATTGCAGCTGCATAAGCTGGTAAAAACGGGGGTTCACGAAATAACTGCAGTGACCGTCACTGGTGTCCCAGCGTGAAAAAGACCTAAAAAGTATAGGACCATCCTGGAAATGTGAACAGTTAATATTGTATATGAGGATTGTATATACCATTTCCTCTATTATGATAAACCTAAGTATGGTATGGCAGGCACCATATGTTTAGAGACAGTAAAAATGCAATATCGTAGGTAATTCTCAGATTAATGAATATGGGCATAGCTGGAGAAGATTCAGAGAGGTGTGAAATGAATTATGGCTTAGGAAGGAAAGGTATTTCATATTGCTTCCAGGGTGTAGAATGAAACATTGCTTCTTATGGACTCAAAATTCAGCGCTTATCCTAACATGACAAAAAATGAGTTTGGTATAGTGTAAGACAAGTGACATTATGAGAATATTTTAGGAGGAAAATTCCTCTCCTACCAGGATCTGAAACCTTGACTATCGGCTTTCAACTCCAAAGCTCTACCAACTGAACTAGCCAGAGTTTGATTCATGGTGCCACAGGAAATCTTTCTTCTATGATTACCTTTATTTGCTGACCTCACTGAATATAATTACATCATACACAGTATTGTGAGGTGCACTAATTTAGTGAATGAGACGGGTTTCCACTATTTATTGTACAATACCGTAAAAGACACAGATACACAGGATTCTAGCTAGCTCAGTTGGTAAAGCATAGACACAGAAAGTCGAAAATCATGGGTATGAATCCGTGCCAGAGAAATTTTTCTCCCAAAATATTTTCATGTAGGCTACTGTTCACCAGAAAAATATTCTGTAGATTCACGAATACATATCTGCATCTTATCATTATAACATCATTATCTGATTAGTTGGTTATACTTTCTTCCATTTATAGTACATATTGCAGAGAAATTTTAGTGATTGTGACAAATTTAAAATGAGATAACACCGGAAAAACAAGTTTCATGATTGCACCATTGTTTTCTACCATCTATTTTGAGTTGCTCCAGATTAACCTGGACTATCAATATTTCTGTCTATATTATTATTACTGTTAGTTCTGTTTTGTTACCATCAAATTGAGATAGAGAATAAGAAAGAAAAGCAGATATTGCAAATTTGTTTGTTGTATGAGCAGCACATGATCATTCTATACCCTGAATGCTTTTCGTAATAAACAAAGCCGTAACTTCTTCAGTCTTGCAATGTATTGCTCATTTTTCTCAAAATGAAAACATCAATACACACAGAATTAGAAAAAACAACTTTTTGTTAAGTTTAGCAGATGATACATTCCTATACTGTGCTTTCTTCTCAAACTGCTAGTTCTTAAACTTAAGTGCCCACAAGAGAATTGTGAGATAGAAACTCTTGAGTGACGTATTTCATTATGCTGACACAGGTCTGAGTGTTGTATGAGAGATAGTGGAGAGCAATATTCCAACCCATTTAGCATATCGAAGTGGATAATCCTTTATGCACAGATGTGTCTACTATACCACATATACAGTAAGAAAACTCTAATAATTCATATTCTACAGAGCGTTCCTAGGGATTCTTTACAGCACTACGTGGCATGCCGTCTCTGGTCAGAGCTCTCATTTACCAGTGAATGGAGTCCACTACAGTTGGCTATTAAAAATACAGTTTTCATATTCCTTACTAACCTTGACTATAGAAGGTGTTGAAAATGATGTCCATCTATTGCAACACATTCCTAACATCTCCGAGGAAAATTGGCATTTACACATGTAATTTTGTCTACCATAATTTTCCCGATTTCTTGCACAATAGTGTCTTTTAACTCAAGGTTTGTGTGTGGAATGTCTTTATATAACCTACTTTATTTTTAGATTTCCCCATAAGTAGAAATTGCAGGCCAACAAATCGGAGTACCTGAGGGCCATAATCCTCTACTAATAACCCTGTCCTACTTATGAGGAAATCAAAAAACAAAGACAGTACACACACAATCCTTGAGTTAAAAGACATTATTGTACGAGAAATTGGGAAAATTACAGTAGACGAACTTTCCTAGGTGTTTAAGCCACTTTCCTTTGGAGATGCCAGGAATGTGTTGCAGTAGATAGATATCATTTTCAACATCTTATGTAGTTAAGGTTAGCAAAGAAAATGAAAACAGTATTTTTAATAGCCGACTGTAGAGGACCCAATTCACCAGCGAATGAGATCATTGACTCAGGGACCGCATGCCGCAGAATCCCAAGGAAAGCTCTATATAAGAAAGCAAGGTAGAAACACTCTTTTTAACAATAATAATTCTAGTGCAAACATTTATGAAACCTAATGTAACTTCCTTATAATAGAATATTGACCGAATATTGACCATCTCACTGGTTCAGTGGTTTGCTCTGCTCACTATGGGTCTCTCATAGGTTCCTCTACGTAATTTTCTGAGGTAGAGAGAGAGGGCTGTAACAGGGTGTGCTAAGTCTCGTGAGGACAGAGATCTAGCAGCTCCAATCAAAAAGGCCATCTGTAGCGGCCACAGGAGTTGGCAGGCTAAACGCATGCCCCAATCCTACTTTCTACCAATGAAGTCAAAAGACAGAGGTGGATGACGCAGCAGTTTAATGGTACCTGTAAGCCGTATCTGTCCATAAAATGCCTGAGTTTAGAGATCATACAGGATAATAAGATCAGCCCCACTCGATTTGCCATGCTATAAAATAAAAACGCTTGATGCCAAGTGTCGCTTTTTGTCTCTCTTTAAAGGAACTGATTTAATTAATTTTCATGTCTTTCTTACTAAATTGTGGCAAAATCATTAATGCAGTAGCCTACTTCATGTTGTTCTGATAAAAGTCTTAAATTATGATGCACTTCTGAAAGCGTATATCATTCAAAATCAATCGGCAAGTTCCCATAATGTCTACCGTAGATATAGTGCAAAACGCATTGTTGTCATCCATGTTGCTAACAGATGCAAGATGAGAAAAAACTGACTCGTGCATCTTTTCATTTGAGTGGATATGGATTTGAGAATAAGGTTAACATTCCCAGTCTCAGAACCGTTAAGAATTGGTGAAATGCTCTCTAGCAGTCAAAAGACTTGAGATTTCTGTAGAGAGTTTCTGTCACTCCCAAATCTCAAGTGGACGCTAAGCTTTCTGAACAGGAATCATACTGCACACATTCATTCTTCAGCTTCTTACATGTGGTGCTGAACATGATATTGTTGACTGTGAGGGTATGTGAGAGACCCCATATCTGCATTTGATATTTACCGGTACTGAGAATACAGTAAAAGTTCAATTATGAGCCAATCCATGTGAAAGTGGACAAAGGTGGTTACATCTTTTTTTTACGTGACATAGACATGTTATATATCAAAGTAAAGGGAAAAGACTGTAGAATTTGAAAATAGATTAATAATTCTATTAAATTAAAAGTATCGATATAATAATAACTGCTGAAATGTTAATTTTTTTCATTGACTAAAATTTATAATTTAACATGTTGGCTAGTACTGCATTATACTCATGGAATCAGTAGATTTGCTGCAATTTTTAATTTCACCCACAAAAGCACAAATAAGTGAAGATTTTGTCATCATAAAACAAATTTTTAAGATGAGTTTAAGTGAAGATATTCATCAAATCAATTTTCAAGGTATCCTTGTCACACCCGTCACAAAAAACATGTAATAGTTTGGGTAGAAAGCCAAGTAATCATTGTATAAAATGGAAACTTGGTAAAAGTTAAGATATTTCAATACAGAAGACACACCTAAAATATAATTTTGAAATGCCTACTATTTTGGCTTAATTTTGATGTGACGGGTGTGACACATGCTGTGTGACGGGTGTGACATATGTTGTGTGACGGGTGTGACATTTATGTAAAATGCCTTTTGCAGCTTTTGTAGGCCTATAGTGATTATTTCATGCAGATGTTGAATAAATCATATGTTTGCATTAATACTATCTTTAAAATGGCTCTTGGACTTCCGTGGAAGAGAAGAGAACAGAACTTCTTTGCAAGACAAAGAAACTACGATCTGCCAGCTTTGGCTATGGATGACATAGGTGACCGGTGGAAATGTCACAAATGTTTTAATGTTGGTAAAGAAGTGAGGTAAAGATCTAGTGATCCCTATAATGGCCATGAAGGCTTTTAGGGTTCAAATGTTCAACCTTCAACATTTTTAAACTTTTAGCACATGAAGGTGGTAAGGTTCTCAGTCTTATGCACTGGCTGCCTTTACCCCAAAATTGCTTCTGGTACCCATTTCTGTTAGAGGATGAGTTGACCTCAGGGCCATATTGCCAGCAGAAGGATTAGGCCAATTGAAAAATCTCAAAAACCTCATCAAGAATTGAACCTGTGCCCTTCCGGTTTGTAGCACAGTGCCTCAACCAGCAGAATGACACTGTACCCCAAGAAACTAAGTGAGAAGTGATAGCCTAATTCATTCTGTGCCTGATTTCTGTACTGGTAACTGTGTATCTTAGAACTGCTAAGAAATTCAGACAGACAATACCTCTAACAGCCGATGAAATGAGTAGGCCCACATGGAAACAAATGAAGGAGAACAGATAGAAAAACAATCAGCCAATCTAAATATAGCTACACAATATTATTTTTGTATGAGAGACAACAAAAATGTCCTGGTGACAAGAATAACCAGATCCACATCAATTCAGTAAAAGTTTGTGAAGAGCTCAGGCTTCCAAGTAGTCCAGGATTTTAGAGTAGAGGACAACGAAAACTGCCTAACTAGTACCGGAGGAACATTTCACTTCACAACTTTACACAAGCCTGTTAAACATATGGACAGAGTGGAAAAAAGACTACGTAACAAGGGAATTCTTTTTTATGCTGAGATCATGTGTTGGGATTCCCCAGGATTGGTATATTATCACAAAACATTTTCATGAAATTTATGCAAAATGGTACAGAGGCAGAAGGTGCAAAGTGTGGTTAGCGTTGCAGATTACAGATCCATCGGCCTGGGTTCGATCCCCCATACGTCCTCGAGTTTTTCTGAGGTAGGGAGGTCAGGTAGGGGTGCATTCAGCCTCGTGATTCAAATTGAGGAGCTACTTGATAGAGAAGTAGCGTCTCCGGTCATGAAAACCATCATTAATGGCTGTGGGTGTCGGCATGCTGACCACATGCCCCCCAATCCTACCATCTGCCTACGGTAGATGATGCAGCGGTCGGGTGGTAGGCCAAGTCCCTCCAGGGACGGAGTTTAGTTTAGTTTAAGTCTCGGTTATAAGTTGATATTGTCACATCCGACATGTCACACCCGTCACGTCACACCCGTCACACTGATAAAGTAAATTTTCAATAACTACATAAATATTTTTGTAAAATCTAATTATGCATTTCAGTATGTTTATCAGTCCTCTTACTTGAAAAAATAAAACAAATATAGTGAAGCTAATCAATTCACAGAAGTTTCAATTAAACCTACATAAGAAAAAACCTTTGTCCAATTATGGTCACACCCGTCACATGCACAATATATTTTCCAGCTCAAGCATACAGCCTTGAAAAGTACATTAGATCATATTTTGTACTTCCAATGGGTTGGTACGTTAACACAAAAAACTTTGATGACTTTCCTGCAATATGGTTCAGAGGTAGAAAGAAATAAGTGTAATGAAATCTGTCCAAATGTCACACCCGTCACTATGGATTGGCTCTTATCTGGATTAACTGGGACCGGACCTGATTCATATAATCAAATATCAGGATAACTGGATAAGAGGTAATTTCTTTAAAAAAACTAAATTGCGCAGTAGCCTATTATACTAGCATAAAGTGTCATATTTTGAACATATCAATCAGTCAGTTGCTTTGCTGACAAAGTGTCAATTTTTTGTTAAAAGTTTTGCTTTTTCGCAAATAATCAACCCTGGAAGAGCGTTTCCCATTGCTCACTGCTGCATAAAGCACTTGAATACAGATACAGTAATTCAAAGTGATCCAGATAGCTGAGTTTGGGTAATTGGAGTTCTACTGTATTTTTATAACCCTCAATAGGGTACCTTATTGTTAAATAAGTTAACAATTGGGTACTGGTAACTATTTTATTGTTAACTAACTAGAATAGTAAAGCCATTTTATAGATTGAAACATGCAACTTTCTGGAAAAAAATAAAAATTACTGTAACTTACACACATTCTATAGGTTGAGAATGTAGTAATTTCCATAAAATGATGCAGCTCCCCCAATTAAATATCATGTTGATGGGAATACACAAATTGATATAGATGAAAAAGATGGGGAGATTCTACCCAACTTTTACTTTAATTTCTATTCATTTTAGTTAAATATAGGCCTACCAGCCAGGGCAAAATGGAAGAATCTGTGGTACCTTGGCTCTCACTCCACTCTCCACTGCATGTTACCCCTAGCCTTGAACCTTTTCTCTCTCAAGCTGCTCAATGCTTTTAATGAAGCTCATTGTTGTACTAGACAATTTAATTAATGCAGCAAAAACTGCTCTTTTCAGAGCCAACATAATATTCCACAATTGTTAAAAAACAACCCTTGCACCAAAACTATTTCTCACGTATTAAACCTTTCTAAACTTAAATAGATGAATTTTCACTTCAAAGCTCAGCAATCACTCGTGGTGTAGTGGCTAAGGCTGCTAGTAACAGTGCTAGTGGTCCCATGTTCAAATACTGGTCAATGTGAAAAATTACGGTTAGGAATAGATCCCAAATAGGTAGGTAGGGTGAAGAGAAAGTGAGAAAAATGGAGAAAGGAGGAAAAGGAAGACAAGAAGAGAAGAAAGGGGAAATAGATTATTACATTTTTTCCCCATTTTACTTTCTTCCTATTAAATGGTGTTGCAGCCCGGTGTTCCTAGTAAGTTAGTTTAAATCATGCTGCTAGGCAGGTCCCATTAGTGAGTAGGAATGGGGGGGGCTAGGGTACCACGGATTCTTCCTTTTTCCCCAGGATGGTTTATCATTCATGTCAATGAAGGGGAAGCTCAGTGAGCTATTCCAGAAAATTGAATACTAGTCTTCATGTTCAGAACTGTACTGGAAGCAATCATTTTACTGTAACGTACACACACATTTTACTGCTAACGCGTCAACCTGGCCCACTTGGCCTATTTCAATAAGGTCTTGTCATGGTCCATATCGGCTGCCCTGCATCCCCCTGGCTTGCACACGTTATCACTCTGTACCCAAAGAAATACTCCAGCTGATTCATAACATATATGGCTGAGTTGTAAAATGTCAGCTCATCCTTATTTTCATTTTTTGGCCCAGGACGAAGGCGTGCACTTATCTGTTCCACTTCATGAAGCGACAAGCCGTACACTTTTGTGTTGGCCATTCCTAAATTACCTCTGACGACAACATACGGCATGATTGTATCATATTAATGACTCCAGACCTGTAACATATTACGAGAAAACGGTCAAATTAGCCTTTTGTGCATACTGAAGTTGCTTTTAATGCACTCTTGCATGCACATAAACAAGACGTTTGACAGGGCATGGTGTCAACATAACCTTACTAATCGTAATTATAATAAGAACACTGAAAACGTACAAAAGAAAAAGCAGTCTTGGAGAAATGAAAAAGGCAACCAAACATATCTGTGACAATTTTACTTACCAGCTACAATTTACTTATACATTAACGGAGTTCTGTACTAATTTCGAGCTTGGCTTCAGATCCACTCTTCCATCAAATTCCTGAAATTCAGTTCGATAATCGATAGCACTGTAGTAACACTCGACTTCGAGTCAATCGATTATCGACCCAATTTTTTTCGAGATGAAATCGGAGAAGAAACAATTCGATTCGTATTCGGAACTCTTTTAACAGATTTGAAATCTACTGCTATATCATAATTATTTTGTTACAAGTAAAATCAATTTAATTTACTGCTAATAGGCTATATTTTACAATGCCACATTGAATATTCATACGTGAAAATACAAAAGTGACTGTTCACCACTGATACACGGCATGATTTCAATAACAGGTAGGCCGACCACATGCTCCCTTCATCCCTTACATCTTGACATTTTAAATAAATCCTTTACGGAAAAGTATTAAAAATTCTAATAATACTGAATTACTAAAGATATTGGCATGTCGCGTCTAGACCAGCAAATGGGTTGATCTATCTTACATATTTTGGAATGTCCATATCTAAATCAACCTCATGTGTGACTAACAGAGGCGTAACGAGGGGGGAGTCCCCCCCCCCCCCATTGATTAAAAAAAAGGAGTATTGTACAGTTTTTTTAAGTCTGCTTATAAATTACTTAATACGAGTATAAAGCATCGTTATTGTGCATCTTAATTTTTTTAATTTTCCGGGGGAGAGCCCCCGAGCCCCCCTCTCCTTGGGGGCCCCCCGGATATTATAACCCCCTCCATATGGTCAGCCTGGTTATGCCTATGGTGACTAATGAAATGTTCTGAAGGGGACAAAAGGTGTATCAAGTATTTTTCATGGTGAAACTTTTATGTTGAACAATTTGTATCATTAGAATGTTAAGGTAAATTCTTTATTAACATTGTATTATAAAGAAAAAACTATGTGAGGGGCACATGCTTGGAAAAGTAGTCTCTGAATCTACAGGTTAAATAAGTTACTGGTAGATGATTTGTACTACCAATATAAATTCGTTCATGATACAGAGTCTTATTTTGAGGCTACCCAAATGATAGAGACATTATTAGGGAAAAACAATTTTAGGTCACGCCTGGCTGGGAAGGGGGGGTTTTGGGTTTCGAATGACTCCTTCTAGATGGCCTTGCTAGTAATGCATAAGGTGAAACTGGGAAAAATTATTTTTCCTCTATTCTCTTTTTCTCTTCCTCCCTTTCTCTCACCTTCTCCTTACCCTACCTACCTATTTGGGACCTATTCCTACCAGTAAATTTTGGATCGACCGGAATTTGCACTCGTGACCACTAGCACCGTTAGTACATTTTATACAATTTAGAACAAAAAACAGATGTATCTCAAATCTTGAAATTAATTATGGAACACAAATCATACAAGAAATTAGCAATGTAAAATTTTTAGGACTGCAAATTGACCAAAATCTTGACTGGAAGACACACATAGAAATGATAAGTCCAAAACTGAGTTCAGCGTGCTTTGCTTTAAGAATTTTGAATAATATATTAAAACAGGATGCATTACTTATGGTATATTTAGCATATTTTCACTCGGTAATGAGGTACGGGATCATATTCTGGGGCAACTCTTCCCATAGGGAGAAAATATTTAGATTACAAAAGCGGGCAATAAGAATAATATGTGGAAAGAAAAAAAAGGGAATCTTGTAAACCGCTATTTGAAAAATTAAAAGTCCTCACTCTTACAGGGGAGTATATATACTCTGTTATGTGTTATGTAGTGAATAATATTGATAAATTTCAAACTAATTTTAGTGTACACGGACGTACTACCAGAAACATGAATGATCTACACAGACCAAATAACTCGTTAAAACTCTTTCAGAAGGGTGCTTATTATTTTGCAGTACAGATATATAACAAGCTTCCAAACAACATTAAATTATTATGTATTCAAAGAAACAGCAAACCTTTCAAAACAGCTGTCAAGGAATTTTTAATAACTCACACCTTCTACAATTTGGAGGAATATTTCCAGCTTGGATAAATTTGGCAGCTTACAGTTTCTGTAGGCCTATATTATTGTTATAACATGCATGTATTTTTTGATCTGACGTGTTCTATATCCTTGAGCCCCGCTCAACACAGGATCTACAACGTTGCCCAGTTCAGATAACTCCATGCCTAACATTATGTTAAGCAAATTTCAATTGCACAGCAAAAAACTGTACACAAACCAAAGTTTTCGAGTGTACCATGAGAAAGAAGAAATGTTTCTAAAGTCAGCTGTACAACAACCATGTTTTTACAATAAGTGGTTGTCGAGTTATGAGATTTTGATTGATATGTAACATTAATGATCAATCATGCACCTCCTGGGAGTAGCCGCAGGAAATCTACACTCTATAAGAGTTCGTTGTTACAGGTTAATATTTTTTAAAGTCAATTTATAAAATATGGGATATTAATTTTAATACGTAGAAATTTGGGGTTGCCGGCTATATTGCTCAGTGGGTAGTGTAGTGCACGAGATTCTTTATCTGGGCTGTGGCTAGAGAAATATCGAGGTTAAGTTAACTAATAGGGGATCAATGTTAGGACTTGAGGTGGATTAAAAGAGTTCCAGTGCTTTTAGAATTAATATATTGTTCTCAAAGTTTTGTCGCTGAAATGCAGAATTAGGTGTTTTAAGTTAGATGATGTAAGTTCACAGTCGTAATATGAATTTCGTCGTTTCGGGTTTTTCGTCGAACACTTTATAACTATGTCAAATATTGTACAGTTAATTACCTTCTTATTCTTATGCGCTCTTCAAGATTTACTTACTTATACAATTAATATGACGTATCTATTTCTATCGCGCGGACAATTTACTTTAATAATATTCTTCTTAACTCTCACAAATTATTCCTTTACTGAATGAATTAATAATCAATGTCTATATAACTTTATAACTTTATAAGCGCTGCGATGATTATCTAAAATTCCATTTATACCGCGCGGATATATTTCACTCTGAGTTCAAAAATACAACTATCTTCCGAAGTTAATTAGTGTTATAGTAATAGTATCGTCGTCTGTGTCATGTGTCGTGATGTGGTCTATGATCGAATGATGATCTGTTGTGGGGCCATTGTGATAATATGTCCTCAAGAGGTAGTGGGGATGAAAGTTCCTATTGGTTGTGTTAATGTTTAAGTTATTCCTAATTGGTGCAAAATACTTTGGTCTGCTATTTTGTTTAAAATAAAGTTCGTTTCTCAGCACTTGTGACGCTAAGAAGTGTGGGTCATTAATTCTCTGAGATGTCAAAAATGGACTGGTGCCTGCTTGTCGGTGATACCGGAAGAGGCGTGGCTCTGTTTATGTATTTGTATCAATAACTCTGATAACTGAAGGTTATCATAGTATTGGTTGTTTTATCCTGATGGGTTGATTTATTCCGTTTCTAATGATGTTAGTCTGTAATTGGTGTGATGAAAATTAAAAGAGTTATTAATGTTTTTATATTAAAATGATATAAAGGGTTAATTAAACGTTTGGTGTTGTATATGAAACTGTAGCGGGTGTTACACTCGATTGATTGGTGTAATTGGTTTTGTTATCGCTATTTTCTTTACGGAGTGATTAATATTTAAAGTAGGGTGTGTTGTGTGTGAATACTACTCTGTAGGGTTCATACTGTCAGTTGAAGGGAGGAATGCGAACTGTAACAACTCTTTCTTTCTTCTGGCAAGTGTGGCATCAGTGCACAGAGTCGGCATGGATTGGCGCACACCATTTTCCTTCATATAGTGTGAACCATATAGACTGAATAGTACAGCCAAACATATTCCAGGAATAGCATAGTAGGCCTAGTGTGCTGGATATGACATTTTGGCTTTAGAAACACAAAAAATGGGCACATTTGATGTTATATTATGGGGAATGGCAGATAATGTTCATCGTACATTCAGCGGACTTTCATCGCACTTTTCCACTGATGGATTTACTGATAACTTTAAAAACGTGCCCACTTCAACAAAATCATTTTTTTTATTTTTGCCAGGCTTGACGAGTGTAATAATGGGGTTTTACTCTACTTTTCTCCAGCTTACCAATAGTAAGATTGTTCACTTTTTATACCTCTGGGTGCATATAAATCTAGGAAAGGAAAGCATACAAACATCTATAAATGAAACCTTGAAATTCCCATTTGAATAAAATTTATTTCAAGCACTTTTTACCATTAAAAAAAATTTATGTTCTAATTTAAAACATCCTTTTTAATATTAATTCTACAGGTTCATATACATCAGTCATATATTAACTTCATACAGTTGTGTATGTTAAATTTTCCTATGGAGTATGCTACCGGTATTAAAAATTCATAACAAAATATACATTATTTGCATAAATTACAGTTTAGTAAAATAATTATATATAAGTTATATCTGGTTTTATTTCTATAAAATTGTTATTTTAACTTATGCTAAAATGTTACTAAACAGTTGAATCTTGGAAGATTCTACATAATACAAGGCGCAATAAAATTAATCTGTCCATTGTTCGTTAGTGCGGGATCCCATAATTTAATCAAGCAAAGATTCACATGGTGTGCCAAAAACAGATTTCATTTCATCATGCCTTGTGTCCAGAAAGAATATTTCTTTATCTCAATTGAAATGAATTAAAAAAAGGTTACTGGTTCTACTATAGCATCTACTTCAAAGTAAAGGGAAAAAATTCAAGAGTCATATATTTTAAATAGAGGTTTACCAACATAATACCAGTATTTAAGTGATGAAATTACTAATATATGCAAGGAAATTTACTGTCATTATGTCTTGGATAGGGCATAGAAAGGTGACCATACTTTTACGAATAAAAATTGGGACATTTAATGATATCATAGGTCTAATGGCTTGACTAACTGGCATAAACACATACTTCATTTCCCTGAATTCATGATAATAATAACATAGAAAAGCACACAATGTGCTCTGCAGTGTAACTGAAGAACTACAGTTTTATTAAAGGTAATCCCACGAGAGAAACATTTGAAGCCAAATTATGAAAGTGCCCTAACGATATTCCCCATGTTTTTCGCAAAATGCAAGATTTTTCATTAAAATCACAAATGCAAAAATTATTCACCTTCTAGCAAATCGCAATTTGCAGGTGAGGTAGCAACCTTAGATGGCGGCAACTGCGATTAGATAATAATGGAAGGTGTACTGTGATAATAAAATTGGTTAGCTGATGTTTAAAGCGATTTCATGACAGTTCAATATAAAATGAAAACGAAAGTTAATTTGCATTTTGAAAATGAAGCCAAGCTGCATGAACTGAAATTAGTATTTTCTAAAGTTTTTATTCCCTAAAAATCCCAACAAAAATAGCAAAATCGTGGATGAGATTTTAAAAAAATAGCAAAAAATATAGTGAAATGACTAAACAAAATTATGAAATCTGGCAAAAAATTAAATAAAAAAATAGCTGCGTCTACACATGGTTCTTGATTGCTCATAAGGGACCTTTATGGGTTTACTGGTTACTTCTCTAATAGAATAAACTCTTGATAACACATACTAAAAGGGTTGACCGAGTTGTGAAAATTCTTGAGGGGTAACTGTATAGGCATGCAGTATAGTAAAAAATATTTTATCTACGATGCCTTTTATGATAATACTCTCTCTTAAAATGTAAGATAAAACGTATTAGGTAAGACACACGTCACATGTCATTATTTTAATAGGGAAGATTGAGATTACACATGCAAATTATTTGTACATTTGTGCAGAACATTAAATTTGACATTCACTTTTTCAGTAAAGACCGAGTGTCCACATTCAGAAAGTCAGGGGAATTGAAATCAGTCAGGGAATTTTGTGAATTAAAGGGAAAAGTCAGGGAAATTTGCAAAAAAATATGGAATACCATGTTGTTCAGACCATAAGACGCAGTTTTATATTTGAAAACAAGAGTCTTGAAAGTTGGGTGCGTCTAATGGTCCGAAGTAAAGAAAAAAAAATTATAGTAAATATTGCCAGTAATACCATAATTGTGTAGGAGAAATGGAAAAGGCTGAAAGTGCCAAAAAATAAAAAAAATCGATTTTTTGCATGGAATGTGTTGTAAGCGACATCGCCAATAACCTAGAGAAGGTTGAAAGTGCCAGAAAAATTCCTACTAGTTCCTAGAGCAGTCGCAAGGAGCAGCACCGTGAAAGCGCCCGCTGACCGTCAGTGGAAAAGGCTGAAAGTGCCACCCGCCATTCATCCTTTAAGTGCAATGAGCGCTGGACTTCCAGCCTTTTAACTAACAAAGTATGGCACTTACAGCGTTTCCCAAAAAAAGATATGATGGCACTTTCAGCTTTTCACATGCAAAATCAAGTTATATATGTACAATAAAAAAAGCAACTCTTGAAAAACAAATAAAAATATATTTTGTATTTTTAATGAATTTTATAGATTTTTAAAGGATACAGTATAAGTTTTATGAAGTTTTTATTGAATACTGAAAATTTTACTTTGTGGCACTTTCAGCCTTTTCCATTTCCATTACACAATTATAAACAAGGTGTTGGATAACAAGAAGTTAGTTGCAATTTGTGGCATAGACTGTTCAACAATGCATTTGTCAAAATGGTAAAATGGGGATGGTGGGGCGCCAGGTATACAATGTGAAAGGAATGTTGGGTTATTTTATTTAAAAGGAGTTGTCTCCATGGGGTGTTCTAAATAAAGGCATAGTCACTAAACAGCCTTGTTCCATTACATTTACCTTATGCCGTATTGAGGCTGAGGGGGTGTAAAAGTATTTTTAGTCTTTCATGAATTTTCGTTTAGAAGCACATTAATTTTTTCCCTGAAATTTCCACCCTAAAATCAAGGTGTGTCTTGTGGTCCGGAGTGTCTTATAGTCAGAAAAATTCCGGTAGTCAGTGTAACTAGCCCCAGTGAGCGAAATGTGAGGGGTGCTTGTTTTGTTCCAGTCTGCTTTAATCCAGACAATGTAAGCAATTCTTTTCAGTACTTGAGCTAATCATTTCTTATTTTTATTATGGGGATGGAGGAGGCTGGATTCTTTGGTCAGGGAAATGTAAGTATAGGGTCATGGAAAGTCAGGGAAATTTATTTTGAAATTTCTGATCTGAGTCAGTCATCTTATTGATATTGTTGGAAACATAATGGAGATTGACATACTTCTGTGAGGATATTTTTCTGAGCAGATGTAGGTTTGAAGAAAGCTTTTATTTTCAGAAAATGATATCCAAAATATTGGAGATTCAAGTAGATGCAGTACCTGATAAGTTAGATGGCTGTCTTTAACAGAACCAGAAGAGAATAGATCAGAGTACCTGAGAATAAAGTAATCTCTTTTGTAAACTATTAATTACAATGACTCCGAGCTGATCACCAGGTTAAACCTACAAGCTCAAGACTGAATTTTGAAGGGTAAACAATGCCTTCGCATTTTAACAGTTCATGTTATATGAAGCATACAGGAATCCTACCATGGTTTGAATTTCACATTACAATGTAGATCCCAGATACTCCAATAATATTAGTAATATTTAAGAACACAAGCAATATTTAATAATATTAGTAGTATTTTAATAACATTACTCGTCAATAGTGGGTTAGCATTGCTGGCTATGGATCCACAGGTCTAAGCTTGTTCCGGGAACCTCCTTGGATTTTTTGAGGTAAGGAGGTCTGGAATAGGATGCACTCAGTCTCACAAGGGATGCAGCACCACGGACTTTAAGTAGGAGGTTTTGTACTCTCTAGACTTTCTAGAGGTGAGACTAGCAATCACTCCAACCAGTTGTGAAACCTCGCAGCCCATCATAAAAATGTGATGTATTACATAGGCCTCAGGACTATAAAAGAGGAAGGGAAAGATAACTTAGCAGGTACTGTAATAAGAAAATTCATTACACCCAAATGGGATGTGTTCATGATGGAACAAAATAAATTTTATGAGATGCTGACTATTGTTTGCATAGTGGAGTTTTTCATTACATACCCAGGTGGCTTCCTTTTTTTAGGAGGAAAAGTTTCCCCACTGCTCAACCCATGCTCTTTATTTTTACTGCACTAATCAGCTAGTTACCTCTGCCAATCAAAATCTAAAAATGTCCTGTGATGGCCATGACAGCTACTTGTCTACTACGCATGGAGAGAAATGCGGGGTTGCTAAATCTAGTTACAGTAAACAATAACGCGTGTGAATTGATTAAAGCGAGGGAAGAACTCAGGTCAGTGATAATAATGAGAAAATATTGCAACGATGCTTATGTTTTGGAAAGTGGAAACCAATATCAGATCAATTAACATAAAGAAACACAGACTTAATGGCTTATTCCTTTGAAGCTGCCTGGATATGCAATGAGAAACTCTACTATACAGCATATGTATGTATGTATGTATGTATGAATATGTGGATCACATTTACTCAATATCATCTCTTAACACATCTCACACTTTTTCCCCAAACAATGTAACCAAATTTTTATCTATTCAGTTTAGATCTAAAAATATCCTGACTCACTTGATTATTAATATTTTCTAGGTAAAGGAATGGTTTCGCTAGTTGTTCTGTATAGACAGATGTTGTAGGGATAGCTGAATTACTGATCATATCAATATGGGGGTGAATTTGTTGGTCATGTAGATGGCTTTGTGCCATATTCACCATTGGGTGAATATCTAAAGCTTGGTGCGACTGAGGCAGCTGATGAAACGTCGGAGGTACAGGTAGAGGGGGTGGCAAAGGTGGTGGTGGTGGCAGACTAAGAGTCATGTTATCAGTCATAACATTTGTGTTCTGCCCATCATTACAACACAAATTACCGTCTATTGTTATGCTATAAGGACGTCTTGCCGGGATCCCTATAGGGTGCCTATTGTCATTGGAAATGCAGGTGTTATTGGTAAGAGATGTAGAAGGGAAGGGATAAGGTGGAATGGATTCATTAATTATTGGTTTGTCGGCACTATGAATAAGGCCATCGTTTGCATAATTACTCTGCTCACCCTCTTTGGAGCGCTCAAGTTCTGGAACGGTTTCGAATGATTGTCCACATACTTGGAAGGCATACATGCATGACATTGCATTGTTATGACTGTCGTCTTGTACTGTTTGAGTGCTGTGGACGGTAAGATGCTTATTAAGACTGTCTTCGTAACGAAAAGATTTATGGCAAACATTACACTGCAGAGGTCTGTCCATTCGAGACTGCACTGATGTTTGTGACTCTGGCATACTTTTATGACACACTTCACAATTGGAAGACCCTTGTTTTTCAGAGTTCTCTGTTTTTTCTTTGTGATTCTGCATAATATGTTTGTTAAGTGAATGTTTTGATGCAAACCTTTTCGTGCATGCTGTGCAATGATGTTTACGCTCACCCGAATGCGAGGCTATATGGTGTTGTAAAGCATCTGGACGCATGAAACTTTTCCCACATGTAGGACATGCATGGGGGCGTTCACCAGTGTGGGAACGGCGATGATATATAACTGTGCTTCGATTTGCAAATCGTTTGTTGCAAATCTCACATGAATAAGGACGGTCGCCAGGTTGAATATGGTCCACTTTCATATGGATTTCAAGTTTTGATTCTACTTTAAATGTTCGAGGACATTTCCCACACAGATACGGAAAACCACTTCTCTTATCTTTTGGTATGTCGTGGACCTGAAAAGAAAAAGCAGATGCAATTAGTGGGTACTGAATATACTGTATATTTCCGCAGATAAGATGAGGTGTAAATTTTTGTCAAAGTTATAGAGTATATCTGTCCTTTAAGACAACCCCCAAACTGAATGGACTATGCATTTATGTTTACGAAACAACTTCAAAAAGTTTTGTTTTCATT
The DNA here is from genome assembly GCA_964059195.1 of Ectobius pallidus. Taxonomy (NCBI): domain Eukaryota; kingdom Metazoa; phylum Arthropoda; class Insecta; order Blattodea; family Ectobiidae; genus Ectobius; species Ectobius pallidus. The sequence goes on from CAXKWD010000006.1 coordinate 144,423,829, forward strand.
TCACTTTTCTGGTTGATCGCAAAAATGTTGCCAACCATCACACTGGCAGCTACCCTTACCAGAACAAAGCTTCTTTTTTTTCAAAATGGCATCACTGAGCACAGTTGCACCATTGTGGAACAGAACGATGTGTGCATTGTGCGTGAGCCATGTGATACTCGTACCAGTATATAGGGAAAATGAAAAAATGTTTTATTTCAAGCATTATGGTATTTGCGGTTTCATTTACGAAATTCACGAAAATGGTATCTAATCTTAATATATATCAAGATAATATGATCTTGACATTAGATTACATTGTTTTATAATGGTTTTAATTTATACAAATTTCAGTCTAATTTTTTTTGTATCTGTCCTATAAGACGAAATCCCAGATTTTGGGGCCTTTTTTTATTATTCAACTACCGTCTCATCTGCAGAAATGTATGGTAATGGTTCTTTTTACAGAAGAATGTAGGGAATGAAAATAAAACGATAGAAGAGGATCAGACTACTCTGAGAGATTTCTCCAAGGGAACTGTCAAGCATATATACAGTAAATTGACTTGACATGCAAACGCAGCATGTTGCACTTAACATTTTCAGATGTTAATTTGTTTTCCAGAGAAAATGGACAGCATGTCAAGTCAATTGACTAGTCGGTCAATATCGGCTTCGTTTTGGGAATTTCCGGGAAACGAAAAGTGATCGCCAGCTTAATCGGCTTTGGTTCGGGAATTTCCAGGTAAACAAAAAGCAGTTGACAGCTTCCTCAATATTCTCGGCATCCATTTTGTATTATATGAGTATTTGGCATATCAGTGTTCTCAGTAGTTTTGCATCTACTTTTAAAATTATTTTTTATGGCCTACTCCATTGTTGAAAAATGTGATAGTTATTTTGAAAAGATCAAGACATCTGTACAAAATTAGTATTTAAGAAAGTCATAGACAGTTAACAAGAAGATAATGAGTATATAAAACTACTCTCATTTTGTAACGTTGGCTGCCCTCTTCAGAGGCGTTTTCTTTTTGAATGTTATTCATTTCTGTTTGTAACCGCGCCAACACATGTTAACATTGTAGTGGAGACAGTTGTTAATTGCCAAACCACTTGACCTGTATTCATCAACAAGTTGATGAAAAACATTTAACATAGGCTATGTTAACTGCAACATGTTGGTGTTAAATTAAAGGTGCCAAACTACCCATCATTGTAAAGAGTAGGCTTATACAAAATAATGCACACAATACTACATATTAAAATGCAGTAACTCCACCTTGTCAATATAAAATGTGATATGTTAAAATAAAAAATTATCAACCAACTTGTGTTCATTTTCAGTGAAAAAGTTTTTAAGTAAATATTAAAACATAGCTATATTGAAACAACATAGAGCCAGAGCCAGCCAGTGAAGTTACATAACTACATAATGATTATGTCAGTTCGACGTAGCTATGTTTTAATTTTTACTTATAAACTTCATTACTGAAGATGGCCACAAGTTGAATGAAATATATTTGATTTTAACATTTCACATTTTATATTGACAAGGTTGAGTTACCGTATTTTAACTCATATAAATCAATGGTCCCTATTTTATAAACACAGTACTATATTTGAATAACTTAGTAATCACTTTAACATGAAATTTAAACATGTTAATTTTTTTCTAAATTTGATCCGAGCAATCGAGGAATCCATACTAAAGGTAGCCAGACAAACAAGGTTCTACTTTAAGAGCTGCATGTTTTGGAAAGATGTGCTCTTTTGTAAAGAGATAAAGGTAAAATAAAGTTTACTTTGGAACCCACTACCCTTGAGAAAGCATCATGGCTTAAAGAGAAGTTGAGTTCTGTATGTCTTAATACTTAAAGTTTATTAATATTGTCGTACCTTCATATGACGAAGAAGATGGGTCTTCTGGATAAATTTCTTGCCACATACTTCACATTGGTATTCTCTAAACCCCAGGTGCGTACCCTGTACATGAAACTTCAATGCTGTTGGAGTGGAGAAATTTTTGTTGCAGTGAATACAGCGGTGGGACTTCTCATGCGACTTGACATGTGTCCACAGAGCATGACGGGTAAAACTTTTGCCACAGATCTCACATACACAGTTCTTCTTTTCATCTCCACCTTCGTGGACCTTCTTATGATGATTAAGTCCAGTGCGTCCCACAAAAGATTTATGGCAAACATCACATTTGAAGGGTTTGGCACCAGTATGGGTTCTGATGTGTTCTTCCAAATACTCCTTCCTGGAAAATGACTTATTACATACAGCACACTCAAATGTTTTACCTTTGTTCTGAGCATGAATTTCAAGATGTTTTCTAAGCGCACTTTTGGCAGCAAAAGCAGAACCACATTGTGTGCATGAGAATGGTTTTGAACCTGTATGTACGCGGATGTGAAGTGTCATCTGACTCGGCCGATCGAAGCCTTTTCCACAATATTTGCATCTCATGATCTTTCCCATAGGATGAAAGGCTAGATGTTCACGAAACTGTTTTCTCGTGACAAAAGTCTCACTACAAGTGTAACATGTACGGCTTATTTCTTTCTGCTTCTTATCAGACTTGTTTTCATCTGCTGCATCTTCTTCTGTCTTTTCTTCTTCCCCATCTTGCTCAGGGTTCTGTTCTGTTGAGTCATCCTGTGGCAAAGAAGTAATGTGATTATTTTAAAGTGTTTTTATTCCACACTATGATTAGATCAATGAATAGGTACTATGGGTGGAGGAAATATTTATTTGATTTCAAAATTTCAGCATTAATACCTATGTATAGGTTTTGAAGTTCCTCGAGTCTAAAATACAATTTTCAGACTTTTCAGAATGTATCTGAGTGAGTGTGATTTATTTGCTTGTGCGAGCTTCAGAGAACAACATATCTCAACAATAAAATTTCATATGAAAATAAAAGTTTTATAGGCCTACATAGTGAACCAAAAAAAAGTACAAAATTCAGAGACCTAAGTTATATGTGACTTGTGGCTTTCCTGGTGTTCAGAATATGTTATTGTTTCTCGGGCTTCCAACCGGGTGAGTTGAATGAGTGGTTCCAAGCTTTCAAGTTTTTCACATCCCACAACATCATTAATTTCAATTTTTCCTTCCTAACCAATCAGAACTCTCCATTTAATTATTCCATTTTATCATTTTCTTATTGGCCCCCACCCCGTTCTAGCATATCAGTCTTTTCCTATATATGAAGCAGATATTTCCCAATCTAGCTCATTTCTCCCAGAAGATGGCAGCGGAGATACACTGCCGAAAGCTTGGAACCAATCCTCCAACTCACCTGGTTGGAAGCCCGAGAAACAATAATATACACCTAAGTTATATCCTTGATATTTTTTAAAATTATCTTATATGATTGTATGAACCAAAAGAATAGACTTCCTAGATCGCTAAATTCCCTTTTCATATTTTCATCCACCTGACCAACTCTTCTGCAATAGCCCTTTAAGCACTCTTGCCTTCATGATTTTCATGATTCCGGTGAAAAATATTCATTGACTTTATCATCTTTACTCAAAAGGATAAGTAAGAATAAGCAGGCCTATTACACAAGATACTGTAATTGGAAATATGACAATAAGTAATACAGTCAAACCTCTGAATAACGAAGACCAATATAACGATAAACCTGCATACAGCAATATTTTTGTTTGGTCCCGGTGAATTTCCTATCTTAATGATGTTAAATGTAACTCACTACAACGATGAAGATATTTCAGAAACACCCCTTTATAACAATATTTGGAAGCTGAATTGTTACTGCAAAACCGGTGCTTATCCCTACGGATGGTAGCTGGTATTCCCGCTTTCATAGTGATAAGGACAGGGAGAGATAAAGCTATAAGCACGTACACCTTTACGAGGAGTGGATCTGTGCTCTGCAATACTGTCAACAGCTGATGCACCGGCACACAAGCTAGGTAGAGAAGATCCCAACCCCTTCACGCCAACAGCTGTGGGAGGCTATTCAATACTTCTAATTTCCAGATTTGCAATTAATTTTCACCCTCTAAAAGTTCATATGAGCAGCTAATTTTTTGGCATGTGTCTATCTGCAATGATGGCCTACCGATATGTTGAGGATAGGTTTCGACATGACAACCAGTACGGTTCCCTTGTCAGTTCAAAACCATCCAGAAACACTGTACATTTGTGACCTTGGGTTTCTGGGATTAAGCATTCGCATTGACTTACTATTGCACTTTTAAAATATCCTACTCATTTAATATCTATCTCTAACCATGCATCTATAATATTTGCATTTTTGCACTTTGAATCCCATTGTGCTTAACACTTGTGTGTGCCTAAGCCACTGATATGAGAACTAAAACCAGGCGCGGTTCTAGCTATAGGTCACAGGGTCACGTGCCCCCCCACCCCCATCCATTTTGAATATAAACTGTACTGCATTTATAGTAACTAATAAAATAATGTAACATCTATTTCAAACTTCGCGCTTTTGCTTTGCTTGTGAAGTTTGGCAACATAGCATGGGTCGAATTTCGTTCGTGACCGGCCGACTCTCATCCCCTTAACATTTTCCTTTTCTAAGCTGACGGAATGCAGGGAGGGGTTATGGCTAGTTCAGTTTGTACAGGGTCACAGTATTTTTGCGACTTCACACGAATTGGCGCTGTATGCACTCTTGAATGCATATCCGCTAGATGGAGTGGTATGCACTATTATTACTCTATAGTTGAGAACATATTTACGTATTGAGAGGACAGAATATAGCCAGGGTATCCCCCTCAGGGTATCACAATACAATAACATCTTACCAGAAAAACCTATCCAGTTTGGAAGGGCGAGTGCAAAAAAGCTGTTTTCCTACCCCCTTCCGCATCTCAAGTAGGCTAAAGCCGGAAGTTTTCTCATGTTGAGTGTTATAGTGCGTGCTTCTGAATTTTTCCTTAGTTCGTAAAGTATTTTTTATATAGTGATAGTGAAATGAATGAGATAAGATGCTTACAAAATAAAATTCTAAATTTCGAGGAGCGGTTATTAGCCAAAGAATTAGGACGGCCTAGAACAGAGCTTACGATAAATCTAACATATGAAGACAAAAACAGAGTGTACAAGAGGAATTTCAATAAAAATGTACCATATATAAAAAGTGGAAGTGGATGTGCGGGTGTCCGAAAACTAATGCAATATTCTGTATTTTGTATATTCTATTCGGTGGAGAAGATGCATGGACTAAAAACTGGTGAACATTTGCCCGATAGATGTAAGAAGCACATTTTGTCAAAACGCCATTTAGGCAACGAAATGAGTCTCGCTGTCTTAGGGAAGGCTGATATCAGGGTGCAACTTGATGATGGGTATAGAACATGACTGTGTCCGTAAGCATAATGATCTTGTTGACAAAAACTTATATTTCGTCACGCATTCTTGATGCCATAAAATTTTGCGAGGAATTTGAATTGGCCTTGCGTGGGCATAATGAGACAGCGAGTTCTGATAACCCAGGTGTTTTCGAAGGTCTCATGAACTAAACCGCGGCACTTGGCAATATCCTGAAGAATAGTAATGTTATACAAAAAAATGAAACAGAAAGGTAAGTTTTAGCTTAAGTGTAAGTTCTGTTTTCCTCATAACATTTTTGGTTGATATTTGTATGTGACCCACCCCTGTGGAACCTCACGAGCCGCCACTGATTAAAACCCTACTTATCCGAATGATTCTACTTACATTGCATTTCAAGATACACTGCACGCAGCCTGATGTGATCACTTCGGGACGCAACTAATCTGATAACATTACCGATTGACAACAGTAGCCAATTAATTAATTGAAGGTTATTTATTCATACATAAGATAATACACTACAAAGAAAGGGAATTAAAAGCTATTTATTCATACATAAAACATTCTTGAACTAATTTACCTCAGTACTATTGTCATCATTCTTCAAGGTGTTCCAGTCTTTAGCTAAAGACTTGTCTTTTTCTTTTTCTCTATCAGCATTGCATTCTTCTAATTTCTCCTAAAAATAAAAAATTAAATCATAAATAGAGAACTATTTTCGCAATAAACTTATAAACACTATAACTCAGAATGTCCAAAATAAACATTTCTTATGTAGTCACTTTTGCCTTCCTATGTATTGATTTACACTTGCATTCTCCTAGATAACATCACAAGCAGGGTCCATATATGTGAACTAGGCAGCCGGCTGTGGTGGGGAATGTCTAGAAACATCTAGGGGTAGCAACATTTAGATTTATGAACAAAGCAAAAATTTCAAATGCAACATTAACATTAAAAAAAAGCTTATTGTTTGTTTAATGTAAATATAAAAAGTTATAATCTTTTCAATTAAATTAATGTTTTTAAATTTATTCCTTACATTCTCTAGTTTTATTATAACGTCTTCATAATACAAGCTTTTCTCAAACTAGGCCAACTGAAATCAATTTTATTTAAACACCAATACCAAGCTAGAGATTGTGAAATTGCATGTTTAATCAAATGGTAAAAAATTGAATGGTTGAGGTGGCAATTTAGGGGGTGCAAAAATTATTTCTTGCCCAGGGCACCTAAATACCTACAACTGGCCCTGATCTAAAGTATTTTAGCTGGATGGTAATATTCCCATCCAGTGGGCTGGTAGGAAAACTATATGGTGAAAAAACTTTTCTGAAATCATGAAATAAATTTAATAAATAAATTCATGTGAAAATTACATGAGTTAAAGTTTACTGCTATTCTATACTAACTTTTATGTGTGTATAGGCCGCATGCATATATAAGCCACACACAAATTCAGAAACACAAAACTTGAGACTTCCCTTGGAAAATAAAATTTAGTTAAAAAAGTTGCATGAAAAATGAAAATTATGCAAGAACACACAAATTTTTGTAATTTTGATGTAAAATGACAATATTTCAGCCTATAAGTATTTGAAACAAAAGATTTTCACTTTAACAATGCTAATAGCCACATTTCATGAATCTGTCACTCACAAAAACTAGATATCTCTATATGCTGTGGTTGTACAGGTAGGGGAAAAAAAAGTGGACCGACTCTTGTAGCTGATTTCAGAGCCTTGTGATACGTAAATAAATGTAAGAGATGTAATGGAAATGTTTGTTTTCACAAGCAATGCAAATTATGCGAAATTATGCGAAATTATTTCTCAATTCAAGCAATTTATCAGCTGTAGAACAAATTTCAATACGTTCCCTGCTATCCTGTGAAAGCCGCTAGGCATGCGCAGTGGCCCATATCGGCAACTTAGATATTTTAGTCGGTCCGCTTTTTTTTCCCTACCTGTACATGGAGTTGGAATAATACTGATTAGAAATTTGAAGATTCACTTCTTTGTTTTCTGCAAAAATATCCTCTAAATTCTGAAAGCTAACAAAATTTATGTGATCTAACCCACAATGTTTTATTACATAAGTACAATAAATTCTTACCGATACTGGTTCTATTTTCAGTGTTTCCGTGGATGGAGCAGGCACAGCTTCCGCTGGCTCAACATTTTCCAACTTCATATTTTCTTCAGTTTGGCAGCTGCTGTTCTGGTAAGTAATCTGAGCTTGTATACAGCTTTCAGTGTCTTGAGGTTGAATAACATGACAATACATGTTAGGAAGATAAATATTTAAATTTGTTTGCTCGGGCAACATTCCCCTTAGGCCTACATCTGTCTTATCTTTTGTGACTGACGTCATGTTTGATAGAATCTGACATGTCTCTGACTCTGAAATTGACAATAGCCTGAAATCGATCCATCCCGACATGACTTCACAGAATGTTTCTGTAGTTCCTGGAAATTCGGCTTCTCCTTTATAGATGTAGTCCAAGAAAGCTTGCAAGTGCTGAGTTCTTAGATCTTTGATTAGAATAAAGGCATCTCTCATGTCGTTCTGAAGGCAAGTGGCTAGGTTCTTGAAGTATGTACTAAAGGTACTCAGGACCAACAAGTGGGCCTTAAAGCTCTGCTTATCTTTCACTAACGTTACATCAACTAGATTTTCATATTCAAGGCAAGCTTTAAAAACATTCTGTATATGTGGAGACTGGCCATTCGTTTCAGAAGTATAATGGGCAGCCTTTATCCTACTAATAACATCGGATGAGTATTTGGCAGCGTTCATTTCTGACATAGTCTTAAGCATAGGGTTGAGGAAAGAAAGCTTGTTGCACAGATTTTGAATACCTAATAATTCTGCAGTGTCGTAAACTGAACTAATGTTGCCTTCATGCACTGAGACAGTTCCTCTATAACAGAACTCAAGAACTACTTCCAAGTCTTCGCTTTTTACATTCTGAAGCACTAACATATAAGGTTTTTTCCTATTTCTCTTTGTATGACGTAGGAAGATATTAAGTAGATACCTGCTACATGCACTCAATATACAGGAATGTGCAAACGTCCTTGTAAAATTGTTTGTTACAAATATCACGTCACTCACTATAGGGTCGTTCCTTGATTGTGACAGATGTTGAAGGATACTCTCTCTATGTTGAGGCCATGTAAAATATTGATATGACAGATTTTCTGAGCATTCTTTTTTTTCCGTACCTTCAGGGCTCTGTATTCTTAATAACTTGGTGGTTTTATACCAGTCATTTAAACTAGATATGGGAACCGAGGCTGAACCAGTGTAAATAAAATTAATAAGTACATGTAAGAGAGATTCGTGAATGTCACCAATCAAAATGAGGCAGTTGAAAGCTTCGTTAGCTAGAAAGTCTTTTATGTAGGAACTATAACATGATAACATTATGCGATGCACCGGCACTTTGAAGTCCCCTGTCACAAGGGTTATATCAGTCTGGATGTTCAGCATTGTGAAGTCTTTTAATGTTGTTACCAAGTGCTGGAAGTGATCTTCCCATTGGACGGTATGGTATTGCATTTGTACGTTGTGAGTATTTAATGGCACTGTTGTATACGGCATATTAATAAACTCCATTTTCCCCCTTAATGGGTTCTACCTGGAACAAAAGAAGGTACAAGAATACAATAGATTACTTAACATATTCAGTACTGGAGCACTTCTCAGTAGGGCCTAGACCAGCCATTTTCATCCACTCCTACCCTTTGTACAATACTTCTTCACATTCTGTAAAATTTACAATGCCTTCTCCTCCACACTACATGCAAAGCATTATTTAAAATTTATTTTAAATATTTTAAATTTGTTTTTCAAAATCTATTACGGGTGAGACATAATTTGGACACTGATTTTAATGATGCAAAACAAAAGTTAATTTGCTGTTCTGCTATTATTGTTAGGGGTCTTAATGTTGTTATTAATGAAGGTATGAGGGATTAAATACAAATAATTATAAACTTTTTCCAGTTTGTCAGAACATTTATTTAAATCATCAATAATAATTTAACAAAACTATCACCAATACGGGTGGGACAAAAAAAAAGTCACTTGTTTGTTATTTTGCATAGTAATTAACCATACATATTTTTTGAAGTTAATCTTATACCAAATTGTACCTTAAGATGTATATTTTCTCAAATGAAAAAGGACATAGCTGATTACTCTTGACTACTTGGTATTAAAGAGTGTTAAAATCACGCTAAAAATGGCAAAAAAAAGTAACTCAATGCAATAAATAATTTTGACAGATTTTACACATGAAACCACTTCAGATACACCAAAGTCCTTAATATTCAGAGAATTTTAGGTTTTGAACTTATTTTTGGCCACCCAATTACAATAATTTTATAACTTCTCTCTTGGAGGGAAAAATTCCCATATTTTATGAAACGTCTGTATTTCCCTTGAAAAGTTTAATTTTATTCAAAGAGAGATAATTTTGCATTAAAAACTAAAATTTAGCAAAATTTTGTTTGAAACAATCACTTTACCAGTGTTGGCAGGTTGGTATATGGTTATTTAATGATGGGGATGTTCTGCAACTTATGCCTGTGACCATCGCCGATGGGACGGAATTTTGTCCCGCAGGAGTTCTTTTACATGCCAGGGAATCTATTGACATGAGCCAATCACATTTATGCACATATAAATACCATCAACCTGGGCCAGGATCGAACCCTCAACCTTGGGCACAGAAAGCCAATGCAATACTAACTGTGCCACCCACGCTGACATTTACCGGTGCTAATAACCACGATTAGTGAATCAGCTCTGTCGTATGTTAGAAATCTCAAAGCTTCCCGACACTGCCTTCAAATTCGTCCTCTGGGATCTGATTACTAGGGCAAGGCAGGTGATGACACTGCATCTTTTTTATACAAAGGTCGTTCAGAAAGTAAAGAACGATTTGGCATAGCTAAATAATAATGAAAGATATCAACACAAAACTCTATTTACAAAGATAAAATACCTTAATCTATTCCTCAACGTAATTGCCATTGCTGTCAAGGTGTTTATTGTAACGTGGTACCAGTTTTTCAATGTCTATGTTATACTCTTCTACCACCAAAGAATCTCAGTAGGCCTATTTCACTCACCTTTCTCAATGTAATTACTGAAAATGCAGTCCCCTTTGATCTATAGTCTACATATCTGATAATTACAGAAAACTCCTGATTATCCATGTGTGGTTTGTGGATTATCGTTCAAAGGTTCTTCATCCCCTTTTAAACCTCTGCCACTTTAATATGGATACAACTGGGGGTGAGATTTTGAATTTTCTGCGTTTAATTTCAGATTTTCTTTAGAAGTCAAACAGCATTATATAAAGACACACATACACAGTGCTATTTTTTCCCTGAGAGGAAAGTTTACTAGTTTTCTGCCATTGCAGAATTCATACAGGCAATCAATATTTCTTTCCTGTGCATTCAACAAGATGAGATTCAAACATTAAGTTTGATTGAAGTAATATTGGAGAAGGCTTGGGAAGCTTGTTAAGAGGGTTTTTCTATCATTATATTTCATTATTAAATTACTGGTAATCCCAACTTTTAAAATGAAATTAGTTAAATAACATAGGCTACTTATAATACAAGGTACTGACATATGGTAATGCCTGAAAAGTAGGATAGTGAAACACTAATTAGTGATTTTTGTGACTGGGCTTCCGCTCTGTTATTACACCGTAATATTCAAGATGCATTCATATGCCACAGATTGCCTGCTGGACATTTTGTGAGAAAAATTCCTCACACACTGGGACTTGAACCCAGGACCACTCTACCAGTTAGCCGGATTCGATTCACAATGCCAGATGGTACCTCTCTGCTATGACTAATTGCCCTTAATAGTCTACCTCAATAAAAGACATGTTTGCCATATATGTAGTACTGTGAGGCACACTAATTAGTGTGTTATGTCATATCCCCTCCTTTAGAGATGCTATGGTTTACAGTCTTCAAAATGCCGAACTGCACTTGCGTTCGGAGGTCCTATACTCCTTTCTAAGGAATGATGTGAAGTGAAATATTACCCGAGCATGCACCCACCAACCGGAAAACACTATCCTTCAAATCCCTATAGGATACTTAGAGGGTTTTAAGAACTTCAAATGAAAGATGCAAACAGATCAGGATATCACAAATATCATCTTAGTATATTTTCAGATACCAAACTGTAAATAATCCCTTTGCCAGTGGAGTTCAGCATTTTAGTATGAAATTAAATAACTTGAATCACATAATTTTTGTAATTTTTATTACAAATTAATTACATGTTATTTTACAAGTAGGCTATGCCCAACTATATCCCCAGATACAATTTATTTTACATATACACCGGGTATCAGACTTTGGAATGGTCTTGCTCTTCTAAGAGTTGCAACATTTCCCTCTCTCGTTTTTCTTGCATCTTTCTAATGCATTCTTCAATTTGTTCCCTGTTTGTATTTACATCAGATGGGAACACACCTCTCCTAGTCTTTGTTACCCACTCCTCAAAATATTCTGGTTGATTGAAATAGTGGAACAGCATCACAGGAAAAGAAATAAAGAGTCCCATCTTGAAGACTTCGAGTTTCCATCCCCCCATTATAAAGATGTTAAAGACTTTGGTATTACAATTAAGTCCTAATTGTTTGAAGTATGTTGCTTGCAGAGACTCGGAATGGCTACTAACTTGATTCTCAGGATGACATGAACACGTTTGCACACGTCCTGAAATTACAAGAAAAGGGAGGGGTCAATAACGTTATGTAATGTAGTTGGAAATGGACTCTCTTAATTTATGCCATTCAGTAAATAAACGCTGTGCTTCAAAGTAACTAAACGCTGCTCCCCACTGGCTAATGGATTATTTTCTACGTTCTCTATCCTAATGTAGACCTAATACATGCATGACTCAACTATTGAAGGCTACTTCTAGGTTAACTTTTTCTAAGGCGATAGATGATCCTCGTTAAACAAAGAATATCAACAGACCCTAATATGTAACAGCAAAATTATGAGATAGGTAATTTCGTGATTTTTAAAATAATTTAATCTATATGCCTAGCCAATTAATATTACAGATGAAGTTAGCTAGTTATGCCTACATGCACATTGCTATGATAATTTGTTTAGACACTGCTATAGTATTTGCATATATTCTCCCATGCATTAAATAATTATGAACATTATTACTGTGCTTCAATTACCTCTATTCTGTTATGTTTGATAACAGTATGCGTAAAATAATCATCAATAATGTGTGAAATTAATCAACAAACAAACAAAACAGTAGCAGCCATGTTTTTCTTGTATCGTGAACATAGCAGCCAACATTACACGACGCATTCTCAATTTGAGAAGAATTTCCCTCCAATATTTGCTCTGTCCGATGATAGATGGCAGGAACGTGCTCTAATTCTTGAAGAGAAGATGGCATGGCTATAATGGGTATAAAAGAATTTTGCGTCACGAACATTCTGTAGAACTAAAAATAAAGCACGCAGACTGGTGTAGAGGTCATTATCGAAAAATAATAAAATTAATGCATTCCGGACAAAATGATGCTGGATTATCCGAATCAAACATTAAACATTCCTCAAACTGGATCGACAAAATATAGTCTTCTCCGTATGATATAGGTATTCAATTACGCACGTGGTATAGTTCAGTGGTTCCCAAACTTTTCAGTCCGCGGACCCCTTAAAAAAAATTAAATTTTCGCGGACCTCATCTGGGTTTTGAAATAAAAAACTAGATAAATACTTTGATTCAAATGTATTAAATTCAATAAACAAAATAACATTATCAATGCCTTGAATTAGCGAGACAAGGTATATAAAAGCTAGACTCCATTTCTGACACGAATTATAAAATCTTGTCGGACTGCAGAGAAAACAGTTTAGCTAATAGTTTACTTCTTCTACAGTAATATATAGGCTAGTTATTAACAAAGGTTGTCTTTCAGCTTTCTTTATATTGACTGTCACTATGTTCACGAACATATTACTAGAAACAGGAATGATTTACATAGACCGGTTAATGCATTAAAACTTTTTCAGAAAGGCGCTTATTACTCCGCAATACAGATATACAATAAGCTTCCAAACAACATTAAATTATTATGTATTCAAAGAAAAAGCAAATCCTTCAAAGGATCTCTCAAGAAATTTTTAATGACTCACACCTTCTACAATATGGATGAGTATTTCCAGTTTGAATAAGTTTATAGTGTAGTATATTATATATAATTATTTATTACTTGCTTATATATTGTAATCTGACGTGTTCTATATCCTTGAGTCCCGCTCAACACAGGATCTACAGAACGAGATAACTACATCTACATCTACATATAGACAAAGCGTAACATCAACCACAATATTTACAAATTAAGAATATGGTTTCAAGAATAACAAACAGAAAAAAAGGCAACCAAATTAAATAAGGGGAAAAAAAGCAACAGAAATGTCACAGGAATGGTCACAAGAAGTTATCAATGCCAGAATGAATGCAAATGGTTCTGCAGGATACTGTAGTACCAAAATAAAACACGCAGACTGGTGTAGAGATCATTATCGAAATATTTTAAAAATAATAAAATATAATGCATTATGGACGAAATGATAATTATCGAAATCGAACTTGTAAGAGAAGTCATTGAAATGTCTCTGATGGAAGAAAAATTCATTTTCCTTTTTCGTCATTTTCAGTAGTGGGAATAGTACAAAAAGAAAGTAACTGGGCTGAATTACGATTACCCGAGAGACATTTTACTTAATTACAATTACAAATTACTTTTTCAAAAAGTAATCAGTAAAATTACAATTACATTTACAATTACTTTACGAAATGGCAGTACCTAAAAATTCCTTGTTTTTGGTTTGTTTTGGGCACAAGCCCAAATTATTAATGAACAAACAAAAAAACATATCAATGAGAATATTTTCGGAAACTTTGAGTAACATTTTGTTAACATTAACTCTAATTTGGATATTAGTTGCAAAAACAGTAATGATGACGATATAGCAAACGTAATGATACTAATACTAACGACTACTAAATTGTAACGATTACAATTTTATTTCCAGAAGTAAATTACAAGTAGAAATTACATTTAAAAAAAGTATTGATTACAAGTAAGTTATGGGACCAAAAAAGAAATTGTTACTGTAATCCGATTACTTTTACTCAATTTCTTCCCATCACTGGTCATTTTGTTACAAATACAAGATAAACTGCAGTTTCCTATAAGGTAGGTTATATTATCATTTAAGGCTTAACATTAAACAATCTTTAATTGACACATTCTTATATAGTTTATGTAATGTCTATAATACGAATCCAGTTCCAAATTCAATAAAACCAAACCACATTATAGACTATCTTCCACGCTTTGTATTAGGCTTGTATGAAGTGCCAGAATGGTACTTTATGAGATTGTATGGGTGACGGGAAAATGTCTGTCTGTCCGTTTGTCTGGACGCGCGATAACTGAAATAGGCGTATGTTTTATAGGATTTTCACGAAACTTCGTATGCACATTTATAACGAACGTCCATGGCAAGAAGCTTATTGATATTGGACCAAATCGGTTGACCGGTAAGGGAGTAATGCCCAATTTAGTGCCTTTTTTGTAGTAATATATTGGAAAGAATTTATCAAATGCAAATCAGTTCTCATGAGTTTTACATTGTTCATATACGGCTTTGGAAGTTTTCTTTACTTCATAATCTGCAAATAACTAAGTGTAACCCCTCAGAAAGGGATTTCAACCATGTGAAGAGATTTATGTTATCCGAACTTTCGGCTGATTCTAGCTCTTCAGTCATCTTTTGAGAAGAAAGGAGCTGGGGGGGGGGGGTTGATGGAGCTTTTACATACCTGAAAAACGCCAAGAAAGTAACAAATCTCTTATAAATTGACTAAGTTTAGCATATACGTTTTAAATTCGTAGAATCTGATGCACATTTGTGAAGTGTGGCGGTGCCAGTATGTTTTACACATTATAACATCTATTGCTAATGAATATTGAAATTGTTGGTTAATTACGTTTGCCACCGATGTATTCAGGAGCTGGTGCTCTCACGGGGCGTTGTCCCTCATTATCAATTCATTATGACCACCACTAATTTGCTAGGCAACTGGAATTAAAACAAATTTGCGTCGTTCGGACTTGTGCAATGAGTGGAATATTCAGAGCGCTTTTGTATCATGCATAAGTTGGCATCCTCATTATTTGTTTGCAGGGATAAACTGACTAGGATAAACATTGTTTGGCGACTTTTGTTTCATTCAAGCGAATAAATCAGAGGAGGACAGAAGGTGACGTCACAGTTATATTCAAAATACCAGCCTGTCACTTGTTCTTCACTTCCTTCCGGCGGATAACACGTACCAACAGCCATTTTGGTGCCTTAGAATTTATACTTATTCTTGGGTATATTTAGGTCGCTGATGCCGAATGTGCCATTAGTTTTGCCCTATCAACTTTAGTTTTGTGAGATATGGTATTAACATTATGCATATTAGGCTATCCCATTTTACGTTTCATATAAATAAAAAACAGTGCCTATTTTTAGCTTCTAAATCATGTGAAGAAAACAGCAACACACTAACATTACATTAACATTACAATAACAATATAACATGGGGTCTTTCAAAAAATTGATATTATCACATTGTACGGTCGTTTATGACTTATGAGCTGTCAATTTGAGGGCCAAAAATCATCCAGCTTTTAGTTTTTCTGTACTACGTACAGTTTTCGCCCTACGTGTCCAAAGTATGGTCAAGAACCTTTATTACCTATATTATCAAGCAAGATTTTGTTTCGCTAGACTAACAAAGTTCACGAATAAAATCTATATAAAAGTAGAGCTGGTAGAGAAAAACTGTTTACATATTTGGAATAAGCACACTAAGTAGGCCTATAGCCAAAATCCGGTAAAACACTTGAGACACCAAACAAAAATTTCATTTTGTTGGGCTGTGTAATCAATCATGCGTAACAATCATTCATCATAATTTAGGCCCGGATTTTTAGGCTTTTATAAAAGGTATTTTAGCCTTTTATTTTTGTGTAATAGCCCTTTTTAGGCTATAAACAAACGATTTTAGCCGTCTTAATAAAACATACATTGAACACTAATATTAACACCGAAAAATTGTATTATAATTTTGACAAAGTTATTCTAGTATTTTTTACAAAATAAACAAGTAGTATTCCTTATATCGACACTCGAAAAATTATCATAAACAATTGAGATATTTACCCTTCAACGATGCAATTATTCAATACACCATTCAATTCTCTTCCGATCTACAAAAAAAAAAAAAAAAAAAAAGTAGACTGGAGTGTTATGAGTTTGTTCCTTTTATACACTTCTCTGTCGTCGGTCGGCAACTTATTTTTATAGTTGAAACGACAATGGATTAGTTGCAAATTTCAAAGTATTTCAGACGGCTCAAGTTTCATTTCCTGCGAAGGTGAGGCGGAACATTTTCGAATTACAATGACAAGCGACACAGTGACATATACATTGTTAATTTCAGTGCGTTGTATATTATCATGTCTTTTCTTAAAATGCACAAATTCACATTCATTTTCCTTTGCATTATGAAAAATCTATTTAAAACTCCTGTTTTTCAGCAAAAGTCCTCTTTAGCACCTAGTTTTTCAACAAAAGTCCTCCTTAGCCCCTTTTAGGCCTTTCATTCCGATTTAGCCCTTTTAAGGTTCTATAAGATTCATATATTCGGAAGCAAGGGGTATGAAACGGAAAAATACGTTAACATTTTCTAAGTAGGAAGCTGAAAAAATAGGTCAAAACCTTCAAATCTGGACCCAAATCATAATGAGTAACATTTTTTAACCAATCTTGAAACAGTTTTCGTTTTGTTATTGCATATTATAGTGAATCAAGAATAATTTTAAGGTATTGATTTATTTTTTAATCATTGGTTTTCTGTCAGATCCAAAATTCATTTTAGACCGGTTGTTAGTTTCTTCTGGTTACTGTGAAGGCATTCGTAGGCCTAGTGATAGAAGGCTCCTGTATGCTCTGGAGTATGCTGGATATCCAACCTATATCCAACAAAAGCGATTTGAACTTCCTGTAATTCATTTTGATTTTATAGAGCGTTGCCACTGTTAAACTTCCAATCCTCGTGTTTTAATACCAGGCAAATATGATGCATTGTCGCTAAACTAACAAAATACAAATATACAAAATGAAACTTTCATAACTTGTACACATTTTAACACTGCATGTAATAGAGTACATTCACTTAGCCAAGTATGCTGTAAATGTTTGAACGAATTGAGATATGCACAACATTCTCAACATAATAAATAAATAAATTCAGGTAAACTGATATAACCAATTGCCAGAATGCTTTTGTTTAATGAGAGATAATTGCAATTATGATATCCAAAAAATATGCTATTTTTGTTATTGATTTCCGAGATAAGCTCGATTCATTAAGCAGAGCTTACGGAAGAACAAAGGTTTAAAGTTTGATACTTATCCTTAATTCATACTCGTATAGCCTACATCATGGGTGCGCAACTGGTGCACATCGTGTCACTGTGCGGTAGGGGAATTTCTCCCACTACCGTCGCCCTTGACGTCAGCATAAAGCAGTTTCGACGTGACACTGAACATGAAGAACAGGTTTCTTACGTCACAGAATAGATGGGTGACTAAAACGTTTCCCCTCAGTTGCTCACCTATGGCCTACATTGATATAAGAAATTCTTAAAATATGTCAACATTTCACAAAATGTACTGGTAAAGAACTCCGCTTAGTGTATGTAGGCGTAATTATTTCACAATCTGTATATAACAGTTAGTTATTCATGTAGTATTCATTTTAATTTCATCAACGAAAGAAAACATCTGACTAGTTTGATACGCTTATGTGAAGGAATATGTGGCTAGTGTAATATGTCAAAGTTAACTGTATTGCAACTTCTAAAGCCGTATATGAACAGTGTAAAGCAATATGTTGTCATGAGAACTGATGCGCATTTGATAAATTCTTTCTAAAATTATAATAAAATAGGCACTAAATTGGGCACTACTTCGGTTCCGGTCAACCGATTTGGTTCAAAATGAATAGGCTTCCTCCCATGGACGTTATAAATGCTTTTACCAAGTTTCATGAAAATCCGATAAAGCGTATTTGAGTTATCGCGCATACAGGCAGTCGGACAGACATTTCCCGTCTCCCACACAATCTCATAAAGTACCATTAGGTATGGCACTTAATAAATAAATAATTAAAAATATGATTTTTCATAAACTTCGGAGCACTACTGATCATAGACCGTTGTGCATGGATGTTTTTGGAAGTCTTCTCCCTACCCTTTCCTATATCTTGTACCTTTAATGATAGGGATACCTTTTAACTTTACCGGTTGGTTTATAAAGAGCAGTTGCAATTACTGTGGGTATATGCTACAAAGCACAATATTATTATCGCCTGTAGGCGTTTTTACGGGTAATGTGAAAGTGATGCCGATAGAAAAACAGCTGACATGCGTATCCGACAACGCTATCTCATGAGACATCCTGCAATCTCATGTTGAACATAAAATTTACCTCTGCTATAATTTTTTATTAACCTAGAAAGGCAGCAGTTTAAGAAATGAAATAGCATCTCTTCTTGTACAACAGATAAGTTCCGGTATGAGTATATGAAGGCGTACCCCCGATTCTCTTAACCGCTGATTGCATACACACTGGTGATTATCTTACTTCGCTTTTTTTGTGTGCGTCTTCTAGAATAGTTCTACACTACACTCATTACATTACGACACCTAACGCCATTTCCAAGAAGCTTATTACTTATAATAGTGAACAATTACATTTTCTATAAAGAATGCGAAATGCAAGCATATAGGGTCCATAAAAATATAGTGCTCTAAAATTAAGCTATAGAAACAATCGTATTTAAATAATTAATTTGATCCCGGGAAAAATATATTTATAAAGTGCAAGAATGGCACTTTATGAGATTGTGTGGAGGACGGGAAAATGTCTGTCCGTGTGTCTGTACGCGCGATAACTCAAATACGCTTTATCGGATTTTCCTGAATCTTGGTATAGGCTAAGCATTTATAACGTCCAAGGGAAGAAGCCTATTGATATTGGACCAAATCAGTTGACTGTTACCGGAGTAATGCCCAATTTAGTGCCTATTTTACGGTAATATGTCAGAAAGAATTTATCATTGGTAATCCCACGAAAGTTGACGAGTTGTTCGATAGATTCGCGACTACGACTACTACTACTACTACTACTACTACTACTACTACTACTACTACTGTTATCGTGTAGGCCTACCTATGAATCATTTACAGTATTCAAAATAACATTAATAACTAGTCCGGCAGTAAAAATTTGGTCCATAAAAGAAGATACTTACCGCCAGTTTAAATGTTTTTGGCGAGCGCTCGTCTTGTTAACTTCATGCTTCCTTGTTAATTTTTATATAACTATATTTCATAGTAAATAACTATGTTATAATTAGATTACCGTATTTTACGGACCATAAGACGCTCCGGACCATAAGACGCACCTTGATTTTAGCATGGAAAATTAAAGGAAAAGAAATTTAGTGTGATTCTACGAAAAATTTTGAAGGGAATAATATACTTCATTGCATAAACAAATTATAACCTTTACAACTGAATTAGTGTAAATAACTTCTAACATAAAATCTGCATTGTACAAAAATTTCTTCTGTACAGGTGGCATCATGTAAATTTTAACAACTGAACTGATTTCTCATAAAGACTGAAAATACTTTACACCCTCTAACCTACAATTCATCATACGGTAGGTGTGACAGGACAAGGAGGAGACAACTCTTTTCGCATTAAAGAACTCAAAATTCCGTTATTTTCGCATTGTATACCTGGCTCCCAGCTACCCTCATTTTAAAACTGTGAAAAGTGCACTGATGTACAGTCTGTGAGAAAATTTACAACTAACCTATCCTTACAACACCTTCTTTATGTTCTTTAATTAGGTCTCATCCAGAAATAGTACATATGAACAACAAAAAGTTCAATAAGTTTATCAAAAATCTTATTTCATAGTTCAAAAGTTACTTCACTCTGTACTTAGTAGACAATTAAGGAACGATTTTATTTGTAATAACTCAGGGTTTCAATTTTTGTTCTTACTACTTTTCCTTTTTTCTTTTTACTATTCTGTTCTTTCTTTTTTATTATTATTTTTTAGGTATTGATTTAATATTATATTTTCTTTATGTATTTGTAATTTGTATTTTGTAATGTAAATGGCTGAACTGTGCCCGAGCACGAGCGCGTGCTCATTCGGGTGGTCTTGTTTTGTTTTGTATAAATATTTTGTATAAATATAAATAAATAAATAAATTTATGTTAATGACTTTACCGCCAATATTTACCATAATTTAATTTTTTTTTAGTGTACTTCGGGCCATTAGACGCACCCAACTTTCAAGGCTCTGTTTTCAAGGTAAAAAAGTGCGTCTTATGGTCCGTAAAATACGGTATATAGTTTTATTTTATTTTAATCGGCTACTGAAAGAGAAAGCCAGGGATGAGATGGAGAGCAAATTTGCAAACAAAGTCCAAAAACATGCTCATGGACAGAACACTTAATAATAATAATGAATGAATGAATGAGCCCGCTGTGTCCCTGAAGGGCTACGGCCTCCTACAAGAGGGAAAGCTCTACTAATAAGTAATAACTCACGTGGTGAGCTATTCCACGTGAGAGAGTGAGTCAAGTCACTGTGGGTATAGTCATTTTCACAGTTCATTGTTCTCACTCCATAGTAATAATAATGATCTATATTAATAAAAGGAAGTGTCTGTCCTCCTCCGTCTGTCCGCGATGCCCAGCGAAATCGACTCAACGCAGAGATCTGAAATTTTATACATAGGCGGACTAAAGGGTCGGAATGTGCACCTCGAAGCCGGAATTTTAATTTTCGCTTTCGTTCGTGAGTTATGAGTGAAAAACTGGCAGAAAACGTGCATTTTTTTGCGTTTTAGAAGCATCAGTTTCAGTAATAAATTTCAATATCAAATCAATTACAGATGGCTTTGGCTATTTTTGTCATCATACCTCATACCTTGGAAATAAAAGCAACGCGATCGCTTGATTTTGTTAGTCCATCCTAGACGATTCATTTGTTTAGAGTGTCAAGGCCCACAGACATATGACATTTTCAACCTACACGGAAGAAGGATAATCAACCCTAAATATGGTCAAACATTGTTCGATTTGAACGAAACTCACAATACAGGGGTTTTCTGGGCCAAGGAACTCGAATCTGAGGTCGCTTTTACCAAGGGACGCTACCTAATCGTGGAATGCACTCCACGTGATTTAGGTGTTAATAATTATAATGATTTAACTATTATGCTCTTAATTTTTAGTTTTTAATTTTTGAAATAATTATCGCGGGGGATGCCGCGGGCACATGCGGGCACATGCTGTTTGTCTGTCTGTCCACGATGCCCATCGAAATCACTGAACGCAGAGATCTGAAATTTTAAAGATAGATGGACTGAAAGGTGGGCGAATGCACCTCGAAGCCAAATTTTTAATTTTAGCTTTCGTTCGCGAGTTATGAGTGAAAAACTGGCAGAAAACGTGATTTTAGCGCTGTCGAAGCATCAGATTTCAGTAATACATTTCAATGTCAAATCAATTGCAGTTGGCTTTGGCTATTTTTGTCATACCGTGGAAATAAAAGCATCGCGATCGCTTGAATGTTGTAAGCCCACGCTGGTCGATTCATTTGTTTAGAATGTCAAGGCCCGTAGACATATGAAATTTTCAACCTACACGGAAGAGGGATAATCAACATAGACCTAAATATGGTTAAACATCGATTTGGACGAAACTCACTATACAGGAACTCGAATCTGAGATCGCTTTTACCAGGCGACGCTATCTAATCGTGGTATGTAATTCACGTGAGTTAGGTGTTAATAAATATAATGATTTAACTATTATGCTCTTAAGTTTTAGTTTTTAATTTTTGAAATAATTATCGCGGGTAAACCGCGGGCGCCTTTACCAGGCGACGCTATCTAATCGTGATATGTAGTCCACGTGATTTAGGTGTTAATAAATATAATGATTTAACTATTAGGGTTATGCTTTTAATTTTTAATTTTTTAAATAATTATCGCGGGCGAAGCCGGGGGCACATGCTAGTCAGTGATAATTGCAATTATGATATGCAGAAAATAAGTTACATTTTTAATCGATTTCCGAGTTAAACTCCAGATCGAGTCATTAAGCAGGGCTTACGGAAGAACAAAGGTATAAAGTGTGATATGCATATGCGAAGGAATATGTGGGTAGTGTCATTTGTCAAAGCTAACTATAACCTATTGCAACTTCCAAAGCCGTATATGAACACTGTAAAACAATATGTTGCCATGAGAACTGATTTGCATTTGATAAATTCTATCTAATATATTACCATAAAATAGACACTAAATTGGGCTTTACTCCGGTACCGGTCAACCGATTTGGTCCAAAATCTTTAGGTTTCTTTCCATGGACGTTATAAATTCGTATACAAGGTTTCATGAAAATCCGTTAAGGCGTATTTGAGTTATCGCGCGTACAGACACACGGACAGACGGTCAGACATTTTCCCGTCCCCCACACAGCCTCATAAAGTACCATGGCCATGGAGACCCAGAGGGTTCCAGGAGGCTGAGGCTCCCAGATTTTTAGACATTCGGAACGTAGAGGTGGTAATGTTGTCAGCCTTACGCACCGACCGCCTTTACCCCCAGGATTGCTCCTGGTACTCATTTCTGTTGGAGGCCTCAACCACTACGCTACGGCGTACCCCCATAAAGTACCATACTGACACTTAATAATAATAATAATAATTATCCAACAGTTTAAACAAAATATGGAAACATAGCCTATGCATGTTGTTTTGTGAGTTGACGAAGTACCAGCCCGAGATTCAAAGAACCGTCGTGCATTGGCATTGAGGCAAAAATATCTCTTTTTAATTAATAATGTCCGTGCGTGCGGGAAATCGAATATCGGGGCGCCGGGCTGTCGGCCATCAATACTGCTGTCCCATGCCGCATAGACTGCCCGAAATGTCAGCATCAATGTTTAGTGTCGGACAATAATTATTATTTCACTTGTTCCACGTAGACCATTATTTGTACAGGACAAATCTTATTTGACTCCGCCATTCGTGTAAAAACATTTACATTTAGACAAACATGTGCCCTCGGCTTTGCCTGGGATTATTTACTCAACAAATAATTTATTAAACACGTCGTTTTTAGCTAAATTGCATGAATTACATAATTTTATCTAAATTATATTATCTTGTTTTTCTGTAACAAATATAAATAATAATTAAACGAATGAAATAAATCTTATGATTCCGCATGGTCATAAAGATTCGCAATGAAACGATTAAAACGTACCACAGACTCATGAAAATTCCCTACGAACTACCCGATATTCGTACTACTAATAGCAGTTGCATTAACCCGGTTTTTATTTGTAGACTACTTGGAAGAACTATGTTAGCGAATTTTAGGGTATTGTATCCCGTTAATAATTTATCGCTTAAAAATATGAAAAATGATATTGTCTTAAAAAAACAAAATAATTATTGGCATAATTCAAAATAAGAAAATGTGACACCCTTCACATATTACATTGCAATAAGGAATAGATTTAAAGCAATTTACCTTTATTGCATTACAATCTAAAATCCATCAATAAATCATACAAAATAACACGAATTAAATTAGACTTCAGGTTCAAAGTATGAAATAGGCTAGCAATTTTAGTCTGCATACGTTACAGACAACAGAATAACTTCTTCATAATCTCTTACTTCAATCTCTCTCGTCGTAGAGATATTTATGCGTTTCCCGCTGCCCGCAACCTTTTAGGGAGAGAGATTATCTTTTGGATCATACTTGACCATTCAAGGTCACGGAGGGCCTCCACGGATGAGTGATCAGCGCAATGCCGGGCCACCTCCGAGACAACACGAACACACAGGCCGAGACACATCAGTCGCCCACACACTCACTCTGAACATGGCGCGGATGTGATGAAGATGATAATGACTTCAGATGATAATGGCCTAAAGTTATTTGAATTTCCTTTTACAAACGAGGAAAAACCCACCTACGTAACTTGTCCCGACCAGGAATCGACCCAGGCAATTCATGTAGAACATTTTATATTTAGACAAGCATGTACCCGCGATTATTTACTCAACAAATAATCTGTTTAACAGAAAAGTTATTATAACATATTTATTAACACTTGCATCGTTTTTACATAAATTGCATGAATTATATAATTTTATTCTTAATTATATTGTTTTTTCGGTAACAATGTAAATAATTCCAAAAAGACATAAAGATTCGAAATGAAACGATTAAAACGTACCACAGACTCATGAACCTTACCCAAATCTTGCATAAACAATTAAAACAATTGATAATTTAAAAACTAAAATCCCGGTTTCGATGTCACTTCATGATAAAAGTGCGATGCCCGGGGGAATTACGACCTCAGATTCAAAATTCTCTAGTGAAGAAAGAAAGAAAAAAAAAAGCGCTTAGTGAGTTTCGTTCAAGTCATTCAATGCTCTTTATTTCTATGTCTTCTTCCGACAGATATTAAAATATGAACTTGAATTTTTAACATGAGACTGTTTGATGCTTTCTTAACAGATTTATAATGGATTTTGTTATACAGTTTTATTTGTTTAAAATATTTTATCCATAAACATGGAAAGTTAAAAAAAATCTTCATATGATTATACAATGCGTTTCACGTACGAGTTGGCCAATCATGCGGGTTTCTGCGTCGCGGCGGCCACAGCTCTAACTCCCGAGCGAACGGGTGAAATATATACACATATAAAGCCACTAACTGTGTTATGATTCAGTTCTCACAGTTACAGTTAAAATTACCACGTACTTCATCACAAGATATGTTGGAAATGTGCTCCTCTTGCATCCACACAACACTGGCGTCTTTTTAGGAAATTTTCTTTCAAGCGCATAAGTTCAGCTTCCGAGAAAGAGTTAATTTTCTTTCAGTTACGTAGATATTTTACCAGTACTTGAACTTGAAGAATAACCCCCATTAATTAGAAAAACTTAAAGACAATATCAGAAGAGAAATTAACTCTACATCGGAAGCTGAACTTATGCGCGTGAAAGAAAATTTTCTAGAAAGGTGCCAGTGCAGTGTTGTGTGGATGCAAGAGGAGGACATTTCCAACATATCTTTTGATGAGGTTCGTGGCTATTTTCAT
The DNA here is from genome assembly GCA_964059195.1 of Ectobius pallidus. NCBI lineage: Eukaryota > Metazoa > Arthropoda > Insecta > Blattodea > Ectobiidae > Ectobius > Ectobius pallidus. Next base: position 144,449,514 of record CAXKWD010000006.1, read on the forward strand.
TGTAATTTTAACTGTAATTATGAGAACCTGAATGATTACATCATTAGAAATAACGGCTTTATTTGCGTAGATATTTCACCCGATCGCTCGGGAATTAGAGCCTAAACGGCCGTTACGCAGAAACCCGCATGATTGGCCAACTCGTACGTGAAACATACTGTACTAATATTAAACAAAACGACTAAAGGCTACACAAAAATTTAGTTATTTTTATTTAATATATTATGAACATTTTCATAGGTCTTTTTTTGTGGGAGAAGACAGATTTTGAATGTGGCAAATTAACATGAAAATTGAAACTGAGAAAACAGGCGATTAAACTTACCAGGATGTTTTTACTTGATGCAGTAGTTTAAAAATGTCATCAGCGGCGCCTATAGGCCTACTATGCGCCCATATTGCACAATATTTTCCACAGTTATTCTATAGGTTATGCTTGATTTTTTGGCACTGCATTTTTATAGATATATAAGCATTCATGGAGCACTCTGATTATTATCTCTGTTGGACATTACGTGAGAATATTATAGGAGAAAAATTCCTCCGACACTGGGACCTGAACCCAGGACCTTTGGCTATTCGCGCCAATGCTCAGTTGGTAAGCATTGGCGCGAATAGCCAAAGGTCCTGGGTTCAGGTCCCAGTGTCGGAGGAATTTTTCTCCTGTATAATATAGGCTACTCACTGAATTTTTTTTACCAGATTGGTTAAATCAACACTTCTGTCAATCTTTAAATAATATGCGTTGCTTATACTAGGGTGGAAAATAAGAGCACTTAAAGTAGAACTGGAGTGTTTCTGCCTATAATGGCTAAAATAAAAAAAACACAAAGATGTATTAGCCACTTTCATGTATGTTTGCAGTGCGTTGTCGGTTGTTAGATGGAAGCATTAATCTTTTGTTCACTCGAACAATGCACGTGCGAGTATTTAACACTGGTTATTTACGAGAGACCGGGGTTCGAGCCTACAGGTAGCCTACACAGCTTTATCTGCAGACATCTGTCAGGACATGAGCTGCAGCTGTTGCATAATGGTTATGGTATCGGATGTGCGGCCTGGTATTCTCGCGTGATTTACTGGCAATGATCCCGAAGTGCATGTATGAATCGACCTTCCAGACCCTATTCAACTTGGGCTATTCAACGAAATCCTTTTAGAATCATTCAGTTCGTAGATTAATGTTTTGGCTTTACCCGCGATCGCTCGCGCTATTAGATAAAACTAACAATTGCGTACCGGTACATATTTTAGCAAGTCGCGTATATCTTGAAAGAGAAAGCTGTTTTCCTAGCAATGCCTTCCTCGACATGAGTGCTTCATAAATTGACGCTACAGCTCTTGAATAATATTATTTAAATTCTCTGCTTCGTAGTCACTTCTAAATGTTTTAATAACATTATAATAATAGTATTAATAATAATAATAATAAATGTTACCAATAACAAAATAATAATTATAAATAATAATAATAATAATTAGGCCTAATAATAATATACTAACAAAAGTTAAATCTTTACAATGCCGAATCATGTAAAAATCACTTTTTGAAAGACCATTTATTATTATTTTATTACTATTATTATTATTATATTATTATTAATATTATTATTATGTTTTTCAAAAAGGAAATATATCAACATTCGCTTTTACAAATGTTAAAATGATTACATACAAATTTATTGTAAATTTAACCCATGCGTTTGGGTTGCATTTAACAGCTATAAAAGGGGAAAAAAGCATGTCATAGATCAAATCGTCGTTAAGATAACAAAACCTCGTATCTCAAAAATGTACATTTTTCAGTAAACGAAAAAACTGCCTAATTTCCACAATTTCAAACAAGTGGAAGTGATCTCATTATGGACTAATCTCTAGTGGCTATCAAAACATTCAGTGTGTGTTACGCATCTTAATAATTAATTACATAGAAATTACGGACATTTTTATGAGATACGAGGTTTTGACACAAACTGTTTTGGGGGGTATTATTCATGTTACGAGTTATTGCACTTAGTTCAAATTATTTCTTATGATGGATGGAGATAAATAATATTGTAACAATACTCCCAAATCATGTTATCTTTTAATACACAGGAGGAACTTGCAACTAATCAAATACAGAACTACAGCAAATGACGAAATCCTAGTAATTCTTGCGTATTTTTCATCCTTTCTTCACTGATCTAGTTGTGCAGTAGGCCCTCGTAAAATGGATGGTAGTCTTTTGAAATAACTGGCTTCAATGACATCAGGTCATTATACTTTTGAGAGGAAATAGGAGTAGGTCCAGGATAAAGCCGTTTCTCACTCCCAATTACAGTATTCGGTCGTCTCGGAAGTAATTTCCAGTCATCATCAAAGTTCAACTTGTACTCAATACCAGCATGCGGATTGTACTTTAGAGCTGACATGTCATTGACACATGGCTCACCCACTTTGTTTCCTGGACGTATTGACTTATAGTATTGAATTTCAGAAAAATCCTTGAAAAAATCATGACATACATATTTTACTTTGTGCTGTCCTTGTTTACTGCATCTAGCTTCTTTTATAACTTGAACATAATTAGCTGGAGAGTACAGATCCCTATTTTTCTTTCTTCTCTCTATTGTAGAATGAACACTGTCACATTCAATTTGCGTGTGGCCTCTTACAAAATATTTCTGCATAATCGTTGTTCCACTCACAATGCTAAAATTCTGTAAAACATTTGATAGCACAGCATTTCTATTCTGAGCACAACAACCATCACTGTACAATATTTTATCCTTACTTTTGTCGCAATCTTTTCTTTCTGTATCCAAGAAATCTGCAATGCACGTGCCGAAAACATTAGCATCCAATCCTCCTTCACCTTCGTGCCAAACATAGCAAACTACTGGCCATCTTCTAAATTGTAAAGAGTGAAATTGTGGCATGCTAATTTTTGCTTCAAGTAGAGAGAACTTGCTAGAGTAGCAGGCACTAGTTGCACCGCTTGCACATCCATAGTAAAGACACAAATTTTTCCTTCTTCTACTAACTTTTTGTCGAAAGATTTTTCCTGTCGTGCTCTCTCTTTCTTTAACTGAGGAGCATTATAATCAACATCTGAAATATTGCCGATCTTGTGGGAAAAGCACAGAACACATTCATCTTTCTTGGGTTTGAAAAGGGCAATATCTCTTTCTTTAATGATCTTCACAAATAAATATCTGCCAACAACAGGTTCAATGTTATTGGAGTTGCAGTCTTCTTTAAATACCCTATACAGCTCACTATAAGATGAGAAGTGTGGCTCCAAATAAAGCTTCGAACTAGAAGATCTGCAATTATGGGATGGTAGTTTCGGAATTTTGTCGAGAAATTTAACAACATTATCTCTCATTACGCTATTTCCTTCTTTGCATACTTCTTTGATTTTGAATCTTCCTCTAGGGTCACTTTCACCCAGCTTCTAACAGACCATTCACCAATCCATAATGTTGAAAGGAACATTTCCTTACACACAGGTAGTACATCATCCTTTACTTTTAAATTGTATTGAAGACTGAATTTTCTTCTTGATATTCCCGTTTTTGTTTAAACTCCTTTCCTGATGACCAAAGTAGCAATGTAAATTTTCCTTTGATCCCAATTAATCTTTGGCCAGAAAAGCTTAAATACCTCAGCTATGTCATCTTCTGATATAGTAGAACACTTCCTTTTGTTTTTCGACCTGTACAGAGTTCAGATGAACACCGTGGTCCAATTACACGTGGTTCTCTTGTTATTTCCATTTTGTTACTACCACAGCTCTTATATTTCTCGCCCTTCATTCTACAATTCTTTGCTGTATTCCTTTTCCTTTCTGAGCACGTTTCTTCATTGTAACTGATTCTTTTGCAATGCTTGTTTCCGGTATTTCTGGGACTTCAGTATGTGTAGATAATTGTAAGTCATCTCTCTCGGCAGAGCTCTCATTTTATATGGTAGCATTACATTTATTTGTAACTTCACCAAGTTTAATTGTTCCCTGTTTACTATCCCTTTTGCCTTCAATTATTTTGCTTGTAACATTCTTCCGGCTTGTATTACTTACTGTCTTTCTTTCTTTTTTTTCCTTCTGAGTGCTGGATCTTCTGATTCTTCAGATATGGAGTCACTTGTAGGTTCATAATCTGTGCTCGAATCTTCGAAGTCGCTTCCTACTATCTGGCTTATAATTGAAGCATTGTAACTTAACTACTTGTTACCTATTTTTGTTGTGTTTTGTGGTGGTGGTGATACCTCTGGTGATGGTAACTGCGATGACAATACTGGAGTTGCAGCTGATGAGGATGATTTTTCAGACAGTTGCAGAGCCATTTCAAGCATCCTTCTCCCTCTTGATTCATAATGTGTATTAGATTGCAGTTTATTATCCTGAAATATTCTAATAGAGCCCTGAATTGTTACACAGTTTTTCATTATGAACTACGAAAATGCATTATTTTCTTTTGTTTGAGATTGATGTATTGAGTTTCTATCCAGATATTACAGAATTACTATAAACGTATTGAGATCGTGCAGAGAACAATTCATAAAAACTCTAACTTTATTTTGCAAAATAATATTGCTTTAGAATTACAAATATTTTATTACTTACTATGTTGAGGAGTAACCAGCAAGTTCTTCACATCTGTACTGAATACTACACAGCACGGGAATGAACTTTATCTAGTGACTCAATAATGAAATACAGTAGTAAGAAGTGGAAAAAGTACAAAGCAGTAAATGTGTTTGTGAAATACGAGTATTACCAACCTATGATTTAAATGAGGTGGCGCCAAATAGGTGTACTACGATAACTCGTATTTTGAGATACGAGGTTTAGCATCTTAAATTTTTTACGTCGCGAGTACTATAAACTCGTATTTTGAGATACGAGGTTTAGCATCTTATATTTTAAACATCGTGAGTTATGAGGTTTTGATACTTTTACTTTGTGTCGCTACTATGTACAATATTGAGATGCGGGTTCTTGCATCTTGTGCGGAATGCCTTATTTTATACCATGAAGCTAAAATCTCAAAATCGTCAAATTTTGAGATACGAGGTTTTGCTATCTTAACGACGAAATGTAACATGCGAGTAATGGAGTGACAACCACAGGCGCGAGCGATAGCAGGTTAAAGGTAGGGGAAGTTATGTGAGTGTATCACATATTTTTTTTTCCTCTTCCCGTACCATAGTGGTAGGCTAGAGCAGTATTATGTTCGACCCCGAAATTCGAAGTAGAGTTTTTAACATAAATGCACGTTTTGAAGTCCCCAGAATAAAAAAAAATATATTTTCAGAAATATGTCTGTGTATGTGTCTGTGTGTCTGTATGTCTGTGTGTGTTTCTGAGAACAGTCTAGCTGAGAACGAAAAATCCTGTAGGTACCTTCTGGAGATGTGACACGAAGGTTGACGACAACTTTTTCCTACTTTTCATGCAACTTTACATGAAAAAATTTCGTTTTTCACGATTTTTTCCAAAATTCCTTTAATTATTTTGTTTAAACTTCGTACATGAGGGGCTGATACCAGGAGCTAAAACCTTTATTTGAAACATTTTTTTCACAAAGTTCCTGAAGGGTATTTATAAGCTACCCACTGCTTGTCTTGCCTGGTGAAGAATAAAGCTTTGTATCAGGTTGAATCAACTGAATATGCCCTCTTTGCAATATGGCAAATATATTAGAATGTGAAGTGAGAAAGGTGTATTGCCCATGCTTAGGATAAAAAAGTTAATTGAGTGCATTAATTGGATTTTTTGGGCTGTGTTTCCTTCGGGGTTGCGATGCGATGTAACGATATTCTCTCTTTTTAACTAATTTGCATGGAGAGTATGTCATTCATAATATACGGGGAAAAACTTTTATTTGGGCTCATGAAGTTATGTGTTTCTCGTCAGATTTTTTTGCTGGACCACTTCACAATGTATTGTTGTGTCGCGGGCCATACGTTTGGCAGCCCACACGATTACAATGCAGATCCGAGTGGGGAGGAGAGCCACAGAAATTAATGGACAAGGAAAACATGGAGAGGGAGTTACATTTACATACATACGTTCCTGACCTAGCTCACAAACTCTGTTTTGACCCAATCTGTGTGTGTTAAGTTCTTTCCTCGTTGCTGTATCGGGATAAGCTGCGATGTTATTACACCCAGATAAAACAGAAATAGTACTATAAATCGATAGATCGCTATCCGATATAAACAATCGATGTTAAGATCTTTCTTATGTTATTTTCAAAGCATTTCTGAACGGCCATATTTTTCGATTTTTTATTTCAACACTGAGACCCCGAAGCACAAATTGCTTAAAGCAGGAGCAATACGTATTAGAATACCTCATCATCAGGGCCCGGATTTTGATGACCTAAAAATACTTTTAAAATGAGTTGTAATATGACTGCAAAGGTACAAAAAAATACCCAAAGACTTAAAAATGATCCAATAATTTGTATTAAAATACTAGTTTATTCATAAGATTTGTGTCTATTCAAAGTTATTTTATGTTCTTGACCCAATTACAGGCTTGTAATAGTTAAAATGCTGTATACGGTTAAATGCAAACAGCAGTCACAGGTTTTTCCGTATCCAAACTAAAATTATAACAAGGTTTATTTATTTATGCTTGTTTAGAGTTCCAACAAATAATATTCAATGCATGTAAATGCACAAAAACTATATACAATGCAAGAAACAACACAAAATGAGAAAATAACGACTTTATAGTCTATTAAAAAAAAATACCTAAAAATATTGAATGGGGAAAAAAGTCCGTAAACTGACCAAAAAATAACCAAATAATGTCATTCCATTTTTAAAATGACCCAAAAATTAAAAATGTGGGAGCATGACCCTAAAATTACTATTTTAATAATCTACGACTCATGATCAGAATATCTGCACTTCCATGGTGTGCCAGTTAAAAGATAACATGTCATCAAAATCCGGGCCCTGGTCGTCATGAAGAAAATAAGTTAACATAGAAATACATTGAACAAGTGTAACAGCATTATAAAACGTAAAAAAAGCTTTAAATGTACTTCATGATTACAATCGTAATCCTAGAAGCAAAATAAAACCATTTTGCCATGTGTATCGTACACTAGACAGTCGTTAACATTCTGTGAAATAGTAAGTTAATATTTTATTCTAACGAATTACCTACCGTGGGGCCATATTGGAGCATCGAGTTCCCCTGCCACCTACAAAATGCAAAAGTACTTCCCTATAACGGGATCAAGAACATAAGATAGCCTAGAATGGAGACACATCTGATGTAGAACTAGTATTTTAATACAAATTATTAGGTCATTTTTAAGTCTTTGGGTATTTTTTGTACTTTTGCATTTTGTAGGTGGCAGAGGAACTCGATGATCCAATATGGCTCCACGGTAAGTAATTCGTTAGAATAAAATATTACTATTTTGCATATACACATGCACATGCGCGGACAGAGGCTATTGGTTTTATGGTGAACGGCTGCCAACATAAGGACTGAAGTCGTCGAAGCTTTTCAACGATGATTTTTGCGATCACCGTGATAAATTTAATATTTTAAAACGCGAAATTGATTTTAACATTTTCAGTTTTTATCAAACTGAGTCTATTTTACAATTACACACGTACATTCTTAGCTAAAAGAGTAATTTTCTTGTTACTGTTACCGAAGTTGGTTACAATGGATTTTTTAACATTTATACAAGGTTGTGCTACTTTTGCTTCTTGTGTTTTGTATTAGAAGTTCTACTTTTATTTCAAGCTATAAATGAATATCGGACTCGCATTCGGGAGGTCCCAGGTTCAAATCCTATGGCCGGCCATCTGACATGGATGTTTTCATTGTTTCCTCAGTCGTTAAGGCAAATGCCGAAATAGATATTTGCTTAGATTACCATGACTCATTTTCACAATTTCATTCTGTATCATATCCATTTAAATTAATATCAGTTGAAATTTACTTCATAAAATACAGTAACAATAGAAACAATTGACAATCAGTAGTTCCATGGCCTATCCTACTGTACATACACAGATCCCGAACTCCTGATATGGCCTCGTAGCTAAAAGGAGAATAAACACAGTTGAAATAAAAATAAAAAAAATCAGAAAATTGTGAAAATATTTCTTAAAAATGAATTAAAATTAAAATAATGTCAAATTAAAACAGTTATTTACTTAGCTTGCCATGATTCATCCTCACTATTTCACTCTGTATCATATTCACTGAAATTAATCTCAGTTGAAATTTACTGATCCCATAAAACACGCCAACAATAGAAAATAGTTTACCATCAATAATTGCCCTGGCCTACTCTAGGCCTATAAACACAGAACTTGAGCGCGATGCTCGAAGGAGAATAAACAAAGCTGAAAAAATAAATAAGTATAGCTTAAGTTGCCGACTATCTCTGTTTACTGGATTCTTAATAATATCTGTGGTACAATTACTCCTCTTCTTCTTATTGCATTGACGTCATGATTAGTAGCCGAACTAATTGCTTTGTTTCCACCCACTGTTGTGAGGAACATTTAAAACACTGATTAACTCCCACAATGAAAATCGTCGGGCTGACAAAGAGAACTAAACGAGTGGCTGCACAAGCTTCAAATTAGAATTACTGTTGGGTTTGTTTTAACTTATATTTTTACCAATTGATTTTGTAATTTTGATAGAAATCCCGATTCCCAGATTTACTCTGTCCCTTTCACGTCCAAGTAATACCTTAGTTTCCGGAGGGGTGTTAAGGGCGATGTGCTTACCACCTGTCCCTCTGCCCTCTCTAGGAAAATAAGCGTAACAAAATTAACATCGGTAAAAAGAGAGAGAGAGAGAGAGAGAGAGAGAGAGAGACAGACAGACAGACAGACAGACAGAAAGAAAGACAGACAGACAGACATTTACTCTGTATTCAATGTGCAATCATACAAATTATCGTGAGCTATACTTTGTTAAATTTGACAATCAATCCACATCGTCTGTATTCCACTTTCACGTATTTTAGAGAATACAATTCTGAGGGCCGACTGACAGCTATAGTAAATAGCTTTGCTTGACCCTTCTTATATAATAAATTTTAAGGGAATACAACAAAACCTTAAACAGAGAAAAAAATCATATTAAAAAACTTTTTAATCGTATTTATTAAGTGCCAGAATGGTACTTTCTGAGATTGTGTGGTGGACGAGAAAATGTCAGTCCGTCTGTCTGTACGCGCGATAACTCAAATACGCTTTATTGGATTTTCATGAAACTTGGTATACGCGTTTATAAAGCCCATGGGAAGAAGCCTATTGATATTGGACCAAATCGGTTGACCGGTACCGAAGGGATGCCCAATTTAGTGCATATTTTATGGTAATATATAAGAAAGAATTTATCAAATGCAAATCAGTTCTCATGACAACACATTGTTTTACAGTGTTCATATACGGCTTTGGAAGTTGCAATACAGTTAACTTTGACAAATAACACTACCCACATATGCTTATCAAACTAGACCTTTTCTCTTCCGCAATCCCTGCTTAATGAATGTTATTTTATTTTGCTCACAAACTTTTTTTCCCACATATTTCGTAGCTCAAAAATTCATCTGTTTTACACTGTCTCTTTAAAATTTTCAGCATGTGTTCTCAAGAGACAATTGAAGGAATTTTTTGTGTGTTAAAAATGTGTTTGTGTTACAATTTTAATTTTCTAAAAATTTGGCCTTTTATAAAAAATAAAGTTGCATTATGTTATCTACTACATAATATGTATAAGAAAAAGACCTGCGACAAAAATTTAAGTTAAATAGGTTGAAAATATTAAATTGTGCAACTTTTCTGAACCTGAAATAGCCTACTGAATGACATATAATTTCAGAAATATACCCTAATAATTATACTGGTGTAGCCCATGGCTCTGTTTACAGAACTTTGTTGAAGACATCCTAAAAAGTGTTGTTTAGTCTAATAATTGGAACCAGACCCGATCCGCAAAATCAAATAGGCCTATCCGGATAATTTTATAATTAATGCAAAAGTCGTCATATCATAAAAAAAATATATTTCGTACAGGATTGTACTTACATCATGTATCAAATGTTGAACATATTGGTCAGAGTTAGTTGTTTTCACGACAAACTGCCGATTTTTTTGGCTAAAAGTTTTCATTTTTCGCAAATAATCGGACCTGAAAGAGGGTTTCCCAAATGCTCGCTGCTGCAGAAACCACTTGAACACGGCCTTCAAAGCGATCCGGATAGTTGGAATTCGGATAATTGGTGTTCTACCGTATTTACATATCCATTAATTTGAAAACATAATTTTTCATTAAGTAAAACAAGGAATGTCGGTAGTACCCAGTGATGACACAGTGGTGTTGGCATAGGCTACTAGAACAAGGCAGTAACCTCAGTGCTATTTAAGTAGCTCTTTAATGCAAATCACGTGTTAAGGTACATATAAGTATTTCGGTTGCTTCGAAATAAAAGAGAAGGCTTTTGCCAAATTTATTTACGAGGTTTTAGAGTTCAAATCGGTGTTGTTGGCAGAATTAAAAATCCATTTAAAAACATGCACCTAACAAGTTGAATGAAAGCAGCCATTAGTTCAACAAATTGATCAGATATTTCGAACACACCTTTATGTGTAGCAGGCATAAGCTTTTCGAATAGTTGTACACTCTTCAAAAATAGCTGATTCACGTAGTATTGAAATGTAGAGAAATTGAGTTCTGTCAAACAGAACATAGGGAAGCATTCTTTTAATGCACGCAGCTTAACAAATACAGTAGAACCCCGATAATTCGAGCTAATTGGGGCTGAGGCTACCTCGAATTACAAAAAACTCGGATTATACGAAAATATCACTAAATCAATGGGTAAATCATAAATAAATGTTTAATGAGCACAATAATGGTTTTAAAAAATACACATATAGTAGGCCTACATACCTGTGTAACACCTGTATGTATACTGGCAAACATTTTCAATTTTCTACATCGTCATCGTTTGAGGATTAAGTCATTGTCTGACCCTTAATGGAGTGGAACGGGAAAGCGGCGCTACTAGGAAAACACTTTTAATTACCATTGTAGCTGAGTAGGGATTACTGAAACAATAAATTATTCTTTTCTGAAAGGATGGTATGTACTGTACAATTGATTGACACGAGGTCCCGACAAAGAAAGATCAAACCTCGGTTTTTGTCAATCTGTAATAGAAATGCAATGGCAGTCTGAAGCCAAGGTTATTTCTGTGTATTATGAACGAAACCCCTAAGTGGGACAGTTTTACCTGCATTTTTGTACATGGAAAAATTGAAAGAAAGGTAAAAATGTAACACATTCGAAAGTGCGTAAAACCGTATAAAAACGGGATTTTACTCTAGTTTTATGGAAAATTTTAATATTCCTAAGACCAGCTCGAATTACACGGAACCTCGAAATACCGGGGCTCGAATTACCGAGGCTCTACTGTAGTCCTACACAGAGACGTTTGTTCGGTTGCTGGGTTCGACTCCAAATAGTAACTTAAATTGTATTTATGAAGTACAGATTTTAAATTAAACTTATGGGCTTCTGGTTATAATAAAACCCAGAGGATGAGTAGAGTTCAGATTTCTAAGCAAAATGCATATTTATATTCAGACTCCTCAACGAAAGCAAACATTTTATATTTCGTAAGACATTCTTGACAAGCAATTTTAACTTTATTTGGCAGTGCTTATTTTGCTTATTCTGAGAGAAATAGATTTAGTTGCTTATTTTAGGAATTTTGAATTAAAATAGCACATTTTGCTAAAACTGTCATATTAAACGTCCTTATTTTACTTATTTCGTTGTCACCGGTTTCCTTTCTTTTGTCGGCTAATGGAATTACTGAAATATCTAGGCCAGATTCTAAAATCTTTCCGATGAAGAAACCGATTTCTGACTTATGATATTGCTATCGTTTTGATGCTCAATTGGCTACAATTGCAGTGGTGTAGAAAAACCTGGGAACCCTGGGCCTGGAGACGTAAGTTTTGCCAGAGTATATATTGCTATCGTTTTGATGCTCAATTGGCTACAATTGCAGTGGTGTAGAAAAACCTGGGAACCCTGGGCCTGGAGACGTAAGTTTTGCCAGAGTATATATTGCTATCGTTTTGATGCTCAATTGGCTACAATTGCAGTGGTGTAGAAAAACCTGGGAACCCTGGGCCTGGAGACGTAAGTTTTGCCAGAGTATAATAAATACAATTGTTCTTACTTTTTTCCACTGCTTTATAAACAAAAAATATTAGTGTTTTACTAATATCTTCTCGAAAAGGCTGTCATATTTTGTTTTAATTTTGTACATGAACTGCACATGCCAAAAGTTTAAATTTTTATTTAAAACTTTTTACAATAATTTTCTCTGACGGATACTGGCTTCATCCCTAAATTCAGTCTTCCCAGGGGAGTAATACGGCTCTGAATGCTATTTAATAACTAAATGCACGTCCCAGCAATCCAGTAGTTTTCTCTCTATGTTGGAATATGAAGAGTTAGTACAGGAAAATTTGGGTAGAAAGTATGAAAGTATATTACTTATGAGTTCATGACTCTAAATTATTAGTAAATTGTTAGTAAACTGTACATAAACTGCAGAACTAATAAAATTTACCGATAATGTTAGGCGTTCTTCTATAAGTGTTTTTGGGCCCATAACTGATTCTCAAACCCATGTAATTAAGATTTCATGATCTTAAATTTGTGGAAAATGAATCACTCTGATTTAATTACCAATTTAGAAAAAGCTTACATACGCTATCGAAGGCATTTTTGTCAGAAGTTTTTAGGTTTGAGGTTAGAGTTTAGTACATAAGCCTATTGCTGTCTTGAATAAGTTCCTGGCAGATTTATTCATATATTAGAGCTAGTTATTATTTGTTACATTTATGAACCTCCAAATCAATCAGCTGACTAAAAAAGTAATAATAATAATAGTGAAGAGATTTTATGAGTAGTGTTCATATCTCTATGAAACAAGATTTTGATAACTAATAAATAATATAATTAGTTCTAATATTATTAACTTATATTATTAGCAAGTTCTATGAAACAGGGCTCAGAGGACATGAATAACTTTATTAGTAAATAAAATTCTTCATTGTTAATCCAGGAGCCGAGGTTCCACAGTCATTTTAATACAGGACGGCAATACATTTAAATTAAAAAGGTTGAACTTTTGAGGCTGGATAACAGATCAATTTAACATTAATAACCTTGCAAATGTGACTTCGATTCGGTTCAGTAACCCAACGTATACTTCTTGTATTAGGAATATCTTTGTTTCTGTCTGGGGTAAACCGCAGCTACATAATTCCTCCTGGCTTCTTTCTTACGCTTGCCTTGCAGTGGTGGATTTAAACATTTTGGAAAATTAGGAGAGAGAGCGGTGCTGATGATGGCAATGAAAACATCAGTGGGTCCAGGATTAGAAAAAAAATTCCAGCCTGTAGAAATTAGATGTTTCAAATGTTTGTAGGATTATCGTCTCGGATTAATCAGACATACAGTCCACTGGCGGTGGGATGTTGGTTCATAGTGTTAGCAGATATCAGTCTACAAAGGAAGGATCTCTTCCTGAGTGTCACATGATCAGTAATGTCGGAATATTCCAAAACTGAGATCAAATATTAAATTAAATTTATTAAATATTCAGAAGTTCACAAATAACATATATATCAACTAATGGGCCACCTTTGCTTACAAAGTATTGCTCCAGTGTCCCACTACAATTAACATTAACATTAATAGTGCCTATCCTTATCTTTCATAACTTGTAGTTTCTTCTTACTCTTTCCTTGTGGAGTCTTTCTTCTCTGATATTGTGGAAATAATACCCCAATGTTCTTAGGTCGTCTAATATTTTATCCTTATTCATCCCTCTTTCTTTACCAAAACACACGTATAATTCAAATAGGCTATCCCGTGTTGGCAGACCCTCATTCTTTAGCCAAAGTTCACAGAATGCCTTTGACATCCCAACAATGTGTATAAAATTTCCAACATAAAACGCGGCTAAATATTTCCTAATAAATTCAAGTATCTTATTATCGGTTAATCTAAAAAAACGCGTATCTTTTACATTGAAATTTTTTAGTTAAATCAACAATTCTCTCTTTCCGAGTTTTCGCTATCCGTTCTGGAATCCTATTTTCAGAGTTCAAATATGCATTTTGTAATTAGACAGTCCGCTCCTGTAATTAATGTAGCACGTCTCTGTATTCTTCTCAGGGGGCTAGGATGACGTGGATGATTGTTACTCCATACTTCTATTGCAATACAGGTTTATAGATCGAATAATAGAGTTGTATACAATTATTTTTTTAGTACACGCTTTCGTAAGCGGCTGGTTCTCGGACTGCTAACACGCCGTAAAGTAGTACTTTATCGGCCTTGACCGGTAAAGTGGTTTTATAGTACAGCATAGTAAACATTGTCATTTAGAAATTTTGAATTTAAGAAATAATTTTGATAATAATTTTTCATATTTTTTTACGACTGGGGATGGGCGCAAACGCGCGAAGTTTACACTGTCCTTGGACCACGAGTGTTAGTTGATGAGTAACTTGTACGATTGCTTCTTTTAACAAGGCATGATTAGTTTGGTGGCAGAAATTATGATAAAAATGACGCGTAATTTAAAATTATGTAAATATATTTATTTTATTATCATCTTAACGATGTCATCAAATGTTTTTTTTAGGAAAAGAAACAATCCACAGCAAGCTAATTTTATGAACATGCATTACTGATGCAATCGCCATTATCTTTGCTTTCTTTACGCAGAATCATTGAAAATGAGTGAAAAACTGAGCTCATTAGTAATTAAATTAGATAAATGTTACTAAAAACTGTTGTATACATCACGTACGCAAAAACTTGAGCGGACTCATCCATTATTTTGGCAATGTTAACAGCTATTATGACCTTATTGATAACAAACCAACGAACATGGGGTACAGTTTATTTATTCTTTGGAAATCTGTAGCTGCTACTCCCTTGATCTGTTGATGGAATGTTAAGCGAGTGTCCAAAATGATATCTGGAAAGTAGGTTCCAGGGGATCGGACAGTCGGTATGTTAGTCGCGTTTCTTGCTTCTTTTCATCAGCTATGGTGTTTTTTTTTTTAAACTAACCTCTTTGCTGTAATAATATCGTGTTATGAATATTGTATTTATTATCATACAAGATTTAAAATGCTTCAACACACACATATAAACAATTATATATATTATTTCCATATCTCCTTTTGATCATATGCAGCTTGTATATACCCAATAGTTGAGTTCAATTTTTTTTTATCGAAGATGTTACAGGTATGAAGATGTTTCAGTGTTCAGTCTTGTTAATGAACATTAAAAAAAAAGTAGGCCTAGGTGCAGTAAAATGAAAAATGAAATATAAAACTTGCGTTTGTTGAAATTCTACATATTCTTATACTGGATTAGTTATTGATTTATGGGCTGAAGTGATTAATATCTGAAGTGAGTAAAATTTTATATAGAGGTCTTTTTATAACTCTTTGACACGGGTGACGTACCTTTGAGCAAATGAGGGAAAAATGCCTACTTCACTTGAGCAAAACTGTCTACTTCACTTGAGCAAAAATGTCCACTTCACTCGAGCACAAATTAGTCGCGTATTCCAACGATTTGGCAACGCCGCATTCAACTGCCAGTCTATTATACTTCTAAATTATCCGTACGATGGTTCCTTAATCGGAGGAGGAATGTAAACTGCCCCAGAACTACAAATGGCGCAGAGTCCTTTCACAGACATTTCAAAAGGGAATTTTACTGTGCACATCCATCGATATACAGTGATATCTCGAGATACGAGTTTAATTCGTTCCGTAACTTTGCTCGTATCTCAAAGCAATTTTCCCCATTGAAATTAATTGAAATGCCATTAATCCGTTCCAGCCCCAAAAATGCTACCCCCAATTGTTTTTGTTACGTGTTTTTTAATAAGAAAAATGTATTTATAAATGACAAATATTGTATAAAAACATAATAAAAGAGAATGTAAAGAAGAAGAAAAAACTGGTTTTATAAAGTGTACATACATATTTGTTACACTTTCTTCGGACCCATGGTTATAAAAAGAAATGTGATAAAGTATGTAAATGCCCAAAAAGCGCAAAGCCCTAGAAAAACTTAGCAAAGATGCTTCGACAGCGAGGTAAACAAGCACACTGGGGGAATTACGTGGGATAATGCACGAGGGGCAGGCGCAGTAAACTGGTGGGCCGTGAGCAGCGTCGCAGCTGGCCGTTCCTCGTATCTCAAATGTCGCTCGTATTTCAAAACAAAACTTCGCTCGCTCGACAGCTCGTATCTCAAATAACTCGTATGTTAGGGCACTCGTATCTCGAGGTACCACTGTATTATTTAACACGAGTTTTAAAGGAGCGACAAATTCAAATGGTCATATCAATCCGATCGCATCTCTCTGCGATGCAAAGGAAAAATAAGAAGTCTGAAATCAACCGACTTTTTGCCATTAAGAACTGGGACGATTATGTTTCGGGAAAGATTAATTTATTAAGATATGTGACGCTAATGGAAGCTAAATATAAAGCACAAACACTGTAATTTCGACATTGTCATCAGGACGTTCCCATCAAATGGCTAACTTTAGGAATTGACGTGCCCATGAAATTGCGATGAAACCACACAGTGTTGCCACATCTCGTTCAGAGAAAAAATGTAAGTACCATTTCTGTATTTCTTTACTTTGCTCAAATGAATATATTCATTTGCTCTACTGCTATGGCGATTTGCTCAAATGTTAATCACCGCTTTGACACAACACACTATATTAAATACGCCACTGGTATTGCAGTTGTACATGACCTGGAGTCAATATAAGCTACTGGACATAATTTAATATAACTACAATTCCATCTCGCTCGGTATACATTGTTCTAATTCCGGATTTTTAAAAACAAAAATATAAAAATGCACTTTTGTCATTGGTGCACCTGTTAACAACAAAGGGATTATGTGAGACCGCTGCTGGGTGAAACCACCAGATCGAAACAGGGGTACACAAACACCTTTGATTATCTTTCAGGAACAAAAATGTACCTGTACTATAGAGACCTTGAATTCCTTATAAGTTCCAAAACATTTTAACTTTCTCTATCCGTACCTCTGTGATCAAGACCGCGCGTTCGATCCCGCTTTAGGTGATATTTATATGTGCATAGACGTGATAGAACCATGTCTGTTTCTTTACAGGCATGTAAAAAGAACTCCTGCGGGACAAAGAGCCGGTACACCGGCGACGGTCACAGACCTAAGTTGCAGGCACTTCCATCGTTAAATAACCATAAAACTGGTTTTGCTCAGAGATCTTTGATGTAATATGGTGTAAACTGAAAAACCCCAAACGTCAACTTTTTGAAGTGAAACTTCTTTAGCCGCGGTAGGGGTGAATCGAGAGCTTGTGTAACGCTCAAAACGTCATGAAATTAGTGTCACACTCAAAATCGTCACAAAATTAGTGAGGTGTGACGAAACGGACTGCACAGAAAACAATCAACTAAATGATTAGGCTTATCCAAAATTTAAAAAATCCAAAAATTAAAAAAATCGAAAATCCTAAATTTAAAAACCGAAAAATAAAAAAAGCAAAATTAAAAAAACCCAAAACATAAAAAATTCAAAGATCCAAAATTTAAAAAAAACCCAAAATAAAGAACCATAATTCCAAAATTAAAAATTCAAAAGTCCAAAAATCCAAATTAAAAAATCCATTATTAAAAATCGAAATAGGACTATTTAAAATAAAATAAAAAATTGAAAATCAAAACTAAAAAAATAAAAAATCCAAAATTTTAAAAATAAAAATCCAAAAGTAAAGAATCCAAAATCCAAATTTGAAAATAAAAAAAACACAATTAAAGAAATTGAAAATCCAAATTTAAAGAATTTAAAGATCAAAATTAAAAATATCGATAATTAAAAATCCCAGAATTCAAAAATTAAAAGATATAAAAAATTTAAAAAATCCAAAATCCAATATTGAAAAATCCAAAAACTCAAAAATCCAATATTAAAAAGTTCAACAATCTAAAATTCAAAAATCCAATAATCCAAAATTGAAAAAAACAACAAATTAAAACAAGGTTCACTTCTCTCGCGTTGCGTTCCACGCACACTTTTTTAGCATAATCACTTCATGGAAGGAATATATTAAGTGCACCTAGACCCATCTATACAGAAAGAAAACTCACGTCCTTTAGTTTCTTAGCTTACTTACATGCTTACTCAATGGCAATAGACAATTCCTAACCAAGCTAAAGGAATATTATCTATTTTACGGAACCCGAAGGTTCATTCCCGCGCTTACCTGAGTCCGCCATTCAAACCTATTCTGTGCTAATTCCATCCAACCAAACCACGCAAATCCGACTTCTCTTAAATCTATCTTAATATTTCCCTCCCACCTGCGTCTAGTTCTTCCGAATGGTCTTTTCCCTTCGGGTGTCCCCGTCAATATTCTTGAGATATGACTTTCCTCCCCCTCCGTGATTTAATTACCCTTACTATATCCGGTGACGAGTACAGGTTATGAAACTCCTCATTATACAGTTTTCTCCAGTCCCCATTTTCATCTCTCTTAGGCCCAAATATTTTCCTAAGCACTCTGTTTTCTAACACTCTCAGATTATGTTCTTTCCGAAGAGTAAGCGACCATGTCTCACATCCATATAATACAACCGGCAGGTAAATTTTCTTATTGTAGAACAAAATGAAATTTTAATGAAATTCAGATACCGTACCTCACATGTCCTGAACCTCACTTGATATCAGTTTTGTTTGTAATGTTCAACTGGACGTGCATTTGAGAGATGCCACTTATGTCCGTTACTTTAACACTTACCATTCACTTTTAAAATGACCCTATACATTATATATTGTTATAAATCTCATTTCAATACTAAAACAAATTGGTATTTATACAAATTCCTTAGCGAAAGAGAATTTCTGTTACAGATTTCCAAATCTGAAACATGAATTTCAGAAATGCCACATGCATGATCTCAAATTTGATTTTCTCATATAAAGATATTTTGTTTTCACTTCAGATGTGACTTACCGTCCTCAAAGCTTTAGAGTCCAGGAAAAGAAAAATATTAAAGTTATCCTCCTTTCCATTTTCGAAAATCAACAGTTTTTTGTTCCTCCTGAAAAATTTGCTCTGATGGACATGTTTGGTTTTTCAATTTCGAAATTCGTACCTTTGATTCAAATATCGCCTTTTAATTTTCTTCAAATTCTTTGCTCAGCTCTTTTTCAAGAACTTTGACAGTGGAAAACCAGCCTGAAATACAAAAAGCTACAACCTTGAAGTTCTGTAGGCCTACACATCTCTTACTCTATTTCTCTTTAGTTGGTCTGCGCTACCATTTAGAGAGACGAAGAGAATTGAGAACAAATGCCTTTTAAGTGACGCCTCCTTTCAGGCTTGCACTTCATCACAAAGCAACTAACAGTGTTTGAAGAATCCAACTTCAATTACACAAGTAATTCCTGTGCATTAGACCAGAAGTAGATAGCTCTCCTGTCATAGACACTTTGAAGAGTTTTCAACTAATGACTCGAGCGGAGGAACAAAACGTCGCTGGAAAACTAATAGAAACTCTTCTTATCTATAATAATAATAATAATAATAATAATAATAATAGTATGTGTAATATATATGCATATATTATTTTCTTGGGATGACCGAAGTGTTAAGAGTGGTTTTCTATCCTAGAAACTTGACATTTTGCATTCTTAATTAAAAAATATAAACTTAAACTAAAGTTTAAAATTTCATTCTAAAATCTCAATTTGATTTTGAGATTTCAAATCAAAATTGAAACCTATCTCTCCGATATTATTAAAATATGAACCTGGATTTTTATGTGAGATTCTTTGAGATTTGCTTTACAAATTTACTAATGATTTTTTGACATTGTTTATACTTTTTATTTTTAAATAATATTATACCCAGAAAGAAAACTGCCTTGGGATTATTTTTGTATTTTGTATTTATTTTCTTACACTGAAAGTGGGCCAACAATCCGGTGGCAGTGGTGCAATAAATACCAGCCAGTCAGCCATACATATATACAAAAACGACACTAAACATTAAATATCACATTAAATACATATGCATTACACATTAAATAAATACCAGCCATACATACTGTATACACAAAAATGACACACTATACATACACAACATCGCAACAGCTATCCACATACCTGATATTAAAAATATATATATATATATATATATATATTTCCATTTAAAACTATAACATATAAAAATTGCATACTGAGAATATTATAGAAAAACAATTATACATTTTCATATACCCTATTCAATATATTTTTTAAAGTTTTGGCGTTAGCAGGAAACGTTTCGAAGATTTCTGCAGGTAAATCATTCCAATCCTGAATCCCTCTATTTAAAAAAGAAAATTTGGCAATATTTGTTCTCTGAGATCTACCCCTTATTTTGGATTTGTGATCCTTTCTACTAAATCTATTAATAAAGTTCTAAAACCTATACAGAAAATGTTATACTTTTATTGGACACATTGTAAAGCAGTCTATGGTGTGAAAAAATTCATAGCTGCATCTCCTTTTCTTTGGGAGAAGGCAAACTGAAGCTGAGAAAACGGTAACTAAGTCTGCCTGCACTAGCAGGTGGAAGCGCATTGAGGTTTTGAAATTGTATAATCAGCATCTGTTCCATGCGTCCAAACGGCATAAAATTTTGCACCTACGTGTTCTTTGAGGTATGCTTGATTTTTTTACACTAAAGTAAAATAATAGTATTTTTACCAAAATTGCTAAATCAACACTTCTGCCATCTTGGTAAACTGGTGTAACAAAGTGCCAGAATGCTTTTGTTTAATCAGTGATCATTGCAATTATGATATGCAGAAAAGAAGTTATTTTTGTAATCAATTTCCGAGTTAAGCTCCAGATCGGTTCATTAAGCAGGGCTTACGGAAAAACAAAGGTCTAGTTTGATAAGCATATGTGAAGGAATATGTGGGTAGTGTTATTTGTCAAAGCTAACTGTATTACAACTTCCAAAGGCGTATATGAACACTGTAAAACAATATCGTATGTTGTCACGAGAACTGATTTGCGTTTGATAAATTCTTTCTAATATATCACCATAAAATTGGCACTAAATTGGGCATTACTCCGGTACCGGTCAACTGATTTCGTCCAAAATCAATAGGCGTTGTCCCTTGGACGTTATAAATGCGTAGACTATACCAAGTTTCATGAAAATCTGATAAAGCGTATTTGAGTTAGCTCGCGTACAGACACAAGGAAGGACAGACATTTCCCGTCGACCACACAATCTCATAAAGAACCATTCTGGCACTTAATAAATAGTGACTCGGCGGTTCAAACGCGGCAAAGACGAGCAACCACTGAGTTCAATTTCTGTTCGTTCTGAAATTTCTTAATGTGTGGGCAAGTAATTTCACTATCAGAAACGTTTTAGCACAATAAATAATACATGGTTAAGTTAAAAGTACGTTAAAATTCACTCAATATGAATACTGTATAAATTAAGGAATATCCAACTTTATCTCTTTTTGTGAGCTCACAAATTGAAAGTGCACAAGAATGGAAAGCTTTTAATATTTTATACAGTAGTGTGATTAAAGACAAATAGTAGTTGCAACACTCAACACATTTGCGAGTGCAATTAACATAGAGAACTATTGTGAATGTAATAATGATATGCAAATGAGTCTGTAAGTTACGGGATGGAACCTTTGTTTTGAACAAACACTCACACAACAAATAAAACAAATTGCACAAGATTACAGTTCCTATATGCGACTACATGTTTTAATGTATATTTATTCCCTCTCAACTACTTTAATCTAATTTTCTGTCTCCCCCTCCCCACCCTCTTCTATGTTCACCACTATATGATTTGCATAATAGTAAAAATGCTAGATTCATCATCAGAGCTCTGTTTCTTATGACATGTCATCTTTTTATTGATGCTGCATAGACATTGACAACTTGTAGATAAATCCTAATCATGGCCTCTAGAAAATATAAATAAATTTTTGTTAAGTAATTTTTTGTCATTTTATGCAATTTTATATTTTTAGGGCATTTATTTAAATTTTAGGTCATTATTTTGTCATTTTCGTGTATTTTGCTACCTTATTTAGTCATTTTCATGTATTTACATTGAGTGTGTCAACTTTTGTTCGTCGCTAGCGGTGCTGTCTTTGAAGTGTTGTTTGTTGTTTGTTTAATGCAAGAAGGAAAAATTTGGCGTTAAAGTGTTGTCATGTCTCAGTCGGAAATGAGAATCAAAGAAACGCCAAAATTTTGTATTAAATTACTATTGTTACTAGATTGAATTGGCACCAGAGTCTGCCAACTGCTTGGAGTTCAGATTTGAAACTACTGTTTACCCTCAATAAACAACAATATAATCCGGCAGACCACAAAAGGAAATGCCGAATTTTGACTCGCCAGTGCCTCAGTGCCAGTATAAATTTCCGTGAGAAAGAACATTCACAACATTACAGTTATTTACAGTTTTTACAATTATGTACAAACTAGTCTATAACTTTGTGTGTACAATAATTTTTTTATAAATAAAATATCAGTTTTTAGGCCATTTTTTATAATTATTAAGTCATTTTCTTTAAAATTTATTGTCTTTTTTATAGGTCATTTTTCATTCAATTTTAGGTCATGAGAATCCGGGCCCTGTTCATCATTAAACAAATGAATCTTCAAATTTTGGTCATTAATGAACTTCATTTCCGTGGAGGGTAGGGACATTAAAATATATTGCTATAATAACCTCTTAGAGCCTTTTCACACTGGGTCACTTGTGACGTGCACCGGTTTTTGCAGTGAACACACCTGGGGAGGTGCTCCGTCTTGTTGGTGGACTACAGAATCCAAAATTCCAACTTGTATAAACTGTGACTCCAAAACTGTTGCATCTTGCCAGAATTGTCCGGGACTACCTGAAAGACACTTTTCCTGGGAGATGGATTGGCCATGCATCGCCAAGACTTTGGGCTCCCCGTTCGCCCGATTTGACTCCAATGGACCTTTTCAAGTCCAAGGTGTATCAAGTGAAAATCACTGGTCTTGAACAATTGAAGAACCGCATTTATGCCGCTGCGGAACAGATAACGCCAGATATGTTAGCAAGGGTGTTTCGGGCTACAGAGGAACGATAGATGACAGATATTTCCCGTCCACCATACAATCTCATAAAGTAGGCTCTACAATACTGGCACTTAATAATAATAATAATAATAATAATAATAATAATAATAATAATAATAATAATAATAATAATAATATGGAAATGTTGATTTGATTTAATTTATATTAAATATATTTTTTATAAATGCTCTGACACAAAATGGGAAACTGGTAACTATACACTCATGTCTGTGTAAATCTTTGGTACAGTATTGAGTGATTAGTATCACACAAGAAAACGTGCCGCATGAGAACAACAACACAGTATTCAGTCGATTTGCACCTGGTAATATTTGGTTAGCTGCCCAAGTCTTGTGGTCTAGACTTGTCTGATTGCTATCGGTACTAAAACGCAGCCATTAAAACTAATTGAGACTTCACGATTTCCACCAAAGTCTGGAAAGTTGTAATGTTCAAACAAATAAACTTACGAAAATGTATGGCATAATGAAGAGCCAGTGTATGGGTTGTGAAAGCTTGTCAACATCCTTAGAATTTGGCGTACAGGTCTACGATAGAAATCGCGAAGTAAAGAGTAACGTTCTTTAGAACTTAGAGAATTCATATGCAATTTCAGTTTGTTTCTAAAAACAGGAAAAGTGTCAACTTATATAACCTAAAATGGTGTATGTTGTACACTATTATGATAAAATAATATAGTGCGTTTCACGTAAGAGATGGCCAATCATACGGATTACTGCGTCGAGGCGGCCCCTGTTCTAACTCCCAAGCGATCGGGTGAAATATTTAAGCAAAGAAAGCCGCTAACGGTGTAATGATTCAGGTTCTCGCGATTACAGTTAAAATTGCAATGAAAATAACCACGTATCTCATAACAAGAGATGTTGGAAAAAAGCCCTCCTCTTGCATCCACACAACACTGGCACCTTTTTAGGAAATTTTCTTTCACCCTTTCGAGATAGAGTTAATTTATCTTGTGTTGTTGTCTTTAAGTTCTTCTATAAACAGTTATATGACTTATTTATGGG
The DNA here is from genome assembly GCA_964059195.1 of Ectobius pallidus. NCBI lineage: Eukaryota > Metazoa > Arthropoda > Insecta > Blattodea > Ectobiidae > Ectobius > Ectobius pallidus. Next base: position 144,473,799 of record CAXKWD010000006.1, read on the forward strand.
GGAAATTGAAAAATATAGTGTCAAACCCCCATACATTAAAAGAACTAAAAGACAATATCACAAGAGAAATTAATTCTATCTCGGAAGCTGAACTTATAGTAGAGTATGTACTTAATTACCGTAAGATATGTTGAAGTAATCATACTGAATAATTTTAATAAATACCAAACATACAGGTCTTTGAATTTTGTTCTTCTTCTTTTTCGCCCCACTGTGTATGTTTTGCCCTCTCTGGAGTTCTCGTCTTGACTACATCTTCAGGAAAACGCAGAATCCTGCATTCTCTTTTAATGCTTTACAAACTACTTCGCACTAAAATTCCTCCTTGGCCTGCCGTTTTCACTACTTATCAGAATATCGCGACCTCAGAACAAGATTCCATCAGAACACTTGCATTATCTATTCCCTCTCACAATACTGTATTTTATTCTTCATCCTTCACTGTCTGGACAGGTCATCTGTGAAATTCCTTATCTGATTATATAAAAGACTGCCGAATACTCAGAACGTTCAAGATGAAGTTAGTGACTACTTGACCACCAACCATTAACATTTATATTATATACTACTTTCATGTTAAGAAATATTGTTTTGATATTGTTTTCATTTTTTTCTACCTATTATTAGGCTATTCATTTTATTTAATTTGTTCTACTTACAATGTTGAATTTTCAGAATTATAGTTTAATATAGTTTTAATTACAGTTTTGACTAACTTAATTTACATTTATATAATATAATCATGTATCTTTTTTTATTAATTAGATTATTTGGTAACGTTTGAATGTATCACCTCTAGTTAGTGGAAGAGAAGGCCTTAAGGTCATAACTACATCAGAGGGAAATATAAATAAATAAATAAATATATTGGATAAATATTTGATACATTATACTCATACGAAAACAGGCTCCTCGTAAGGAATTGCCTGTATCAGTTGAGCAGGGCTAGAACTGTACACCATTTATAGTGTAACAAGAGCATCTTGTAAATAATGCGAAGATTATTTTTTTTATCAAATACATGTATAAAGTCATGTTGAAACAGAGCTGCACGATTCGGCCACCCGTGGCGCTGCGAGCGAGCGGAGGCGTATCATTCATCCCATGTCACGAAATTTCCCTTCTCTCGCCAATATGCCACCGGTTTACATGCAATAATTTACCTGCAATGTCATCTGTCTTGTTACCCAGCGTTCTGTGCGTGAGGTCGTGCTTAAATACCGGCACTTAAGGAATTTGTTTTTATCAGTAAACGTATTCTGTTTGAGCGAATGCAGAGGGGTCATTCCATGGTAACTTACGTTACATTTGCAAGAAAAAATAACTCATTTCATTGGGATTCTGTTGCTTTGGAGTGGAAATAAAAAACTGTATGACTTACAGACTGAAGAATAGACTATATTCTTCAAGTTGTGACTCAGACTCCATAGGAGCATAACATAGTTAAAAAATAAATCAGGATTTTGTTGTTGGTATTTTACGTTCCAAGAAAAGGAATAGTCAATTGCACTGCTAAGTGTTTACAAAGAACTCTGTACCGTTGAATTGAAAACTGAAATAATTTTTATTGAAAATAAACCATAAAAGTGTAAAGAACTTTGAGGGCATACATTGGTAACTTACGTTACATCAGAAATGGTAGCTTACATTACATCAGAAATAGTAACTGAATATCAATAAAGAAATTAGCTAAGAAATACATTACTTCAAATTTATCATGTATTTCTCTAATTGTCAAACTCTCAGATGTCCTCTGTACCAACTTTAAAAAAAAAATAATGTTAAAATTCATATTTGAAATTTTTGATAAAATTCCCTGTTAGCATGGAATGACCCAGAGGCAGACCTTTGAGGCTCTGAAGCTTTGACCATTATGTTCACCGTAGGTCATTGTTAGCGATCTAGGCTGCGGATCTGAAGGTCCACGGTTCAATCCCCGCCATGGAAATACTTCTTGCGTGCTGCCTTGGAACTGTGGATAAGGAGGCTCGGGCATGAGTGTTTGTGTGTAAGAAGGAAAAACGGAAGACAAGGAATTAGGAAAACGAGGAAAAAGAGGCACTACATCGAAGTAGGCTGTTTTAGGTGTTATAAAATTAGCAGTTTCTAGTGTAATTACTCATGAAATGCTTGAATACAATTCTATCTGCATCTAGGAACTCAGGAAAAGAATAGGTTTTACATAAAGATCCGCGGTCTAGTTATAAGGCAGCATGGTGAACAATAGGCCTACAATTTTGAATGGGATTGAAACAACTGAGCAGGCACTTCCTGCAATGGGGTTTCTTATCCTGTGTCAGAGTGCGAAGTCAGAAAATTATATTGCCTACACCTTTCGTAGAGTAGGTTATATGAGTGCAACTCACCAGATTTTTTAAGGGGAGACATACAGCTTTCGGTGATATTCATGGGTGAAAAATAGGTGAATTACATAATTTTTTCCTCGGCAAAGAATTGCTCTACAATCTTGCAATCTGACATGCTCTTTATTGACTAATTCTACAATTGCATATTATTTTCAAAAGTAATCTAACTGTTACAGTTTCGGGTAATTATCGTTTAAAAATGGCAGCCTCATTTCATGCACTGAAATGCCGTTTCCTTGATAGCTTCCACAAATATCATTATTTCTGAGTGATTATTTTTCTGTGTATTTGTTAATATAATTTGATCAACACTATCTACAATCATTCATTTAACATTAATAGTTTATTTTTTAAATATATATATATATTTTAATGAAAAAGAAAATTTAATTAAAAAAATACTTATACTGTAGATATCCCTAACATTGTAGATGTTGATGTTCATATGATTTTTTGCAAATAGATAGAAAAAAGAATCACTCAGAAATAGTGTCATTTGTGGAAATTATCACGGAAACGGCATTTTAATGCACTAAATATGGCTACCATTTTGTAACAATAATTACCCATAACTGTAACAGATGAATTTTGGAAATAGTATGCAATTGTAGAAGTAGAAGAGTAGCCTATGTCAGAGTGCAAGATTTTAGAGCAATTCATTGCTGAGGAAAAAATAATGAAATTCATTTATTTCTCATCTATGAATTTCATCGATAGCTGTATGTTCCCCTTAAACAAATACGACTTATTCTCAATTCTACACTTCCTGCTTTCTCTGCTGTAAGTAATCATTTTAATCCATTAAATTCTAAAACAGAAGATTGTAACTACGATGGAATTTCATGAACTAAGGAAAGTAATTTGTCGCATTGTAAGGCGACACTTTTTGTAACGTTGCTAAGGAGTGCTGTGTAAAATTAGCTTACTTTGCATGTACAGTAGTTAGCTACGAAACAAGAGAAATTCTTCGCTTTATTTGACTGATTGAATTCACTTTACTTTGTAGTTAAATTAATTATTCACTGCGTTCTCAAGTAGCAGATGGAAGGCAATTCTGCAAGTGCTCTTCCTCGGTTATAACTAGACCTGGGATTTTAAGGCAAATGCCTATTTTTTCCTTATGAAATAACATGAAAAATTTTAAATATGTGGACGTTTCATGATAAATCACTTACAGTTATAGAGTTTTATATTGCCCTAAAATGCCTATTTGGACCTTTAGAGCCTATTATACTATTTTGGTGGCTAAAATGCCAATTTTGTTCGTTTAAAATCAAATTCAACTTCTGTAACTTTTACAATCATTTAATGGAGCTCCCTGAATGAAGAGCAGAACAGCAGGGGGTGGGTTTTTCACGGAAACTTGATTTTCCAAAACAATTGTCGCCAAAGGAATGCTGACTGACGTGGGAGGATTCGATCAAAACAACAAGTAGCAGGTATATATATAGTAAGAAGAGACATAATGTGTCAATTTTTCACATAATCCAAAACTGTTTTTGGTAAATTTATTTTTAATCATGTCTCAATTCTGCAATTATTTCTGTTGAGAATAGGTATAACACTTGTTTTACAGTAAAAATGACCACGTTACAGTTTAACAGCATATTGTAGTATTTTAAAGTTTATTATCTGCCTATTTACACATTTTTAAAGCTTATTTTAAGTGCCTATTTTCTCTTTTAAAAGCCTATTTACTTGTATTAAAAGCCTATTTAAGGTGCCTAAAACTAATTTGTTTAGAGCTTAAAATCCCAGGTCTAGTTATAACAGAACTAGAATATCACAATAGCCTTAAAAAAGCAAATCCTTGGAAAAGAAAACCCCTCTCTGATTCCTCATTAGGAGGATTCGGATGTTTATAACATTTCATATATTTGTACTGCCCTCCATTCTCGCCGTAAACACAAATTAAACATGAATTGCATCCTTGTTATCCTAATCAGACCGTTTTTATTTTGCATATAAGCTCAATGCCATATTTTGGTCATTCCTATGGTGTAGTGGTTGAGGCGCTGCGCTACAAACCGGAAGATCACGGGTTCGATTCCTGATGAGGTCGTTGGAGTTTTTCAATTGGCCTATTCCTTCTGGTGGCACTATGGCCCTGGGGTCGACTCAGCCTCCAACAGAAATGAGTACTAGGAGTAATCCTGAGGGTAAAGGCGGCCGGTGCGTAAGGCTGACAACCTTACCACCTTCACGTGCCGAATGTCCAAAATATGGGGGCCTCAACCTCCTGGAACCCTCTGGGCCTCCATGGCCTGTAATAGGGAACACTTTACTTTACTTTTGGTCATATTTTGATCATATTTTGATCATATTTGTAATTTAACTTCATGTATCGGTTATAAATTCCGTAAAGGAGCAGAATTATACGGAATATTCACTAAATGGTCGAGTTAAATTTTAAATTTATTTCATTAATTTAATGTTTTGCCTATTAGGTAACTTAATTTTAAAATTAATGCAAATGTTCATATTTTATAGGGACATGCAAGATCCATAAAATGTTATTTGGAGCTGATCAAGCGTGCTCGCAAGGAGCAAATTCTTTAAAACTAGGCCTATAACTTCACTACAAGTAGAATTGTAAATCTTTGAAAGTGGTTGTCTAATTGAATTCATGTGGTGTAATAATTTAGTGTCATTAAACGTCTTCAATTTAATAATTTATTTTTAGAAAACACGTTCTTTTATTAACTCATACTGAGAATTTTAGGGTCATATTTAGTCATTTTTTGATCATATTTAGTCATTTTAAGGGCATATTTGCTGTCATATTTTCCACCTGTTAGGTCGTAAACATCCGAAAACTACTCATTAGTAACTTACTTCCTTGTAACTCAAAGGCCCAAAGACAATTCCTAAGCAGGCTAAAGGTCTAGTAGGAGACACTGGGAGTCATTTGATCACTTTCTTTAATTGTTAAGCCATTGAGTTCAAATTAGCTACTAAACAATCTTTTGTGATATTTGCGCTGGTGTTCCCGTGTAGATCGTATTCAGTTATGAAATTAATTTAAGGTGATCTTGCTTTGTTGCCATAAACTTTTTTTCTACATATGTGGACAAGAGGATCATGAATTTAAGCCTAAATGGGAAAACGTTGAATGATTTTCAGTTCCATTGAATCTCGAATCTTTATAAATAGGTTATCTTTTGGTACCTACTACAATCATAATTTAATTTTCATTACTATAATTATTTTTATATCGATTGAGTCATATCTGTACTCTCAGCTTTTGTCTTGCTTGATATAGCTTTTTGTGGCTCATAGAGGATGTAGAATTTTGCACCCCATTGCTTCTACAAACTATGCCTGGTAGGGGTTCAAATAAGAAGAAGCAGAATTTTCGGTATCATAAATACGGAATATATTATTTCTCACTCTCGTGTTACCATATGCTACAACCGTTTTGGGCTGAAATAAAAAAATAAATTCAGTACCACTTTCTTACTTTCCTTCTCCAAATCCACGGACCTAATAATAGACTGTGCGCATAGGACTAAAAATGTTCCATCCTATTTTGTCTCCTTTTACATGCTAAAGGCATATAACAGACATCCATATTTCTCAACTAAAAATACAAAGCAGCTATGAAAAACGTATCAGTGGATATAATTTTTTTACCGACTTCTGAAATGGCATAACTTACTGAGACTGAGACAGCTGGATTAAGCTGTCCTAATACATATTCTCCGGTTATGAAAACCACCATTAACGGCCGTGGGTGTCGGCATGCTGACTACATGCCCCCAATCCTGCCATCTGCCTGTGGTAGATGACGCAGCGGTCGGGTGGTAGGCCAAGTCCTTCCACGGATGTAGAGCCACGGAGTTTAGTTTTTAATACATATTCTAACAACAGTTTCAATAGATATACTAAGAGACTGTAGAAATATACTGACAAAGTTGAAAAATAAAATTCGTAAATTGTACTGTCATTTGTCAATGTAGTGTGTTTGTTATAGGCTACTGAGACTGTTTTAGGTTTTATTCAGCTTAAATGAGGTACCGTGGTGAAATTGTCAGTGTTTTGCGTAAAGCACGAGAATATAGTAACCTAGCTGTATTTTCACAGGTTCTTGTAGTACTTAAAATGCTGTGAAGATTGGTACTGCTGAAAAATAAATGTGTTGGAAATAAAGTGGATGGTGGTAGTCCAGGCTCCATCTCTTATGTATGAGGCTACTGGGCTACCCGCTACATAATTACTTGGTTGGAAGTGTAATTTATTTACACTCAACACTGCCTAAAACCCCAACAATAGATTTGACCCTTTCACGGCTAAATTTATACACTGGTAATAAGGCAATTCGTCAACTGAAATCACCAGAGGGCAAGTTTGAAGTCTATGGGGCAAAATTCCGTTCAATCCTAACGCATGAACAATAATCCTCACATTTTATATAGCCTAATGCATTATGCTATTATTCTTATTCTCTGCTTTTATACTATTTATTATTGAAGCGAGGCATTTATCCGTCAGTAGCAGAAAAGAAGTTAAAATTTGTCTGGCACACCCTTCCCACCATTCACTTCCTCTCATACAGAAATCTCAATGATAATGTACGGTCCGAGGGCAATCAGGGAATAACTTTCATTAGGTCATATTTATTAAGTGCCAGAATGGTACGTACTGAGATTGTGTGGTGGACGGGAAAATGCCCATATGTCTGTACGCACATTTCATGAAACTTGGTATACGCATTTATAACGTCCATGGGAAGAAGCCTATTGATATTGGACCAAATCAGTTCACCGGTACCGGAGTAATGCCCAATTTAGCGCCTATTTTATGGTAATACCTAGGTATATTAGACATAATTTATCAAATGCAAATCAGTTCTCGTGGCAACATTTTGTTTTGCAGTGTTCATTACGGTTTTGGAAGTTGCAGTACAGTTAGCTATGACAAATAACACTACCCACATATTCCTTCACATATGCTTAACAAACTAGACCTTTGTTCTTCCGTAAGCCCTGATTAATGAATGGATCTTTAGGTTAATTTGGAAATCGATTACAAAAATAACTTATTTTCTGCATATCATAATTGCAATTATCACTGATTAAACAAAAACATTCTGGCACTTCGTTACATCAGTTTACCTGATTTTATTTATGTTCTATTCCTTCTGATTACATCATTCGAGGCTGTCTTACCATGTAGAAGCTCCTATTTCTGGTTCAATAATTTTGGCAAGAGTGTTATTTGAATTGGGAGAATATGGTTTATTACTTGTATTTAGTGTATTATTTATGGGGATAAAATTAAATTAAGTACTGTACTTAGTTCAGTCTGACAATCATTGCAATTTACTGGATGTTAATGAATAACACCGAAATATTTTACCTGTGTATAGAGGGGACATAGACAAACTTTTATCAGGAGACTTCTGCTCTATTGATTCAATTTTTCCTGTTACAGCATAAAACCTCCCAGGACATGGCCGCCAATGACTTCCAGCGTTTAAAAAAATGAAAACTAAAGGAACTTCGTTGTTAACACTAAAGTTATAAACAAAAAACCAATGCAGTGGCGGCCAGTCATGTGATTAGTCTGTAAATTTTGCTGATTGTGGAAACACTAAATTATGATATAGCTGTTGACGAATGATTAAGAATCAGGTTTTTATCGATCATTATGAAGGCATGAAGTCAATTTAATGAAAATTTTAATCCTATTTCGCTTCAATATTTAATTATGAGCACCAAATTGTAATTACTTTAATGCCATGTAGCATACTCATTTTACGTCATAGAGCAAAAATCTCTTAATAAAAGTTGCTTGTCAGCGTCTTCTCTATGCATAGGTAAAATATTTCGGTGTTATTCATTAACACTCTGTATAGCATTATTCTACTAATCTATTCTATTATTATTCTGCTTAAAAATTTTTTTTTTTAAGTAACGAATTTATGTGTCAGTAGCAGCGAAAAGGTTGAAGGTGATTTTATAGCGTTCCTAGCCGAAGGATTTTAATTTCCTAAATGTAATATAATATTCAGGGAATTGACTTTCCTGGGGGACTTATGCACATTTAATTGTGGTATTGTTCTGATGGTGGATATTTCCTCTGGGAGAACAGTTTTGTATAAACAAATTCCATAAGGTATGCTAAGAGTTAACATATTGCTTTGTTTCCTTTTGAGGGAATAATTTTCCCGGATTTCCCCTTCCCATGGGTTAACCCTCTATTGTGCTAGTAATTGATTTTAAAGTACTCTCGGAACTAAATAAATGTGCATACCGGTACAATAACTATATTATAGAGCTGTTAGTCTGTTATCTCTCAATAACACTGTATGAATGCTAACATATATTAAGGTTAACAGATTTTTTCAATAAATCCTAGTTATGGAAGTACTTTTTAGTCAGGAACGGAGGGCCTATTGAACTCCAGTTCTATGTACATAATAATTTCTATTAATTAACACGCCTACCGGAATCGTTATTTTGACACACGTGGTAAAATAATTTTTCCAGGTGTATCATACACAATTTTTAGATTGCCGTTAATATTTGTGAAATAATAATACATATTAGATTTATTTTACGTATTGGGTAGCCATATTTGTTCCTCGAGCTGCCCTGCCATCTCAACGTAGACGGAGTTTTTTTTTCTGATTCACGTCTGCCAACATATGGAATAGTGTCGACCACCAAGTATGACGTTTTTTACGACCATCGTGAGATACTTAATATCTAAAACAGGTTTAACGAATTTTACCATTAGGCTATCGCTAAATTAGTGTGCCTCACAAAACTATAGGATGAGGTAGACCGTCAAGGGTAATCTGTCACAGGAGAAAGATTTCATATGACGCTTTTGTCGAATTGTAGAGCTTCGGCACCTATAACCGAAGGTCGTGGGTTCGAATCCAAATGTCAGAGGAATTTTACTCCTAAAGTATTCTTATGTAATGTTCAACAGAAGCAGTATTCTTAACACTGTTCCTGGCTTGTTTGTAAGGATTTAAGATAGCTGAATGCGCACTCCAGCAAATGAACCACCAATCTGTAACGGAATTTGATGCGAGAAAATAGTGTTGTCCAAAATAAAGGATAGAAAAATAATGTTTTTTTACGATTGTTTCTGGCAGGAATTAACAGGAATGTAGAAGTACTCCTGCGGGAAAAAATCACGTTTGCAGGGATAACTAGCACTACACAACCGCCTCTAAATAACCATAAAAACTTATGGATACGTAGTCAAACATTTTTTATTCACTTTATATTCTTGTTTCATATTCTGTTTGCAATATACTACAATAGCTTGCTGTAGGAGGAAATCCTGTTAGGATAGCTGTATTAAATTAAGGGTGCCAATATGACTCAGCCAAATGAAAACAATTTTAAGAACCATATTTGTTTTATTCATATAAGAATTTATTTTTCTAATTATCAATATTCATGTATTTTTATATTAAATTTTAAAGCAGCTAACATAAAAGGACTCCCTTCCTGTTTATTAAAATATTATGAATACAAATTGTTATGGACAATATGGAGCGAGTCTTACAATTCCTGTAATGCTGCAGAAGACAGTATACCAAAACGTTGGAAAAAAATTTATACAAAAATTTGAAATTGCCCCTCTCGCCCCAAAAGACAGTATAGTAATTGGATATACACGATGGGGAAGTGTCATTCATTATTAGGAGTGATAGGAGAGGAAGTGAAATATGGATCTTCCGGAGAGCTGCTGCGATCTGTATTCAGATGAGGAACTACCGTATTTTACGGACCATAAAACGCACCTTGATTTTAGGATGGAAATTTAAAGGAAAAGAAATTTAATATGATTCTAAACCAAAAATTTTAAAGGGAATAATATACTTCATTGCATAAACAAATGATAATTTTGTACAATGGAATCAGTGCAAATCACTTCTAACTTAAATCCTGCGTTGTATGAAAATCTCTTCTGTACAAGTGGCATCGGATAAATTTTAACAACTGAAATGATTTCTCATGAAAGACTGAAAATACTTTTACACCCTCTAACCCTCAATTCAGCATACAGTAAATGTAACGGGACAAGGCTGTTTAGAGGTCATTGCCTTCATTTAAACCACCCGGCAGAGACAACTCCTTTAATATAAAAGAACTCAACGTGTCAAAATTTGTAAATATCTTATCGTTTACAACACTTTCTTTATAACTATGGTATTTCGGCAATATTTACCATAATTTAAATTTTTTAATGTACTTCAGACCATTAGACGCACCAACTTTCAAAGTAAAAAAGTGCGTCTTATAATCCGTAAAATACGGTACTCTCTCTCTCTCTCTCTCTCTCTCTTTTTTTTGTTGTAGATGTGACGATTCCTGTAGCCTACATTCCGTGAAGTTGAAAGTTTTTACGGAAGCTGCTGGGTAACAGTGTAATCGTAAATTGTACATAATACATTGAACAGTATTTCTACTGTGAGTCTTTGTCAGTAGTCGCTTGCAGGTTCTAATACTATCTTCGTCCAGGTTAAAAATTGTCCAATTAATAAAATCGTCATAAAAATAAACTAGAAAAAATAGAATAGAATAAGAAATTAAACGCAAGATCTTAATTTCTTTCTAAATGATTATAAAAAGTGGACTTAGTTGGAAAATTAAGTAATTTTCACAAAATGTCATATTTTCCCATGAAATATACTCACTAGGGCAAGGCATTTAATGACCATAAGATAGTGAAAAATGCAAAATAAAAATGCATTTATGACCTAAAAATAGATAATACTATTTCTAATTTAGCATTAAAAAAATATAAGGTATGCCCCTAGATGAGCAAAGCTCGTCTTTAGGGGTATAACAGATTAATATAAATCTAATTATATGTCAATACAAACGAAAATTATAAATGTATGAGTACAATGTATATACAAAATAAAGAAAGAAACCTGAAGTAAACAAAAACCAGTACATCTGTCTCACTCTTAGCCTAAGTCATAGGAGTAATGTGCTAGAGTGAGACAGATGTACTGGTTTTAGTTTACTCCAAGTTCCCTTCTTTGATTTACTATTTTAGTTTAGTTTACTCCTGGTTGGTTCACGCCACCTTAAGGGTAGAGAAGGTTTTGTAGTGTTTCACATCAGGTTTTTAAACTTATTTTCATTTAAAAACTGTACATTATCATCGCTCATTGTAAATCAAAGAAAGAATATCACCCAAAAAAAGAATATCTGTACCAGATCCATAGGCTATACTGTATACAATGATTTACATAAAAGGGTTAGCTGTTGACCCAGATACATTGTCTAGGTGCTTTTAACATTCCATCTATTTTATATCAAATTTATAGTGTATACGTGTGCGATCTTCGTGTTAGATTCATTTCAGAGGGACAATGTTTTCCATAAAGCTTTTATATTCTGGCACATTCATCAGGTTATTATCTTTTTTTAAACTACAGCCATCGTTATTTAATGTGTTCGCTTTTTTTTTATATCTGCGGAAATATTTTATTTACTGCCCTATTAATGGCAGTTTTTTTTATCAGCTACATCAGCATCATTGTTTTTCCATACTCAACATGTGCAACATATCCAAATCTATATACAGTATAGAGTCGTTTTTAGAAGGTACATGAGTTAGCTGCAGGACTCTGTTTTTTACTTCCTCTGCCCGTAGGCCTACTAACTTACAGATAGAGGAAGTTTTGTGTTCGACCTCGAACATAAATACGTTTTAAAGTCCCCTAAATCCAAAAATACTGTTTTCAGAAACATGCCTGTGTGTCTGTGAACAGCCTAGCTCTAGAAACGAAACATGTTATAAAAACAAAATTTTGTATATACTTTAGATACTTTTTGGGGATGTGACACGAATATTAACAACGACTTTCTCTTAGTTGCAGTGCCAATTTAGATGAAGGAAATTCTTTTTTTTCCTATTAGCTTATCTCGAAAACGGCTCTAACGGTTTTGTTTAAAGTTTGTAGGCTTTGTAGGGTGCTTATATCAAGAGCTAAAACTTTTATTCGAATTTTTTTCGTAAAAATTCTCTGAAGGGTAGTTATAAGTCACCCACTATTTGTAGAAACCCAATCTTGCCTGATGGACAATATCTAGGTTTGCATCACGTTAAAACAACTCAATACGCACTCTTTGCAATATGGTCTCTTATCCTATCATCAAATTGTGAAGTGAGTTAGGGTAAATAAAGTTCCGTGAGTGCATTAATAAATTTTCATCTGGGTTCTGAATCCTTCGGGATGCGATGCGATGTGGTAACGACATTCTTCCCACTCTTACAAACGTTTTTCATGGAGGGAATGTCATACATAATATACTAAGAGGCAAAACTTTTAATTGGGAAGAAATTATGTAATTCACATAAGATTTTTGTTTCTGTCCTCTCTGTCATTCTCTGCCATTTCTTGAGGTCTAGGCTGTAAGGTGGATGTTTTAACACCTCCCAGCCGAACTTCTGCAGAAGGCATGTTGGGAGTTGTTTAAACATCCATCCTACAGCCCGGACCTCGCTCCCAGTGATTTCCATCTTTTCCTACACCTCAATAAATGACAGAGAATGACAGAGAGGCGGAGATGATTGTCACACAGTGGTTCAAATCTTAGGTAGTAGACTTCTATGACACAAGAATTCAAAAGTTGGTCCGACGGTATGACAAATGTCTCATTTCCGGTGGCGAATATGTTAAAAATGGCTGAACACTTACTGTATCTGTTGCAAAAAATATTTCCATGAAATTGTGTTTTATTTCTGTAAACGGCCTCAGGTAAACCATACTTTGTGGACGAGCCTCGTATTACATTCTTCCCTTTTATCTTCTTTGTTGTTCCTCTGTATATCTATAGGCCTAGGCCAGTTCTCATGCAGTGACTTCTAAATTAGTGATTTCATTTAATTCGTTGGATTTTTTCAAACAATAACAAGTAAGATTAATAAATTTCATTTTTCTTCTTTGAGGGTTGTAGTAATTAAGGAGTTAGTGGGTAATGTTTCGCCTTATACCCTCAAAATAATGATAAACCAAGATCAGCAGTAGCCTCAGATATTTATTATTAATATAATGTAACCAGTTCTGAGTTGTGAATCATACTAAAAATACACATGCTAAAAAGAAATATACACATATTTACATAGGCTATTCAATTAAAAATACTATTTACATTATCACAGAATCAAGTATTTACAAATTCATTAAAAATCTATTTACATTTAAAACATACACTTGATATGTGCTGCAATTACTAAAAGTAATGAAAGTCCGAGGGTGACAGGTCTGGACTGTATGAAGGATCCTGAAGCACCTCCCAACCAAATTTGTTGATTTTCTCATGAACACCTGCAGCAGCATGGGTCACCATCGAACTTTCATTTGTTTGTTCCCATGAAGAAATTCTTGGCCGGTAAACGCTTTGCGTCAGATGCAGAATTGAAAACAGCAGTCCGCAGATGGCTATAGCCTACTCCAACCAAACTGACTTTTATGAATATGGTATTTTGAAACTGGTATCACGATGGGAGAAATGTGTTGAGAAACTTGGCGATTGTAGACAAAAGATGTCCCTTCATGCGTGCATTTGTTTGTAATTGTACCTATTAAATTTATTAAACTTTTTGTAAAAACAATTATTGTGCATCATTATTCGAGCTACCCTCTTAAACAGAATAAGAAATAAAGAATGATAGGTCTTATTCTCAAAAGATGAACTCATGAAATTGCTGTCGAGGAAGGTATGGATGCAGGGAAAGGAATGTTCCTCTTTACGTGTGCATATGCAGTGGTGGATGGTCTATGCTCTTTAGCGTCGCTGCAGTTGCAGACGTCGGGATGTAGGAGGCAGACGGGATGCTGCGAGACAGGGGCAGTGGGGCAAAGTGGGGTAGGTCTGGGTTGGGCCTGCGCAGTTTTCCCGTCGTCGTTCGGTCGATATACCGCGTCTGGGTTCCAGACGCTTTGTGCCAGCCAGTACTTTGTAACAACCCCCGTCTGATTTCGCAAGTCACTGAACTCGTGTCTTAGTTAAATGGAGATTGTTTCTTCTCCTCTGTCAGAACTTAGTAATTGAACCAGTCAAGAATGAATTCAGCTTTTATAAACCCATTCGAGAAAAATGTTCATTTGAGGCATCAGGATCCAAAAAGCTTCTTATCCATTTTGTATGATTTTTCACAAACCACGAAAAACGTATATATAAGGTTTTCTTAAATATTCTGCTTAAACCTAAAGTTCAAACAATAGCTAACAACACAAAGAATCAGACTGCAAAGTTTAATCCTTCAAACTTTAAGGGTTATGTCATAATAAGGAATAATATTTTGGATAAGAAGTTATTTGGAACTGTACACTCAACAAGGCGGGTTCTGGAACTGCAACGCAGGGATTAGAGGGTATTTGGCACGAAAACCTACCTTCTATCTTCAAGAAATCCTATTTAATTTTCATAAAAGATGTCATGGTGTGGTTATAATTTATATTATTAAAATATTCATACGTTCTTAACTGCTGACATAAAAAGCCAGAATGAAAAAATAACTCCAAGAAACAAACATTTCAATTGAATATAATGTCCAGTATGTAACAAAGGAACGGATGGTTATGTTCTAATATTCATCGTCGATATAGCAAGGCCATAAGTGCACTTTAGCTAAGTTTACGATTTATAATGAGGGAGATACGACGTAGTTTGGAACATTATTTTTTAACAGGATGATGGACAAGATGGAGTAGATTCAGAAACCATTCCTAACTCAATTTCGATCAAAAGTGGATATGACGGTTTTTGGAACCTGGTGCCTCATTTAGAAATTCTGTAAAGGCCCATTCTCAGCGATAACGTTAAAGATCTTACATAGCAGGGGTGGCTACAACGAGGCTCGCGAGCCGCATGCGGCTCTTGAAACCAAGCTAAGAGTAGGCCTACTGATTTTAAAAAGTCCCTTTAGGCAGGCCTACAGGTTGAGGTAGATTTCGAAGTGCTTTTGGTTTAATTTATTGTCGCTGCGCAGCACTCTTCTTCTTTAGCCTTGGCATGACAAACCCGCATTAATAACCGCAAAAAAGAGGAAAACATTCAAATCTCGCCTTATTTGAGAGCTATCGAGAAACTAGTTATTGATTTGTAGAATACTCATCAAGAGCTTCTCAAAGATACACCACAAGACGTGGTTTCAAAAATTTCGAATTTCCATCCCCCATCCCACCCCTACTCGTATTCCCAAAACCCCCGAATCGTTGGTGTCAATGTGAACTCCATAGGGAGTACTCTAATTTATTCAAACAAAATTTCCCTCTATACTTCATATGGGCCGAGATATAAATTTTTCAAAATTTCAACCCCTCCCCGACCCCCCCTTGGGCCAATTTTGCTCATTAAGGAACATGTCCGAACTATTGGGCCTAGAAATAACATAATAAAATTTGGTTCAAATACCTTCAAAATTGCGGCCGCTGTTGTTGTTTTTTGAACGGGCGGTGGTTTCGTACTTAAGGAGGAATGAAACGTAAAGATATGAAAGTATTTTTCAAAAGTCATGACATGGTATCGATTCCAATAGGTAGATTTTTCTTCAAAATTATATGTAGTTATTATAATTTAATGAAAACATAGCCTATTACGAGGAAGTGAAACATTTATTTCTGATTTAGCGTAGAGTGTATTTAGTTTTCAGAGCAAATGAAGACTCTTTCGGAAAAAAACTTGAGTCTAAAACATTTTCTCATTTCAAATGTTTGAAGAAAGTTACTGAAAGCCTTCCTGACGTTCAGGCGGATACAAAAGATTTTTTGTATAAAATGTCTTGCTAAAGAAATCAATGGGAGATTTAATGATTTGAGAACACTTAAGCCTTCATTTTCATTCATGAAAAATCCTTTTGCTATTGATGTTGTGGGCGATGGCTGTCTGGTTTCATCACCAATTTCAAAGAATACAGTTGGAGTAGAGTTGGAGCACTAGAACTGCAAGAGGACGAAGGACTGTTAAATTAATTATGAAAGATGATATAATTCAGAAATGGAATGAACTATGGCGAAACAACGATAAAGGTGTGAAGACAAAAGAACTGTATTTTCCTACGGTTTTTGATAGATTGAAGTGCAAATTGCTGACACCCAATTTTGTTTTGACTCAGTTTTTGACTGGACATGGTGGTTTTACAGAATATCTACATGATTCCATCTTAAACCTAGCCCGGAATGCATCTGTGGAGAAGATACCCAAAATGTCACACATATACTATTCGACTGTCCACTATTTCATAGTGAGAGATACGAACTTAGATTGCTGTTGGAATCTGTGGACTGCACACTTTCGAAGCCACTCACAGACGTTTTAGTAAACCGTAAATCATATAAATACTTTATATCATTTTTAAATACAATATTTCCAAAGATAAAATTGTACCAGTAGTTAAGTTCTATAGTTAGAAAATATGTATATCAGATGCTGTATCAGCAACTAAGTTAACTATTAGCGTATGTTGTTAGCCATTTCATACACTATTTCTAAATTTATATATTTGTTAAAACTAGACTTTAACCAAATAGTGTTAGTCATCTCATGTTAAATTGTTAGCCATCTCATGACTCAATACTCTTGTACATATAAGTTATTACTTTAATATTTAGATATGTTAAGTGATTGTTAATACCTATAACCTTAATATACCTTCGGGTAAAATAAGGTTAAAACTTGGATAATAATAAAAAAAAAAAAAAAAAAAAAAAAAAAGAAGCGGTGTTTCGGCCATATGATTTAGTCCAGTTTTAACACACTTTATTGTATCTTTTCGGTGTAGAATTTTTTAGACTTTACTTTCAAATCCGTGAACGACGGCAGAGCAGTTATTCGTCTGCTTTATTTCCCACATGCTATTTTTTTTACACTGAATACAGTGCACCTTCGGGACGCAGCTAATAAGATAATATTAATCGATTGATAACAATAGCCGAAGGAATTAATTGAAGGTTATTTATTCATGTACAAAACAAAATGTAAAATATTTATTCATACAATAGTAAGTAACTGTGAATCTTTGAACCACTCATAGGCTAATACAGTAATCGACTGCATGTAACTATTTTTTCAACCAGTAACAACATTTTTAATTGTTTCTACTTTCCTTTAGGAGTCCATTAACCAATACTCCATACTCAGTTATGAGTTACGAGTGTTTTTGGACGTCTATACTGATCTGTGGTGAACACCGCGTAGCAAACCATCTAACGCCTGTCTGTTCAAGTCTTTTCATTTTACACTAGCCATCACTGCATGCCAACACTGTTATCTTCATAAATAAAAAACTGCAGCGTAACTGTGGGGAGATACATGTTTTATTGCTTAAAAGAGAAAGTTAGGCAATGTCATCCCCTCAAACGGTCATTCTGTGAACTGGGAACAGTATTGCCAGTTCAACACAATACAGTAATACAGTCGATTTAAAAACTAAACCTTTAAAAACGACATTTTGAATGACGTAGAGTACTTGGAAATAAAGCCCCAAAAAGGAAAATGTGATAACATAAACCAAATCTTTGATCACAATAAAGAGCATTTTTTCAATGTATGGGTATTAATCCGTGCGGGACTTCATGAAAATGATAACATTACCAGACTGATAACATTATCCGCTGTTAAATTCAGCAATGTTCACTGTACTCTTAAACTGCAGTAACTTCTTTAGCGGCGGTAGGGGTAAATCGGGACCTTGTGTAACGCTCAAAAATCGCCACGAAATTAATGTAACGTTGAAAACCGTCACGAAATTAGTAATGTGTTTCGGAGCTGACTGCACAGAAAACAATCAACTCAATGATTAGGAGTAATAAAAAAATTTAAAAAATAAAAAAATAAAAAGTTCAAAGATCGATAGTTTAAAAAATATTAAAAATTCAAAGATCCAAAATTTAAAAATCCAAAATCCAAAATGAAAAAAGTCCGAAAACCCAATATTAAAAAGTCCAATAATGCATAATTGAAAAAAACCAATAAACAAAATTTGAAAAAATAAAAATTAAAACAAGTTTCACTTCTGTCGCGTGGCGTTCCACGCACACTTTTTTTTTTATTTATAGCATTGTTTTGGAAGTAGAGTTGCTTAGACTTTATCAGCCGTAGAGGTCAGGACTATTTTTGCTGCTTGTCCAAAGCGTTGTTTGATTTGGTTCGTGCGGCTTGAAGAGATCGTTGTGGTACCAGTCTGTACTTTGTTATTCCGCAATGCTATCTCACCCCCGACGTCAGATTTTGCAGTCCATTGAACCCTCTTGGCACGTATCCCATTTTACTGCATCCTGAAGTCATCCTCCACTCCACTGGATATAGCTTTCTGAGCACTTCTACCAGAAGTTTCATTAGACCACAAAATGCACACAAACGGAATTTCAGCAATTCCGGTAACCATAAAATCCTTATAGTATACTGAGATTTGAGAGGGAGAAGTGGGATTGGAGTCTAGAGGAACAGTGCACTTAACGCATGCGTATTCCATACTACAGTGTGTTTCACGTACGAGTTGGCCAATTATGCGGGTTTCTGCATGGCGGCGGCCACAGCGATCGGGTGAAATATCAACGCAAATAAAGCCGCTAACGGTGTAATGATACAGGTACTGATAATTACAGTTAAAATTACAATGAAAAAATGAAAATAATCACGTACCCCATCACAAGAGATGTTGGAAATGTCCTCTACACAACACGGTTTTTTTTTTTTTTTTTTTTTTTTTTTTTTTTTTTTTTTTTTTTTTTAAGTAAGTCTTCTTTCAATCCCTGAAGTTCAGCTTCCGAGAGAATTTAACTCTCTCTTGTGATATGTCTTTAAGTTATTTTAATGTATGAGGGTTTGACTTATATATTTTATTTTTCAAGTTCCCCCATCAATATTAGTCACATGCCGTTAGAAGAACTTAAAGACAGTATCGCAAGAAAAATTAACGGAAGCTGAACTTATGCACATGAAAGAAAGTTTCATTGTTGTGTGGATACAAGAGGACATTTCCAACATTTCTTGTGTTGAGGTACATAGTTATTTTCATTATAATTTTAAGTATAATTGTGAGAACCTGAATCATTACACCGTAAGCGGCTTTATTTGCGTAGATATTTCACCCTATCGCTCGCGAGTTAGAGCTGTGGCCACCGCAACGCAGAAACCCACATGATTGGCCAACTCTTGCGTGAAACACACTGTATTTTTCTACGATAGGAAACAATAGTGAAATTCCTTACTTACTTAATGGCAATAGACAATTCCTAAGAAAGCTGGAGGAATACTATCTATTTTATGGAACCCGGAGGTTCATTGCCGCGCTTACCTTGCCCGCCCTTCAACCCTATTCTGTGCTAACTCCATCCAACCGCCTCTCTCAAATCCCACTTCCCTTAAATCTATCCTAATATTGCCCTCCCACCTACGTCTAGGTCTCCCAGGTGGTCTTTTCCCGTCGGGTCTCCCAGTCAATATTTTTTAGATATGTCTTTCCTCCCCCATGCACGTAACATGTCCAGCCCATTTCATCCTCCGTGACTTAATTACCCTTACTATATCCGGTGAATGGTACAGGTTATCAGGCTCCTCGTTATGCAGTTTTCTCCAGTATTCTTAAGCACTCAGTTTTCGAACACTCTCACATTATGTTTTTTCCCGAAGAGTAAGCAACCATGTCTCACATCCATATAATACAACCGGCAGGATAATTGTCTCATAAATTTTTAAAATTACATATTACACAATATATTGTGTAAATTGCATATTACACAAACACTTTGTGGTCTGGTTCAGCTGTAGGCCTATAACTGAGCCAATGAGACGTGAGAGAATGTCTCTTCGAAGCCACTCCACAAGCTTAAATTACTACCGCGGCAACTTCAATCCAAGCTTCTTGTCTCGCTATCCCAGTTATACGAACTAAGAAAGTTCGATATATCTTGTAAAAGATCTTTTATAAAAGTTCTTTGTCAACTTTAGTCAACTTTTATAGGCCTAAGTTACGTTGTCATGAATCGTGTATGCCGCTGTCTTCCTTACACAAATTCGAACAGTAGATAGTTTTTCATAATGACAGTGATTTATTTGAACCATCACACGTTCAATTCTGATTAATCTGATGACTACTGGTGAAGAAGATCACAAATCCATCGGACAATGTAAAAACCGACTGATGAGTTTCTGATTGATCCTTTGATGACGCACTGATGCAAGTACGATTATATTGATGAGTCCATCGCTTTTAAAAACTCACCCATCATGGCTAACCGATAGTGGTTAATCAATACAGTAGAGTGTAGTAAACACAGCAAATTTTCGTGTATAGCAACGTCATAGTGAGTCATGACTTGAAAAATGTAAATAAAATCACTCTCTTGTCAAATATAATATTCATATACAATTACAATTTATTGTTTCAAATTACACGAAAAATATACATAAAAAGTTGATACACCACCCGAAGAAGCAGAGCTTGTGTTCGGGGGTGGTTCAGTTCTATATATGAGAAAAACTTATACTAATTAATTACTTAAATAATACAAAATTTAGAGAAGTATGACAGAATATTATGTATAAAAGGTTAGAACATGTTCTTTTTACAATACAAAGGTACGAAGTAATACAATATTAATACATAACAATTTATTTGTTCAAATTTTAGTAAAAAAAAAAAAATTAAGTTCTATCCAAATTTTAATATGAAAAATGTTATAACAGCAATAGTAGAAAAAAGAAGTAATAATTATATAAATTTTCTAATTTTAGACCTAAATTGTTTGTTGTTTAAGCTATTTAGATCAGGATGGTTGGTAATAAATGAATTGAATGCATTATAGTTATTTATTATGTAAGACCGTTATGTAGAATTTAACAGGCGTACGACTTTTATGTTATTTTGAGTCGTAAATTTTAAAACGGAAATAATTTCATTTCTCTTGTAGTGATTGAAAAACATTTTGGCATTTTCGTATTGTACGGGTAGCTGAATTCAGGCTCTTTGGCAACTGCTTGTTGAAAAAACACTGTTTGCAAACAGTTGGAAATAGCAGAAACATTATATGTAGAAAATAATTAATCGTGACCTATTTATAAAGAAACGGATATCCTTCTTGAAGTTTTTGAAAAGTTAAGTAACGAATTAATTATGAAAATTCCTTCCCTATGATAAGGGGAAAAGGTAATCTGCGCCACTTACCGACATTTGTAAACTGCGCCACCGACATATGTAAACTGCGCCACCGACATTTAAATGGCGTCACCGTCAATACTAACGCACTAACATTTTCCTTCCCACTTCTCCAGACTTAGGACTGGCTATGAAATTGCGACCACTAAAAGATAATGTACACAATGACTCTGAGACTATAAAACACAAGTGAATAACTCGTTAGTGAGATTGTGTTTTCATGTGATTCGCTAGAGAAAACTTTTTACCAACCTAAAGATAGAGCAAATAAAGCACTCGTTACCAACATGCATAGAACGGTACCAACCTACAGACAAGTACGGTCCCATCACCTCATGTGCAAAAAATTGTTACTGAATAGAAACGAACATTCACATATTAAGTCTAACTTTTGTTTGCCTTAACTACTGCCGCAACATATATATATATATATATATCTCCATGGCGCAGTTTACATGTGTGCCGCAGTTTACATATCTCATTTTTATTCTATTTCAAATTCGGTGTCAACCGTGGCGCAGATTACATACACCCATGATAAGAAGTCTCAGGATTTTAATGAATGGAGGGGAAAAGAAGGTCGACAGTGATGTATTAAATGAGACTGTTGTGTTGGTTTACGTTTGTGTTTTATGAAAGACATTTAAACTACAGTAGAACTCCAGCTATCCGGATTAATTGGGATCTGATCCGATTCGGAAAATCAAATATCCGAATAACTGGATAATTAGAGAAAAAGGGTAATTAAGGAAACTAAATTTTACAGTACTGTACTTACATAAAGTATCACTCACTCCCTCGCTCGCTCGCCCGCTTCGTGAAACATCGGGTATACTCGGCGATGTTCGTCTCACGCAGTGTAAACTTTCACGAAGAGTATACAAAATTAGGAAAACCGTTTCTTTATTATATAAAGCCTAAGTGAAATGAACACAATGAACAAATATTCTAATTTTACTTTTACTTACAATTTTCATAGCTCTGAACCACAAACATTTTTAATAAACTACCAGTGTAAAGTTCTTAAAAATCCTGGAGTCCGTTAATAATGGCGGGCGAAGCCGGAGGCACCAGCTGTAAAATATTGATGGTTTAACTCTTGAAATATCGCTGATAATAAAAATCCAAACAAACCATTCCTTCCCTTGAAATATTATATAATTTCTGAAAATTACACTGAATTGATCAAATAAAATTCACATCATATTCATCTGTCAACAAACAGTTGAGAAACAATACGTATTAACTTATGTGTTCACAGTTAGCTTTGGATCTGCATAATCGAATCTGAGATCGTTTTTTCAGGCGGCGCTTTCTAATCGTGGAATGTACTCTGAAGCCGGAATTTTAGCTGTTTCATTAATTATTAATGGCTTAGTTTATGAATGATTCGCGTGCAAGTGTTAATAAATATAAAGCTTTAATAGTTATTATACTCTTAATTTTTAATTTTTTAATTAATTATCGTGGGCGAAGCCACGGGCACCTGCTAGTCTTGAACATAACAGTAAAAGTTATCTTACTGATAAACTGTCGATTTTGAGGGCTAAAAGGTTTGCTTTTTCGCAATAATCCGCCCTGAAAGAGGGTTTCCTAATGCTCGCTGTTGCAAAACCCACTTGAATATGGCCCCAAAGCGATCCGGATAGTTGGAGTTCGGATAATTGGGAGTTCTACTGTATCTACTTTATGGACAACTTTTAAATCCTGATATAGTTATTTACGTTATTTTGAATTATCTATATTAATAAAAGGAAGTGTCTGTCCTCCGTCTGTCTGTCTTCCGTCTGTCTGTCTGTCCGCGATGCCCAGCGAAATCTACTCAACGCAGAGATCTGAAATTTTATAAGTAGGCGGACTAAAGGGTCGGAATGTGCACCTCGAAGCCGGAATTTTAATTTTCGCCTCCGATCGTGAGTTATGAGTGAAAAACTGGCAGAAAACGTGCATTTTTTTGCGTTTTAGAAGTATCAGTTTCAGTAATAAATTTCAATATCAAATAACTTACAGATGGCTTTGGCTATTTTTGTCAACATACCTCATAGCCTACCTTGAAAATAAAAGCAACGCGATCGCTTGATTTTGTAAGTCCATCCTAGACGATTCATTTGTTTAGAGTGTCAAGGCCCACAGACATATGACATTTTCAACCTACACGGAAGAAGGATAATCAACCCTAAATATGGTCAAACATTGTTCGATTTGAACGAAACTCACTATACAGGGGTTTTCTGGGCCAAGGAACTCGAATCTGAGGTCGCTTTTACCAGGGGACGCTACCTAATCGTGGAATGCACTCCACGTGATTTAGGTGTTAATAATTATAATTTGAAATAATTATCGCGGGGGAAGCCGCGGGCACATGCGGGCACATGCTGTTTGTCTGTCTGTCCACGATGCCCATCGAAATCTACTGAACGCAAAGATCTGAAAATTTAAAGATAGATGGACTGAAAGGTGGGCGAATGCACCTCGAAGCCGAATTTTTAATTTTAGCTTTCGTTCGCGAGGTATGAGTGAAAAACTGGCAGAAAACGTGATTTTAGCGCAGTCGAAGCATCAGATTTCAGTAATACATTTCAATGTCAAATCAATTGCAGTTGGCTTTGGCTATTTTTGTCATACCGTGGAAATAAAAGCATCGCGATCGCTTGAATGTTGTAAGCCCACGCAGGTCGATTCATTTGTTTAGAATGCCAAGGCCCGTAGACATATGAAATTTTCAACCTACACGGAAGAGGGATAATCAACATAGACCTAAATATGGTTAAACATCGTTCGATTTGGACGAAACTCACTATACAGGGATTTTCTGGGCCAAGGAACTCGAATCTGAGATAGCTTTTACCAGGCAACGATATCTAATCGTGGTATGTAATTCACGTGATTTAGGTGTTAATAAAATAATGATTTAACTATTATGCTCTTAATTTTTAATTCTTGAAATAATTATCGCGGGCGATCGCTTGATTTTGTAAGTCCATCCTGGACGATTCATTTGTTTAGAATATCAAGGCCCGAAGACATATGAAATTTTCAACCTACACGGAAGAGGGATAATCAATATAGGCCTAAATATGGTCAAACATTGTTCGATTTGGACGAAACTCACTGTACAGGGGTTTTCTGGGCCAAGGAACTCGAATCTGAGGTCGCTTTTACCAGGCGACGCTATCTAATCGTGGTATGTAGTCCACGTGATTTAGGTGTTAATAAATATAATGATTTAACTATTATGCTCTTAATTTTTAATTTTTGAAATAATTATCGCGGGCGAAGCCGCGGGCACATGCTAGTAAATAATAAATTCACGATAACAGTACAATAATTGTACTATCTGTGGTGGTTACAACGAAGGAAATGGGTGCGCGGGCAAAGAGAGTTAAGTCCACCGGCCTAAAAAATTGAGATATGTCCATAGAGTTATAGATAAAAATATTCTCTACATTTGTGTTAAGTCCAGTAAGTCATATTCAAAATTGTACGGTAGTTATGGATGTGTGCCTCATGCCATCTCTAAAGCTATGTTGGGCTGGTATAGTGTGTTAAGTCACTCTAATTCTCAGTAACAAGAAAGTGGACTTAACTCTCTTTGCCCGGGCACCCCGGAATTATATATTTGTACGAGAGTGAAGAAAACGACAGTGATGTCTGGTGATATCCTAATTAAGTACTGCTAGCACTTTTTCTTTACACTTAATGAGCTAACACCTTTATTTTTTACAGCTAAGACCGTAAAATGAAACTTCACATAGACAATGTTTACTATTCAAAATGACATAAAACAATACTTTGGTATCATCAGGCGTTTTGATTCGAGACAGCTTTTCTAATGGACAGTTCATTACAAATTTTGCAAGATTCCTTAACAATAGTCCACAATAATTTGAATTCACAAATTCAATTTCAGTAAAGTTTTTAATAATAATGAAGGCTTTCGTTTCCCAGGAGAAAATTATTTTTCCGAATCTTTAATTTTTAAATTAATTTTATTTTTCTCTGCTTACGTCATTGCCTTTGAATCTATACAATCTTATTTCCAACTAGTAATATCCTAGATATTTCAAAATATTGAAATTTATAGAATGACTTTGATAAAATGTATCTTTTGATAGGTCTTTGGAAAGGCTGCAATTTTTTTTTTTATTATTTTCTCTTTTGTGCTTCAGTTTTATTACGCTGTGAAACACGAGAGAATACGGTAAATAACGGAATACATTTCTTACAATCTTAAAGTTTCGTCACGTTTTAAGATCTACAATACAGGGTGTTAATGAATAACACCGAAATATTATACCTGTGTATAGAGGGGATATAAATAAGCAACTTTTATTAGGAAATTTTTGCTCTATGGATTCAATTTTTCCTGTTACAGCCTAAAATCTCCCAGGGCGTGGCCGCCACTGACTTCTAACATTAGAAAAAAAAAATGCAAAACATAGGAACTTCGTTGTTAACACTGTAGTCAGTAGTTATGAATCATGAAAAAAAGAATAATACAGTGACGGCCAGTCATGTGATTATTCTGTAAATTTTGCAGATTATGAAAACTCTAAATTATGTAATAGCTGTGGATGAATGATTAAGAATCAGGTTTATATGGATCATTAGGAAGGCATGAAGTCAATTTAATGAAAATTTTAACCCAATTTCGCATAATTATTAACCTATGAGCACGAAATTATAATTACTTTAATGACCTGTAGCACAAACATTTTACGTCATAGAGCAAAAATCTCCTAATAAAAGGTGCTTGTCTATGTCCCCTCTATATACAGGTAAAATATTTCGGTGTTATTCATTAACACCCTGTATATGTATCGATTTATCACTGTTTTAATATGTATGGGACGTTTTCACCCTTTCTAGGCCCCCTATGTAAAACGGAAATGAGCGTTTTTGTTCACCCTGTAACCGTGACCGAGATTACAGTCTTTTGTTGTCTCGAACCATTGCCACTCCTGACTACAATGTTTTGTCTAAAGCTCGTAATGGCAACTGACACACCGAATTAGGTCTGACCCATTTCTTCTTTCCCCGGAGATGCAATTCTTATTTCGCCTGGGAGGTATTCCTCTTTTCATACTCAACAACATTATATTATGCATTGCTTCCAGGGATAAGCTATAACAGTGCAATATTTTAACTTCTCTACATATGAAAGAATGCAAAAAGAATTGCAATTGAACATATGTTGGCAGGGATCCTATTCTAGGTTAAATTTCGGTGTTAACTGGCATAAAAACTTACGATTTCGGTATTATTTCGCATTAAAACCAAATGGATTTAAGTCTTATGTGATGCAATATATATATATATATATATATATATATATATATAATTATTTTATTTTGTTGAGAATGTAACAGGCTTATTGCCCAATTACAACATTCTCTTGTATTAATTACACCATGTTTACAACACTAATATTATATGTTTAATCAAATACTAAATATATTATACTAAAGCTACAACTAAAAGAAATACATAAAAAAGAAACAAGAAACACATACTATATGGAAATTACACAGTGAAAATTAAACAATGAAGGGAACAGATAAAAAACATAAGTAATATAATAGTTTTGAGGAAATGAAAGAGTTTTTTATTTTTTTATTTTTTATTTATTAGCTACTAACAGCATGCTCCGATGCATTGCACCACTACATGCTTCACATCTGGACGGTAATTTGTTACATAATAAGTTATACAAATTTTTTACAGAATTATGATTATTAGAATGTACTGAGGATCTTGATGATGCACTTTCTTATACCCAAGTAATGTATTTATGAACTCCTGAATTTCTTATCTTAGCGTCTTTAAGATGTAAGTTGCACTTCTTAGTATTATTTTAATACCACGTGTCTCACTGCAATGTTATAATAAACTAAAGTCTATAGATTTTGAAAATTGAGAGAACGCTGAGAGATGCCTTCTGATAAGTTAGGAAATGACATAGAGCATATTTTAACTATCACTTTGTAATTATTACTATTTTTAATTTTTCAAATTTTTATCACCTATATTTTTAAACCGCTTAATGTTTGTATTAAATATATCTATATTGTCCATTTCGTGCAATTGATTGTACAGACGGAGCACATTATAAAGTGGAGAATTACTATGGGAATCAGTGTTTGCTTTTGGAATGAAAAAAATATATGCAATTTATTGCATATATCTGAAAAAAAAATCAAATCCTCTTGCATTTTGGGTCTTCCATTTTATTTTAAAATTTTTACCTGGTGATTATTAACATTTGCCTCTAGTGTAGATAAACTGGCGCAACATAACCTCCATGACCTACTTATATTAGGGATATAAATTACTGACCACCAAAATTCAGCTATTTTCATGTTGAAATAAAATCAGGTAAACTGATATAACCAAGTGCCAGTATTTTTTTTTTAAATCAGTGATACACGCAATTATGATAGGCCCATGCATAAAAGTTAACTCCAAAAACAAAATGTGCCGGCAATAATAATAATGATGCAATAGACCTACGATTCGCTGATATCTCTGTTTCAATTTAAAGCAGCCTTAAAGGTTATGAATGAATAATAAGCATATGAAATCTATCTGTCAGGAATTATATTAGGTATATTGCTGCACAGGAACGAATAAGAAAAATACTCACTGTAAAATATAGCCTAATCTAAATATCGGTAGTCTACATAACCATAGAATACACATTATAATATCAATATTCAACGGCTAGTTGTTATAAATCGTTTATTTAAATTATTATTTAGCCACACTGACATCATTATGAAGAAACAAATCAATCAAGGTTGCTAACAATATGAATAAACGATTGGCAATTTGTTAAGTTTTTTAATACATTGTGGGCCTTGAAAGAATATTTATTACAAAATTAATATTGATATACTCGTTACTTCGGTACCGGTCAACCGATTTGGCCCTAATTCAATAGGCTTGTACCCAAGAACGTCATAAATTCGTATACCAAGTTTCAAGAAAATCCGATAAAGCGTATTTGAGTTATCCACCCCTTAGTGATATATTACCATAAAAAGGCACTAAATTGGGCATTATTCCGGTACCGCCCAACCGATCTGGTCCAATATCAATAGACTTCTTCCAAGGGACATTATTAATTCGTATACCAAGTTTCATGAAAATCCGATAAAGCGTATTTGAGTTATTGCGCCTTTAAAATATACACTAAATTGGGTTTTACTCCGGTACCGGTGAACCGATTTGGTCCAATATCAATAGGGTTCTTCCCATGGACATTGTAAACGTGTATACCAAGTTTCATTAAAATTCGACAAAGCTTATTTGAGTTATCGCGCGTACAGACACACGGACGGACGGACGGACAGACGGACAGACATTTTTCGTCCCCCACACAATCTCATCAAGTACCATACTGGCACTTAATAATTCTCTAACAATATTTGGACTCTTGTTTCCGTGCACTTCCAACGCCACCTATTAACAAGACCGTATTCAATTGTGAAATTAGTTGAAGATGGCCTTGCTCGGTTGCCTTACTTGATTTAGTTTTTGTAGCCTAACATTACGACACGCAAAGGACTGATATTTTTTATATTATAGATGGACAGAAGGGGATATAAATGCAGGCTTAGACGGGAAAAATTGAACAATTTGGACGAAACTCACTTTGCTGTTTTTTTAATTATATTATTATTACTGATGGGTCCTCGATACTTTCGATACCTCGATACTATCGATACATGCATGGTATCGGCATCGAACGATACTTTTTCGATACTTTTGTAATTCTGCAATTCTGCAATTAAGTGAGAAAGCTAGTATTTTTTAACAAAAACTTGTAAGTGGACTGTTGAAAAAACTAATTTTAGTTTTAATGTAGAGTTTAAAAATAATTATAGGCTACTGATGATATTAAATTTTGTCTCATTAAATATGCAGACTTAATTAATTTAGTTGGTATTACACAGTTCTCTCAAATTTTAATTTTTAATGTACCTATTTATTGAAACTGGAAATGTTGAAGGTATCAAGTATCGAGGAAGAAATCATGTATCGGTATCGAGTATCGGGAAAATCTGGTCTCGACCCATCCCTAATTATCATTATTATTATTATTATTTTGGGGGCTAGGGCACTCTTATCTGAGATCTTTTTTTCCCCCGGGCGACTCACTTCAATCTTGAAATGCACCTCGAAGCTGGGTTTTAGCTTTTTAATTAATTATCAATCGTTTTAATTTTTTATGCATGATATGAGTAAGATTAATTAATCTGTGGTATGTTTCAATCGTTTTATTTCAAATTTGTGTGGCCATATGACAGCACTATATATATATTAATTACTTTACCGTACTAGTACGGTAAAGTGCTACTTTCCGGCGTGTTAGCAGTCCGAGAAACAGACATTTTGCCGAGCGTGTACTAAAAAATAAATAGACTATCCTAAAGTCAAATAGGCATATGCTGTACCAGAAATCACTTTACATGAACATCCTTTATAAATATATTATTTTAATATCTATTGAAATTAATGAACCTAGTTTTTAGATCTTCTCACGTTGACGTATTTCACTGACATGCCTGCCAACTCAAAATTTTCTTGATTTATTGAATACGTATTGCATTATGTGCACATACAATTATTATTAGTGTGACTATCGAAAAATAAATTATATAATTTAAGTTTTTAAAAAGATGCCTTATAATTCGAGATTTTCCTTGAGAAATATAATTTCGCAAAACATGAAAACTTCGCTTCAAAAACGAAACTTTCTTACTACGAACAAAAATTTCGAAAATACACAAAATTTAAGTTTTTTTTTTTTACTGGTAAACGACAATATTTCGTCCAAGAAGTCTTTGAATCAAACATAAATCACTTTATCAATGGTAATAACCACAATTCGTGAATCCATCACTCACGAAAACTAGGTACCCCTATCTATTGTTCTTTGAATCTGTGTGTTTGCAATGGCTATGCGTCCAGGAAGGCATAAACCTCCCTCAATCATCACATGTTAACTGTTAAGTGTACCAAAGAAGGAAACAGATTCCCAAAGACGATAAGAGACTGCATCGTGCCACTGCCACTACATCTCTTTAAATTCAGTACGGACGGACACTATTCTCAAAAGCTTCCATCAGCTCCTAGAGGTATTCTGTGGCATTTCTCCCCCGGATAGTGACTATTTTGAAAGAATGCCGTCCGTATTCGTTCTTCACAGTGGCTGACTCACAACTAAATGGCCATCGACTCTATTCATATAACCGTACACCACAATGTTATCAGATTGTGTGTGCATATACTAGAGATATCATACTCTCCCGTGACAAGCAACATCACATGGTACCATAGCCTTACTTTGATTAAAAAAAAAAATGGTTTCCATTTCTTGCGCTCCATCCCGTAGCCTATATGTATTACTAATATCAGAAGACTATTTATATCTATTTATTTATCTGAAAAAGTATTTTTTTTATTTATTGCCGAAGTGGAATTTCCTTATTTTAATTCATGACCTTATGCATACTGTATTAGAAACCACGAGTTAATAAGCACTTTAATGAAATGCATGCGAGGTTAGACTGAGGGAAGAAGAATCTATTAGAAAGCAGACAGGTAATTATCAAGTCTAGCGCCCTGAGACTTACTTTGACGTCGACATTGTACCGTGACATTAACAATATTAAGTCAGCAGACTAAATTAATTCGCCCGTCAATTGCAGCTTACTAAAACATCCCGAAACTCTATACAAGTAAACTGAATTGAAATAGATGGTGGAAATCATGTTGTACAAACTATCTCTTACATACATATTAAGAAGATCGAATCGAATCCTGCTCATTTCGTGCCGGGAGCGTAGGTTCCATTTAGGCCTACCGAAGATTAATAGTTAGGCCTAAGTATATTTTCCTAAAGAGGACAGAGTGACAAGTGGTAAAGCCATCTCCTCGACGGCCATGTAGTAGGAAAGTAAAATTTTATTTGTATGTGAAAATCTGGGGAATTTAGCACAAAGGCTCTAATTTAGACTTGGAGTTCTTTAACGTTCCATAATTCTACGACGTTCTGGACTCGCAGTCGGGAGGTCCCAGGTTCAAATCTCGTGTCCGGCCAATTTGACATGGATTTTTTCATGGTTTCCCCAGTCGTAAAGGCAAAAGCCGAATTGGATATTACATACCATGAATCTTCCTCACCATTTCATCCTGTATCATATCCATTTAAATTAATATCAGCTGAAATTTACTCCATAAAAATACACCAATTATAGAAACAATTGACAGTCAATAGTTCCATGGTCAACCCTACTGTACCCAGACACAGACCCCGGACTCCTGACATGGCCTCACAGCTAAATGGAGTATATAGGATTCATGGCTTATTGCTCACGATAAGCGTGAAGTTTTACAAAACAGCTTCCTTAGCAATATTTAGCTACGTACATACCTAAAATACCAGTATTAAGCAAATTGGATCCAAGAAATAGTGCGAAATTTGTTCGATTGTGCGATATATCTAAATGAGCGCGAAATACACTCATTAAAAATGAGAAATGCGTACAAAAATTTGATTCAAAATCGTAATATTTTGTTATAGTGTGATTTTTTCCATAATTTCTTATTGCATGTTTCCTTTTCTGCTAGTTCAATGGCTGCGATAATTTTTCGATACTAGTGATCGATTACACCATATATACTAATGACTGACTATTCAGTGATCACGATACACTTCTTTTCTGCTATCTCTGGGCTGCGTTTGGGATGCCTATGTTAGATTTCAGCCAAGAGTGTAGATTCAACCAATTTCTTCTTGCATGCTCTTCTGCAGGTTGGGGTGCTATGAGTTTCAAATCTGACTTTCGGTTGTTATGTATCCATTTGTTGAGCCTGGTGGAATGGCGATTATGTCAATTCTTCTAAAAAAGTCATTGTCAGAAACGCCGTGGACCACTTCTGCTACTTGATTACTTTTTCGCAGAGCAGTTGAAATTAATAACGATTGGATCTTGTGATTCCGACTGTTCTTCACAATAATAATAATAATAATAATTTATTTTATTGTCATTAGACTATGAACATAGTAATAGACAACGTCAAGTACAAAACATGATAAAAAAGAAATAATACAGAAATCACACCTTGAACAGTAAAAACAACACTAATTGCTAGGTATGGCATTACATAATAATAGAGTCAACATTATAAAATTCATTCATATTATAAAAAGGATTCTTTACAAGCCATGAATACATTCTATTTCTAAAGATATTAATTGGTAAGTCTTGATAACTTGGTGGTAATTTGTTAAATAATTTCAACCCTACAATTTGATAACTATTTGTGGATTTGTCAAGTCTATGTTGTGGCAAAGGTATTAACCTATTGTGTCTTGTATCATGAGAGTGAATATTATAACTTCTTTGCAAATCCTGTAGCTTACTCTTTGTGTATAATAAAACTGTTAATATGTAGAGATTTATGACAGTTAATATTTTCAATTGCACAAACAAGGGTTTACAATGAGCTCTGTTCTCCGATCCCAAGATTATTCTTATGGCCCTTTTTTGCAGCAGTAATATGCTGTTAATGTGTTTTGTGTTACCCCATAGTAATAAGCCGTATTGGATTACACTTTGAAAAAACGCAAAATAAGCTGAACGCAGATAGGTGACCGGTACTGTTTGCTTAAGGCTGTGAAGCAGATAAATAACCCTGGATAGCCTACCTGATACGTACTTAGTATGCTGATCCCATGTTAACTTTTGGTCAATAAAAATCCCCAGGAACTTAACACTATCTAGTAACTGCTTTCTAGGTTCATTCCAATCTCTCAAACTGAACTGCAGATATTGAGTTTTATTTGCATTTAACAGAAAGCCATTGGCTCTAAACCATTGCGATGCAACATCTATTGCATTATTTTGTGCTATTTCTAAATTGCTTATATCTTCATTAACATTTATAAATGTTGTGTCATCCGCAAAAAGTACGCTATGAGCACCAACACTGGTAACGTGTGCTGCGAGATCATTTATCATCACCAGAAACAAAAACGGACCAAGGACAGATCCTTGTGGTACTCCTACACTGACTTCAGCTTTACTAGATTTAACTTTATCAGAGGATACAATCTGCTGACGTTTCATGAGATAAGACCTCAAAAGTTCTAGGCAGATGCTACTTATTCCATAGAAAGATAAATAAGGACACGCACCCAAGACATGAATGGGAATTTCTTTCTCACTGCTGCAATGACGGCTGAGTACATCATACTATCAGTTCAATTTTCTCTTTAGATGTTGTTCAGCATCAGTTAGAAATTTGACTGGTATTTTGTTTAATAGTGTAGTCTAAAATTTATAAATCAGTGATAGGCATATAGTACTCAAGATGTTGAATTTCTGGTATGGTTGTACAGTGAGTCCCACGCAAGAGTTGGCCAATGACGCGGGTTTCTGCGTCGCGGCAGGCACAGCTCCAACTCCCGAGCGATCGGTTGAAGTATCTCCGCAAATAAAGCCGCGATCGGTGTAATAATTCAGGTTCTCACATTTACAGTTAAAATTATAATGAAAATAACCACGTACCTCATCACAAGAGGCGTTGAAAACGTTCTCCTCTTGCATCCACTCAATACTGGCACCTTTTTAGGAAATTTTCTTTCACGCGCATAAGTTCAGCTTCCGAGACAGAGTTAATTTCTCTTGTGATAGGCCTATGTGATATTGTCTTTAAGTTCTTCTAACAGTATGTGAATACTATTTGTGGGGGGGGGGGTGACTTGAAAAATAATGTGTATGGGTCAATTTCCCATACATTAGAAGAACTTAAAGAAAATATCACAAGAGGAATTAACTGTATTATATCTCGGACGCTCAACTTATTCGCGTGAAAGAAAAATTTCCTAAAAAGGTGCCAGTATTGTGTGGATGCAAGAGGAGAGCATTTCCAAAATCTCTTGTGGTTATTTTCATTGTAATTTTAACTGTAAATGTGAGAATATCAATCATTACACCGATCGCAGCTTTGTTTGCGTAGATATTTCACCCAATCGCTCGGGAGTTGGAGCCGTGTCCGCCGCGACGCAGAAACCCGTGTCATTGGCCAACTCTTGCGTGGGACTAACTGTAGTAAAGTGGAGGCATCAAGTTTCTTTCTGAGATAGTTAAATCCAATAAATAAATTGTGGGTCTGTTCATTGTCTTAACTGCTTTCTTTGCAGTCCGGCTCAGGTTTATAAATTGTGTGATAAACTGAGTCGGTATTTCTCTAGGTTAGTTGCAATATGTCTTACGTTCATCTTTCCAAAACAAAAGCAACGTTGCAATATTCTCTCATTGTTATCACTGACCTCAGTTCTTCCTAGGCCTAATCAATTTTCACATGGTATTGTTTCCTATAAATAAATCTTGCAAACTCGCTTTTGAGTCCACGCGAAGTAAACGGGTAGCTATCACAAAACATTATTAGATTTTGATTTGGTTGAGTGAGCTGGCGGAAAATTTCTCCTCCTAACAAGATAAACCGCCTGGGTATGCAATGCATAACTGTACTATACCCCTTCATTTTGGGAATGCAAGTGTATGTAAACGATGTGTTTGTATCATTCCGCCAGTAACGTTATTTCATTGGTCGTTGTATTAAGTCAGTCTTCC
This sequence comes from Ectobius pallidus, assembly GCA_964059195.1. Taxonomy (NCBI): domain Eukaryota; kingdom Metazoa; phylum Arthropoda; class Insecta; order Blattodea; family Ectobiidae; genus Ectobius; species Ectobius pallidus. Next base: position 144,508,957 of record CAXKWD010000006.1, read on the forward strand.
TCTCCCATAATAATCTATCCTCGCGGGCTACTGTGGGCTGTCATATGCGTTAAAAATGAAGATTTGTTTGTTTGTTTATACAGTGAAACCTGTCTGTAACGAAATTGCAAGGGACTATAATTGTTTTCCGCTATAGGCAGGATTCCGGTGAGTAAAGGTTACATAAAGAAATACTAATTACTAGGCCTACTTACATTTTGATATGCGGTGGGGCTGATTTTTACTTATAAACAATGGTTCATAAATACAATCCATTGTTCCATTGCCACTTAACCATTGTTCCCGTAGTTCCGATCTTTCCTTTAGAATTTCGTAAACTTGAGTCTTGCCAGCATTAAATTTAGTCACAATCTGTTTTACCGTCAACTTATCGCTTTCACTCGCATCAATGACTTTTATTTTCGTATTTAAATCTAAAACTACAGATTTTCTGTCTGCCATTTTGAAGACACGATTTCTACCTTTTCAATGAACTTAATGACAGCACGGTAACAGAAACACGGTTTCTACGCGTAGATCACTGTATTGTTTTCCAGGTATAGTGACCTATCGTACATTCTTGACGGTAGGATTTCCCAGTTTTCCCTCCCATGCTCTAAAGCAGGGGAAGACAGAAGGTTGCTCTGTGACGTCACTGCTTTCTGCTCTGACTGATCGCGTAATACCTCTGCGAGGAGCATGTGAAATGGTGGCATCAGTGAACAAAGGGGAAGAGAGGGGCATTAGTATTGCGGGCAGCGGGAATTTAGGGGGTTAGAACTTACGAAATACGTGTTTCCGAGTTAATAAAACATCAATCGATGTTCTTGATAGTTTATCGGTTAATTACAGCACAGTAGTTTAACATATTATAAATAATTCTATTTTTCTATTCTGTGAGAACAATTGCCTTTCCACAAAATCTATGTTCTTTGACAAAAATAGACAATACTATCATTTGAATGAACAAAATTCACTACAATAAAAATAACAAAAAAAAATGAACTGAATTAATTACCATACAAGCTCGTCTGCACCTTAGATGATACAAGATTACAGTAACAATTTTCTGACTTTCCTGTCTCTTTTTTCTTTAACAAGTTTATCAATGTTGGGACGTAATGTTTGAGCAATATTTAATCGAAGACTACATTTAGGTTGTGATTTGACAATGTACTTCTTGATTTGAGCTTTGCACATTTCATTAGTGGAAAAAATTGTTCGGCCACATATGTCGATCCAAAATTACATAATATTCGTGCGGCAAGTTTCGGGAATCTGGTTTCAGAGAAATTTCTGAAAAAGTTACCCAAGACCACTTTACGTTCATATTTGTCCTTTAATAGATCGTCGCATTGTATGTTTAGCAGTTCCAACTGATACCGGCAAGGAACGTCTGACATTAACTGAATATGGGGTAGCAAAAAGTTTAAACATTGGAGAAAGGTTTTCCACATCCTGAAACCTCGATTCGAACTGAAGAAGAATGTTTTGCAGAACTAACACATGTTCTGCAGAGAGAACACTATCAGGATCGCATACTTGCATTAACTTTGAAAAATGCTCCGTATTTCCAACCAGAAGTTGTTTACCCACAGAGCTAAAGTAGGTCCTCTAGTACCTAAATCTAGCGTACTCTAATTTCTAAACACCCCTACTACCGTGCGCTCTTGCTGACGTCACACACAAGGGATCCGCATGCTCTTGCTCCACAAACGTCATCACAAGACGTAGTTGACTTCCCCTGCTCTAAAGAGTACCGTTACACCTTAACCTTCCACGCGACAAAAGTTACAGGCCATTGGATTGCAAGGATGTCCAAAATCTTATTTTCGTTATTTACTAGTGTTGTCCAAGTAATTTAGAACGTGTTTTCCTGTTTTACAGTACTGGTAATTACTGGGTTCAAAACCAAACATATTCCGTTAAAGCCACAAATTCGGCTTCCGTTTCCGCGTCAGACGGGTTCCGGTAATTACAGGTAATTTTATATGTATAATACATCGTAACTTACGGGACCAGGAAATTTTTCCGATGGAGACAGTATTCCGGTTCATAAAGGTTCCGCTGTTGGCAGGTTTTACTGTATCATTGTTAAAGTTGAAAATGAGTACGTGAATGAATATAGATGGCATATTACTGTGAAATAATTAGGCCTAAGGTAGACGTGAGAATTAAGGATGAGGTTATTGAACAAGTAGACAGGTACAAATACTTGGGTAGTACTATCAGTAGCAACATGAGCAATGGCGAAAGATTTTTTTAACAGGATGAGGAAAATATTTTGTGGGCCTTTGGACAAGGAATTAAGGAAAAGGCTAGTGAAGTGCTTTGTGTGGAGTGTAGCGTTGTATGGTGCAGAGACTTGGACATTACGACGGAATGAGGAAACAAGACTGGAAGCATTTGAGATGTGGATATGGAGAAGAATGGAGCGTATATCATGGACAGATAAAGTTAAAAGTAAAGATGTGTTAGACAGAGTGGGAGAAAGAAGAGTTTTATTGAAATCATCAGAAAGAGGAGAAGAAATTTGATGGGACATTGGCTAAGAAGAAATTGTCTGCTGAAGGATGCCATAGAAGGAATGATAAATGGAATGAAGGTTCTAGGCAGAAGAAGATATCAGATGATAGACAACATTAAAATAAATGAACTAGATGCAGATACAAAAAGGAAGGCTGAGAAAGGGGAAGAGTGGAGGATGCTGAGTTTGCAGTGAAAGACATGCCCCTGGGCAGAACACTATGAATGAATGAATGAATGAAAGAATACATTCATCGGAGTTCTCCAGCAGTGGCGTAACTCTCAAATCAGAATCATCTGACACCGGCTCCACTTCAATATCGGAAACAGCATGTGAACTTTCACCTAAACTGTTTACTAATCTATTTACTAAACACGCAATCAAAATCACACATCTTATTTTCCTCCGTCACTATATGCCTAATTTCGAATAGAACTTTTCACAAAGTCGTCAAGTTTATCATAAACACTGCGTGGCTTTTGAACCTTTCTTGGAGGAGTTCTCACTACACCAGAGTCTCCGTACTCACTATGCACTTTCCAGATACTTCTGGTAGAAATACCGGTGAAATCCGATCAGTTTCCTCATTTGCAAGTGCATTCCATTAAAAAAGCATTCAGTACTATTTCCTTTTGCCCACTTCGCAAAGATTTACATGTCTTATTTTTAATTATGTCACTCGGACCGGGTTGAATTTCAGTAATTATATCTGCATCCTAAAAAATAGGATAGATGCATGCATTTATGACCTAAAGAAACATTAAAATATGGCCAATAAAATTTAAAATATGACTTTACCACTTACACATTGTGTATATTTTTTTAAGTTTCATTACAATACATTTTATTAAAATATAGTGTTAATTATTTAAAAGGTATCATTGTAAATCAAAATTTACAAAATATGATATTAAACTTCAAAATTTCTTTAATATGCACACAAAAATGCCAAAAATATAACCTAAATATGCATATTCATACTAAATATGCTACAATAGTTGAAAATTTCCTAAATATGCAGTTATATGCACAATAAAAACCGTTCCATTTTCACCAGGATGCTTGGAATCGGGTTTAAATTAGTCGGAAACCTGAAATAATCCAAAGGGGGAAAATATGACATGTCATAGAAATCCGCCCCCTAGTTATAAATAATCATAAATGTCATACGTTTCACCATACACTGAAAATTTTTTAATATTATGTTTGTAATTATACACAACAATGCCTCTCGCGGACTGAAGGGTTATTCCACGAATGCCATGTTTCGCCATACACAAACATTTGTAATAACTAATAAGTTGATATTATCTTAATAATTTTCGTCGCATATTATGAGTTTTTACTGTTACAAAAACCAAATCTAGTACGGGAATATACTGTCTTGTAATATGATATGTGCTATGGTTTAAGTAACGTGCATTTGTTTACATGGAATTGCAATAGCCCTATCAAAATGTATGGGTAATAGTTCGACATACTTTCTGTTTTTAGCGCATATTTTTCGATTCTCGAAGCATATTTTCATGTTTTCAGGGCATATAAATCCGCACTTCTCATTATGTTTCTTCTTCTTCCAATGGCGCTGCAGCCCAAGTGAGCCTGGGCCTTCTTGATCTGAGACCTCCAAGCATCTCTATCCAAAGCTCTCTATTACCAGTTTTTCCATTTCAAGATCTGCTCGCAATCTTCTTTCACTGAATCCATCCATCTTTTCCTCGGTTTACCTACTGGTCTTTTACCTAACATCGCCCCCGTCATCACCTTTTTAGGTATTCTTCTTTCATCCATTCTTTGTACATGGCCTGTACATTGTAAACTTTTTAGTCTGACAATAGCGGATAATTCAGGTTCCTTAAACAGATAATTTATTTCCTTATTATATCTCATTCTCCATGTTCCATTCTCATTTATAGGATCATATACTCTTCTTAAGACATTTTTTTCGAAATGTGTTAATTCAATTTTCAGATTTCTTCGCCATGGTCCACCCATGACGGTTAAATAGTCAAAATAAATTAAATGCTAATGTAATAAGTCACATGTATAAAACTGTTTTTTACATGAGAATATTATAGGAGAAAAATTCCTCCGGCACTGGGACTTGAACCCAGGACCTTTGGCTATTCGCGCCAATGCTCTACCAACCGAGCTAAGCCGGAGCTCAATTCACAGCGCCAGACGGAACCTCCCTCCTATGACTGATTGCCCTAATGGTCTACCTCACAGACAAGTTATGTCATATGCAGTACTGTGAGGCACACTAAGTAGTGATTTTTGTGATCGGGCTCCCACTGTTATTCTACAGTTTACATTCAAGATAGCTATATAAGCATTCATTAGCCACAGATTATTGTCTCTGTTGGTCACTACATGAGAATATTATAGGAGAAAAATTCCTCCGGCACTGGGACTTGAACCCAGGACCTTTGGCTTATTCGCGCCAATGCTCTACCAACTGAGCTAAGCCGGAGCTCAATTCATCAATTGATTAGGGCAATCAGTCATAGGAGGGAGGTTCCGTCTGGCGCTGTGAATTGAGCTCCGGCTTAGCTCAGTTGGTAGAGCATTGGCGCGAATAGCCAAAGGTCCTGGGTTCAAGTCCCAGTGCCGGAGGAATTTTTCTCCTATAATATTCTCATGTAGTGACCAACAGAGACAATAATCTGTGGCTAATGAATGCTTATATAGCTATGTTTTTTACATGTTAATTAATCCCCTACAGCTAAGCACCACTTCCATAACCCCTAGTCATAAAATTTAAACTACAGCATCCGCAGTTTTCCTTTCTTAATGTAGGCGTAGGTGCAAAATATATTAATTATAACTTCCAGACTTACGATGTCGTATACCTCCGTCTGCATCAAGTGTAAGGACATAAAAGCCTCCTATGAGATAACGGGGCGTGGCTGGAGGTCCCAGGGACCGCTGGGACTCTGTTATATGGGGAAGCAGATTCTGTGGAAACTCAAGAGTATTAGGAGCACCAGACATTTGGTGCGGAAACTGGTGGACAAAGTGAGAGAGAGAGAGAGAGAGAGAGAGAGAGAGAGAGAGAGAGAGAGAGAGAGAGAGAGAGAGAGAGAGAGAGAGAGAGAGAGGGAGGGAGAGGGTGGGAGAGAGAGAGAGAGAGAACGTGGGTGGGTGGGTGGGTGGGTGGGTGGACGCAGCAGAAGCCGGGAAGTGGGGGGTACACAGTCTAGGCCAGACGAACATCAATAATTACGGTCTGGATTCGCTGCAGGACTAAGTACTAGACCCGGAGAGTGCAATCCTAACCTATCCTATGTAACTTCCTATTCTAGCCGTCTAGTCTATTTTTTACGAGTCTCACCTCTTTAGCTTTAGAGCAGTGGCGGATGTTTAAAATTGGAGACTGTAAAAAAGCAAGGAATGTGAAATGTATTGTGGGTGCCACTTCTTAAAGACTTTTTACCCCTCAAGAACTGCCTCTACTGTTGCCACCCTAATCCTCTTCGACCTGTCAGTCAATTAATAGAAAGGTAATTAGGCGTATTCACACTTGTCTGCATTCCAGTACAATGTTGCCAAATACCTACGTTTACTTCATGTAGAAGTGGTGAATGACAGCGGGGCAACATTGGGGAAACCCACGCGACTACAAGAGCACCTATTCTTTGTCGGTGTCGATGCAGATTTTCGGACTAGGAAACAATGCTATTATATTCTTTTGTAGATAGATGATGGTTTGGGACGAGGTCTTCTTAAAATGGCACGAACAGTATTCCCATGAATATAACACGCAAAGGAATCAATTTAATTTAATAAGTGAATCAACAAAATTTGCAGCTACTGGAGTTAAACACTGTTCAAGTTTCGGCGCAAGACTATTCAATTTTATTTATTAGCAACCATCCTGAATTAACTGATTTAAACAACAAACAATTTAATTCTAAAATTAGAAAATTTATATAATTACTTTTGTATCCTTATTTTTGTTATTAATACAACGTTTTCGTTTTTAAATTTTAAAATATAGCCATAATTGCTTTGTCTTATCTTAAAATGTGTTTAATCCCTATAATATAAAGCCACATAGCTGACTGACTGACTCACTTACTGACATTAATGTTTGCCCACTTCCAGATGAGCTAGAAACTTGAAATTTGGTACACATAGATTTTAGGCGGTCGGTATTATCAAACAGAGTTCACATAGGGCTCTGCCAATACAGCAGACTAAATACACGCACTCTATCCCCAAAGATCTCAGTGGGGGTTTGGGGAGAGCCCCCAATGAGCGAAGCGAGTAATTTTATATATTATTGTATTAACTCTTACATTTCCATTATTGTTAATGTAACGTTCTTACTTACTGTAAATAATAACTCATACTTTTCTATGTTTTGTATCACTATAAATAATTTACTATAAATAATTATTTTAATATAAGTTATTTTATTGTGTTGAGCTGAACCGCCCCTGAGCACAAGCTTTGCTTCTTCGGGGGCGTTTGAATTCACAAATTTATTATTATATTATTATTATCTTCTTCATCATCATCATTATCATTTTAAAAAGTAAAACGAAAATTAAAAAAAAGTGTGCGTGGAACGCCACGCGACAGAAGTGAAACTTGTTTTAATTTTAATTTTTTCAATTTTTGATTAATGGATTTTTCAAATTTGCATTATTGGGCTTTTTAATATTGGGTTTATGGACTTTTTATTTTTTTATTTTTAACTGTGGATCTTTAAATTTTTAAATGTTCGATCTTTGAATTTTGTATTTTTTGTATTTTTAAAATTTTGGAAATTTGGATTTTTTATTTTTTTAAATTTTGGATTTATGGATTTTTAAAATTATGATTCTTTGAATTTTTTATTTTTTGTTTTTTTATTTTGAATTTTTTAATTTTTCAATTTTGGATTTAGGATTTTTTCCCCTTTGAGTATTTTATTTTGTCCTTTAAATCGTATTACTCCTAAACATTGAGTTGATTGTTTTCTGTGGAGTCCGTTCCGTCACACCTCACTAATTTCGTGACGGTTTTTGAGCGTGACACAAGTTCTGGATTTACCTCTACCGCGGCTAAAGAAGTTTCACTTCAAAAAGCGTTAAAGTACATGTTATTGTAACGTTGAGCTCGATCAGTAAAAATAGTACATTATGCAACGAGCCAATAATGGCATTTTTAAAGATACGAGCATGTTTTCGTAAGTTACGAGATCTTAAATTACCATTGTAGGCAAGTTGCTTAAAACTGTGTTTCTTCGACCATAATTAGTCTGAATGTTTAAATTTTGAGACTTTAGATTCATTCAAACAAACGCTACGAACTTCACATCAGATGGCTGTCAGATGTCCCTTTGCTCGTTTTCTTGAAACCAATGAATTTTGATAACACGAAATGAATTCGCTTTAGTATGATGTTAAAATTAACACGAATAGAATTGGTACTCTCAAGGTCTCAAGATCGTTCCGTGTTCGATAATAATCGAATCAGAATGGAAATCTGTATCGTTACGGATACCATTATGATACCGTTACCTTAGAAGTAATAACCGTATTATAGTATGGTCGAACAAAATAGCTATTTATGTATCAAGTACGTAAAATAACGTTTTAGTGGACGAATCTAGTACAGTGGGCGAGCCCAAAATACCGGATGAGTCCGATCAAGTTTTTGCTTACGTGGTGCATACAATAATTTTTAGTATTTCTAAATTATATGAAATGAAATAAAAATGCCATATAATTAATTATTAAATGAGGTGTAGTCATATTCTCACTGCCACCTGAATCGCTGAACATGAACCATACCCACTGCCTTCTAAATTGTATTACTCGTGTATACACTGCCTGTCCTATACGGCTAATTTTGCGTACTCGGCGACATTACAGATGGCAGCACCTTTCACACCCAGACTGCTTCTTGTTTTTTGCTACGACATTGTTGATTATGTAGTGCTGTCACCGCCGTCTCATCACTGCCTTCTAAACTGTATTACTCCTCGAGACGGCGGTGCTCATAATATAGTCTATCAATGCGTCTAATTAATTTACATTTATTTTAATTATTGCTCCAAAATTCCATTTCAAGGTAAGTTTCATATACTGGAATAATATTACGTTCTAAACAAATAACACAAGTATCTGTGTCTGTTTAATGCTTATTTTGATTAGTGATTGCTGCAATCTGGGTGTGAACTGTGTCGCCTCTACTGGATAAATTAGGCAATTTAACAATACTCTGAACTCCATGTTAAAATAAGGCATAGGACAGGCAGTGTAATTCTCGAGACGGCGGTGACCATACCAATACGAAATGCGGTATAGATGCATATGAGTCGCTTGTTTGTAAACAATAATGCATACGAACTAGCATTTATGAAAAACTTGTGAAAATAGGAGTGATAATCCTGAGGAAATTTCAATTCAAGCCAGAAACATTGAATTGGAGGTGCAACATCACGGCAGCAGTAGACTATGAGAAGGAATATATTATAGCAATTAAATGCTGGTGAATCCATGGTAAGGAATGTTTCTCCTGTGAACCAAGATGTTAAAAGTTTTTGGCTTAGGCTATATTTGTTGTTATGTGATGAAGTAGGCTACCGTGTTTCGCGAAAAACCCTGGTAAAGTTTCTGATTATCATAAAGAAACATGTTGGCTTAAATTTATTCTTTTCTGACCAAATATCTATGCTTAAATCCATGTTAAAGTTGGTGTGACTGGTCAATGCCATCTGGATTTTGTTTATAGATCTCCATGACGACTTGCGTCCTAGGCTGAATCTTAGCGGCCTAGGTTGCTAAAATGCAATTTTTTGGCGTGTTACCAATCCAACAAGCAGGTGCTTTAGAGAGCGTGTTCTAATTTTTTGAAAATTTCATTTCAAGATGGTAGCCGTTTTAAGTGATGAAGAACAGATCTTACATTTTTGTTGTTCGCGAGGTCTAGTGTTCACAGAACTATTAATACATATACGCAGCTGTATTAATTGGATAAAGGCTTCTCGGGTTCACAGCCAGGTTAAAGATCTATTGTCTCCGACGTTTCGGAAGACCACACTGTATCCATCCTCAGGATAATGAAGTGATAATGGAGACAGCGTGGTCCACTGCAACGTCGGAGACAATAGCTCTTCAAACTGGCTGTCAACCTAAAAAGCTTTATTCTTATGCCAGGAATATCTGAAATCATACTGCTGTAAAAATTCTTCGATTCAGTTCAATCACGCAATTACACTTTGAACTTTATATGATGAATCCGCCACTGGACCGTACGTGTGAGGTCATGACCTGGGGCAATGTCATCCAGACGCGCCGTCTCGCCGAATCAGCGCTGTTCTCTTCCAAAACAATGCGCCCGAGATTATTTGGGAGAACACCAGAGTGCAATGAAGACGTGTACTGTATAACCATGTCTGTAGGATAAAGTTTCGCTAATTTGATGTCTGCTATTACTAAGCAAAGGACGGCATTTGAGCTTTGGGTAAAGTCTACCAGCAGAAAAAATTAATATTATCTCACAATGTACTGCAGGTCTTCCGGATTACGAGGGTTGATCGAAAAGTAACGCACAATAATTTCTTTTTACAGAAAGTTTAATAGGTACAATTACAAACAAATGCACACATGAAGGGACATCTTTTGTCTATTTTTCCATACAGTCGCCAAGTTTTACAACATATTTCTCCCATCGTGATACCAATTCCGGGGTGCGCGGGCAAAGAGAGTTAAGTCCACCATCCTAAAAGAATTGAGATATGTCCATAGAGTTTTAGATAAAAATGTTCTCTACATTTGTGTTAAGTCCAGTAAGTCATATTCAAGATTGTACTGTAGTTATGGATGTGTGCCTCATGGGTTTAACCATCTCTAAAGCTATGTTGAGCTCGTATAGTCTGTTAAGTCACTCTAATTCTCAGTAACAAGAAAGTGGACTTAACTCTCTTTGCCCGCGCACCCCGGAATTTCAAAATACCCTGTTCATAAAAGTCCGTTCGGTTGGGGCATGGGTGCGCATCTGTGGCACATCGTGTCACTGTGCGGTAGGGGAATTTCTCCCACTACAGTCGCGCTTGACGTCAGCATAAAGCAGTTTCGACGTGACACTGAACATGAAGAACAGGTTTCCTACGTCACAGCAAGGGATGGGGACTAAAACGTTTCCCCTCAGTTGCTCACCTATGGGTTGGAGTATAGCCATCTGTGGACTGCTGTTTTCACTTTTGCATCTGACGCAAAGCGTTTACCGGCCAGGAATGTCTTCATGGGACCAAACAAATGAAAATCGGACTGTGCCAGGTCTGGACTGTAACATTCATGCTAATAGTGTCGAACTTCTTCACGACAATGCTCGCCCCCATGTTGATCCAGCTGTTCATGAGAAAGTCAACAAATTTGATTGGGATGTGCTCCAGCATCCTCCATACAGTCCAGACCTTTCATTTCTTTGGTCTTAATTACAGATACCTTAAAAAGTACGTTAAAAACAAAGCTCGGAGAGACTCCATAGTTAAGCTGTATAAATCCATGGTAATACCAACTTTGACTTACGGTTCGGAAACATGGACAGTACAAAAATACCATACCAGAATACCAATTAAAAAAAAAAAAAAATATCACCACCAAATAAGTAATAACACCGAAATATTAAAATTTTGAAACGAATTTTACCTAAATAAAAGCATTTTCGCGAACCTCTACACATTAAATCTCCAAGCTATCCTAATGCTCTATCCACAGCTATTTAATTTTAAAAGAAAAGGTTTTTATTTTGAAAATGTTAGCATTTACCTATTTGGTCAATCTGAGGCTTTCACGGCCGGAGTCTTGATATTGAAGCATCTTCCGGACTGTGGTCCGTGGTCCAAAGGCTAAAAAGTCTCGCCAGACGTTTCGCTCCCACGGGGGGAGTGGCTGCTATATTATTGACCCATCGTTTATTTATAATTAAGTAGGACTATTTATACTGCACAAAAATATTGTACATTTTATGCTCTTTAACATGGTTTTTATTTGGACCAAATATGTCAATAATGAAATAAGCTACAGAGTTTAACGCAAACCTGTCTAAAATGCAAAATAGGCTGACGCACCAATACAAAATGGCCGCTTAAAAATACACTGAACATCTAAGAAACTAATGAATACCTGATTTCAATTATCTGAATATAGTACAAACATAGATTAATAAAATTAAAATATTTTGCCAGCAACCATCATTGATTGGATGTAGATTGACCCTTTATTAATTTGGAGACCTATACCTAGGTCTACTGCTGCATCTTGTGCCTCTTTTCTGATTTTATATTTTAATCTTTAATTCACAAATAGTACATATACAACAAGCGGGGAGGGGCAGAGGCTATGCACACCTGCCGTATGGAATCGAGCTTTAGATTTCGAAACAGCTGACAAAAACAAACAAACAAAAACAAAAAGAACAACAAAAAACAAAAAAAAAAAAAAAAAGAGAGAGAGAGAGAGAGAGGGGGGAGAGGTTGGTGCACTCGGGCACAGCATACACTATCTTGACCTAGTTTAACGATTTTCGGGGTTCTTGAATCCTTTACTGGTGCGGAACGACGAGGTCATGACCTGGGGCAAGTTCGGTCTCTTTACTCAAATGCCTCGGCACAAAATTCCAGGATCACATCTCCCTCAGGATATCTTTTGAGAGAAAATGTATTTAAAACATGAGCTTATGGATATTAGTTTCTGCTGATGCTGCACGTCTCTACTTACAGCATAACCGTATCTGATGTGGGACACTCAAGTAAGGATCTTGCTACTTTCTCGCTTCACAGTCTCTCATAGAATAAGTGGCCACATACATAGGCGTAACCAGGCCGACCAAATGGGGGGGCGGTTATAACGTCCGCGGGTCTGGGGGATTGGAATACCCCCCAGGGAGAGGGGGGTCCTCCCCCGGAAAATTTTAAAAATTAAGATGCAAAATAACGAGTTTTAAGCTTCGCACGCTTTATACTTGTATTAAGTAATTTATGGGCAGACTTAAAAAATTTATACAATTTTGCTTTTTTTAATCAATGGGGGGGGGGTTCAAACCCCCAAAACCCCCCCTCGGTAGTCCTTTCCGCTACGCTATCATATTTAGGCTAGATGTGTCACAAAATCGATCCTTCCTTTTAACCTTCCTCATACCAGGTAGGGTACACATGTACGCCTACCACAAATAAACAAATAATGTTGCCATATCAAGGAAAGCTGAAGGCTTGTCGCTTTCAATACATCTATCGCACATTTGTACTTAAAAACAAAATAATTAACATGAATTTATAACTACAGTATCGGATGGATACTAATTGTTAGGGAGCATTCACACCGAAGTAGCGTAGCATGTGAGTCGCAATACTTGGATGCAGGTTGTGCGCTACTTATTTTAAATCCCAAATAAACAAGTTCAAGTCTTCATACCGAAGTAGCGTGGCAATAATGAATCTCGCAGAGTGCGACATTCATTTCTTCAGATAGATCTGGACTTATTTCATGCGACGCTACTCGGGATGACGCATGCGTACAGTTGCCTTTTCAACTGTTTTATAATGTTAATAAAATTCAACACAATCGCTTGTGTAGCAGAAGATTATGGCAAAGATCTCATGAAAACTGCTGGAAAGATAGCTATTTAACATAAAATTTGTGCATGCATAGACTATAGTCTATACGATTTGGCAATCGAAACTAGTAGGAAAAAAACCAGGACTAAAATTGCTGAAACTATATCTTCTTTAGGTAAATTACATTATTTTACATGGGTTTCTCAATAGTTCAAGTGAAAATACATAATTTACGTTAAACTGCAGATCGCATTCGCTACTTCGGTATGAATGCAAAACTGTGAACCATGCAACTCGATGTGCAGCCTGCATCCAGGTAGTGCGATTCGCATGCTGTGCTACTTCGGTGTGAATGCTCACTTAGAGTGACTAACTTAAATATTATAATATTTGGAAAAGTAAAGTCAGACTGATAAATTCAATGCCATAGCCGGGATTTGAACCAGGATCTTCGGCGTTCCGTGCCGCTGCTCTACCATTGAGTTATCATGAGATAACATGAAATCTAAATTTCACAGGTCCCCTTAAGTACTATACAGGCCTATTACGAGTAATCATTCAACCAACACTTTCCCCTCCCCACAAATCGTTAGCTTTTTTGGAGGGGTGGGGTTGTTGAAATTAAATACTCAGCGAAGTCTGTGAACTACTTGAAATAGCAAAGAGAGTATATTTTTTTAAAATTTATAATATCTCTTTGTTACCAATATTTGATGTCAGAATGCAGTTATCCTCAATTTTGATATGTAAACGTCTTTAAAGTCGGTATTTTAGGGGGTTACCTTCCACCGGTAACGGACATACTTCAAATCTGGACGAATGAATATTGAAACCACAGTCTCAGTAGGCTTTAAGCCGATATTAAAGACATTAAAATCTAAAGACATTGAAATTTAAATTTTATTTTCTAATTTGCAGAATAGTTTTCCAAAACCCTCAATGCTAAAAAGTTTTATTTCTGTACGCTAATAGTTTCTAAAAAAAAAAGTACAGAAATATTCATTAAATTAAACACTGATGAAGATACAAGTATCAGGGCCTCCTGAAGTGCATGATTAATACAGGGTGTTAATGAATAACACCGAAATATTTTACCTGTGTATAGAAAGGACAGAGACAAGCAACTTTTTTTAGGAGATGTTTGCTCTAAGACGTAAAATGTGTATGCTACAGGGCATTAAAGACATTACAGCTTGGTGCTCATAAGTCAATAATTAAGCGAAATAGGGTTGAAATTTTATTAAATTGACTTCATGCCTTCTTAGTGATTGATAAAAACCTGATTCTTAATATTCATCAACAGCTATGTCATAATTTAATGTTTCCATAATCTGCAAAATTTACAGACTAATTACATGACTAGCCGCCACTGCATTCGTTTATTTTTATTCATAACTCCAATATTAACAATGAAGTTCCTTTGTTTTACATTTTTTCAAATGTTAGAAGTCAGTGGCGCCCATGCCCTGGGAGATTTTTAGCTGTAACAGAAAAAATTGAAACATAAGGGAAACACCCTCTAATAAAAGTTGCCTGTCTATGTCCGCTCTATACGCATTAAAATATTTCGGTATTTTATTAACGCCCTGTATATTTTCTTACTATTGTAGCTCGAATACCAATCGGCCCGTTCTTGGGCACTGTGATCAAAACCCATGCCTTCCCTTAATTCCGCCACTGGGTTGAATCACGAGGTCACGACCTGGTGTAAGAGAAGCCAGACGTGGGTTTCGCAGTTTCATTTCTTCATTATGATCGCTGTCGTCACCAAACATTGTGATGAGAATTTTGCTTTTAGAGCTCCCGTGGTGTTTGCTTCTCTTAAATCAAACTGCGGTTGTGTGATAACTAATTTTCGCTTTACGTTCTACATTTCATAGCTTGCGCATCCAGGTGTCTGGAGTAAAATATTAAATACCTTAGGGAGAATACCGCAAGTAGAGAAGAGGTGAACTAGGTCTGTGTTACCAAAGATACATTTTTCTTGTAAATGTAGGTAAACATAATTTCCAATAGTATTAGACTATCTTTTTTTTTTTAAGAGTAACTTAGTTATAACATTATCAACTCTTCCAAACACTCAGGCGTTAAGTCCCTCCCGTAGAGAAGTAGACGTGATTCTGTGAGAATTTCACATAAAATGTTACGTTATCTATATTTTTGGACGAAACTCACTAGGCCTATACAGGGGTTTTCTGGGCCAAGGAACTCAAATCTGAGGTCGCATTTATCAGGCGACGCTATCTAATCGTGGTATGTTGTCCACGTGATTTAGGCGTTAATAAATATAATGATTTAACTATTATGCTCTTAATTTTTTAAATAATTATCGCGGGCCATCGCTTGATTTTGTAAGTCCATCCTGGACGATTCATTTGTTTAGAATATCAAGGCCCGTGGACATATGACATTTTCAACCTACACGGAAGAGGGCTTATCAATATAGCCCTAAATATGGTCAAACATTGTTTTATTTGGACGAAACTCAATATACAGGGGTTTTCTGGGCCAAGGAACTCGAATCTGAGGTCGCTTTTACCAGGCGACGATATCTTCTAATCGTAGTATGTTGTCCTCGTGATTTAGGTGTTAATAAATATAATGATTTAACTATTATGCTCTTAATTTTTAATTTTTGAAATAATTATCGCGGGCAAAGCCGCGGGCACATGCTACTATTTTATATAGGCCAATATAGGCTACATAAACAGCCAGATTGTTTAAAGAATTGTTTCTTTTATAAAGAGTGTCTTTAATTACGGAAACTAGAAAAATAAAATCAGGTAAACTGATGTAACAAAGTGCCAGAATGTTTTTGTTTAATCAGTGATAATTGCAATAATGATATGCAGAAAATAAGTTATTTTTTTTAGTCGATTTCCTAGTTCAGCTCCAGATCGATTAGTTAAGCAGGGCTTACTGAAGAACAAACGTCTAGTTTGATAAGCATATGTGAAGGAATATGTGGGTAGTGTTATTTGTCAAAGCTACCTGTATTGCAACTTCCAAAACAGTGTACGAACACTGTAAAACAATATGTTGTCATGAGCACTGATTTGCTCTTGATAAATTCTCTCTAATATAGCCTATTAGCATAAAACAGGCACCAGATTGGGAATTACTCCGGTACCGGTCAAACGATTTGCTCCAATATCAATAGGCTTCTTCCCATGGACGTTATAAATGCGTATAACAAGTTTCATGAAAATCCGATAAAGCGTATTTCAGTTATCGTTCGTACAGTCACACGGACAGCCTTTCGGTCATTCTCTGTCATTTCTTGAGTTGTAGGAAAAGATGGAAATCACTGGAAGCATAATCCGGGCTGTAGGGTGGGTATTTAAACACCTCCTAGCAAGTCTCCTACAGATGTTCGGCTGGGAAATGTTTAAACATACACCCTAAAGCCCGGACCTCCCTCTCAGTGATTTCTATCTTTTCCTACACCTCACGAAATTACAGAGAATGACAGAGAGGCGGAGATGTTTGTCACATAGTGGTTCAAATCCCTGGCGGCAGACTTCTCCGACACCAGGTGATCAAAAGTTGGTTCCACGGTATGACAAATGTTTCAGTTCCGGTGGCGAATATGTTGAAAAATAAATGGTGCAAAAATATATTGCACAAACTTTCTCCCATATACGTGTTAATGGCTAGCACAGAGAAAAGTAAATTAAAGAGATAATTAAATGTTACTTATTACATTTTCATAAAAACTAACAAATATCTAGAACGGAAAGCATCAGGGTCGATCTTTATGTTCAATGCTTTTACTGTGAATTAATAATAATAATAATAATAATAATAATAATAATAATCAATGGCAGTAAAACTGTATATTATTAGTACTAATACTACGGGAAAATTCAAATATAAATCGCACCTTGGGATGAATCGGTCCCACCCAACCCACCCTCACCGATGCAGTTTCTTTTGTACCACGATCTAGCAAATTCTTCTCTCCTTGTATTATGAAGAAACTCGTGATCGGACGTTGGAGGTGTGACGTCATACCGCTAGACGAGAGGTGACAGGCTGACAAACCTCGCGGGAGATATAATATGCCACATTTTCGAAACCTACAAACAGTGTATCGTACATTATTCGAAAATGCAAGGGCGCTTCGCTACGGCTCCCGCCTCCGCTTCGCGCACTTTAACTATGTGGTTAGTGTTATGCATTATTTAGTTATACGTAGAGGGGGATACAAGGCACTTGCGACAATATACAAGGACAGTTGGTCACTCTGCTTCGCTCAGAAACAAAATACATCACACAGTCCATGCAAATGTGAATATCGAATGGGCGGAGCTTAAGGAGCGACTTATATTTGAATTTCGCCACTACTGCTACTACTTAGGTTATATTGCACGCTTTAACTGCATGTAGGTCATATAACGTGTTTAGTATGTTTGCATGAACCATAGGCGTACCGAGGGGGTGGTTTTGGGGGTTTGAACCCCCCCCCCCCCATTGATTAAAAAAAGGAAAATTCTATAATATTTTTAAGTCTGCCCATAAATTACTTAATACAAGTATAAAGCGTGGGAAGCTTAAAACTCGTTATTTTGAGTCTTAATTTTAAAAATTTTTCCGGGGAGAACCCCCGGAAGCTTAAAATTTGTTATTTTGCGCCTTAATTTTTAAAATTGGGTTTAAAACTGGTTAAAATTTTCCGGGGGAGGACCCCCGGACCCCCCTCTCCCTGAGGGGTATTCCATGCCCCTAGACCTCGCGGATGTTATAACCCCCCCATACGGTCGGCCTGGTTACGCCTATGGCGTGAACCATTAGTCTTTAGTAACAGCTCATTCGCGTCATCTGTTTCTATTGTTTAGTGATGTCTTCTTATGTAATATTCAGTTTAAACGATTATAATATCCACTGACATAGCGGCGATGAGTTATGGAAAATAAACAAGTCCTACAAACCCGGCGTTTGCCTTTGCGAACGAGGAAACCATGAAAAACCCAAGTCAATTTGGGCAGCCACGAGGTTTGATTTGAACTCAGGACCTCTTCCCTGTTAGCCCATAGGCCTACCACCTCGCTGTAATTGGTTTTGGCGTGTTCATTACGACTGAGCTATACTGACTGCATTTGCAACAATAAGTACATTAGGCCTATAGTTTTCTTGTTGCTAGGGGCAACAAAATGTCATTCATATTTCAATTGACATGTATGTTCTGAAATTCGCATTTAAGCCGTCCTTATTTCGTTTTTATCTTGATATCTATTAAATGTATAAAGAAATGTGTTAAATAAAAAATGTTCATTTTAAATTTCTCTACAACTTTACTGTGGTAGGTTTTCCTGTATCGCCTACAGTAATGGATATAATCTACAAAAATTGAAAATGGATACGAGTAAAGTACCCCTTAAGTCATTTTTGGAGAAATACGGATATAGCCATTTTATTGGTCATAGATAAGAGTTTCCAATTTTCAATTTTTATTAAAATCGTTAGAGCCATTTTTTTCAAAAATCAAAAATTTTAAAAAAGTTTTCATGAAAAGTCCCCTTAATATTTCAGTTGTAAAGCTAAATTTCTGGGCGGTTCGACAAAATTTCGAAAAAGTCCTTATTTCAAAAAATGAAGTAAATACAACGAGCCGTTTACCCGCTGTGCTTGTCCACGGACAGACGGACAGACGGACAGACGGACAGACGGACAGACGTCATTCCAAAAATACTTTTTTCGGTTTCTAGGCTTCATGAAACATGCTCTCCCGGTGTTATCTCGACTTCGATTTTTTGTCACGATCACAATACTTTCTCTATACTACGTATATGGGAGAAAGTAAAAGGCTGAACATTTGCTGTGCCTGTTGCAATAAATATTTCCTTGTAATTGTGTTTTGTTTCTGTAAATGGCCTCAGGGAAACTTACTTTGTGGACGCGCTTCGTATGTAGGAATTAGACAATAGCACTTCACGCGCTATTCAGATATTGTAGGCTACTGCAGAATAAACTGTAGGCCTATGCAGATAATTCTTGTAGAAAAGTGTTTATTTTATATAATATATATATAGGCCTATATATATATATACATATATTTATATATATTTTTTTAGGCCGGTTCCTCTTGTTGGCCGGGCCCATCTGACCCACTTTTGGGGGGGGGGGCTGAATGAGATTGAAAATGATCCCTATTCGATTGCAGACTGATGAAGTGCGATGGGGAGCTTCCCCTGTCAGTAAAACACAAAACGTGAAGCTAAGTACTCAGACATCTCAAAGTCTGTTTTACAATCGTCTAAGCCACTACAAATAAACATGATAAGTCTCAACAGAATAAGAGAATTAGTTCAATCCCGAGCTTCTTATCTCATCCAGTTTATTACACATTCGTTTTAATTCCACATTTTATCACCAGGGAGCATATGAATCGCAATGTAACAAACCACTTTATATAAAATGTAAATGAACAAGTTTTTGTCCAGATGGAAATGTAACTTCCTTTGTTTTGCTCATTTTTAAATCTTTGCTAGAATAACATTTATTTTATGCATAAATTGGTCATGTGCAACGTAAAGAGTATATTGCGACATTACATGAGGATATTATAGGAGGAAAATTCCTCTGACACTGGGATCCTCTGACATCTGGCGCTGTGAAGTGAACTCTGTGAAGTGGTAGAGCAGTGGCACGGATAGCCAAAGATCCTGTGTTCAAATCCCAGTGTCAGAGGAATTTTTCTCCTATAATATCCTAATAATATGATGTTTAGAAATGTTCGTGTAAATTGATTTTGACTGTAGCATATTTGAATTTAGAATTAAGCCCTTTTCTTAGTGAATTCATTTAATATTTTATTTCAATATAGAAATAATATTTTGTTGTGCCCTCTAATTTATATACTGTACTCGATGTTCCCCCCCAACAAGTAGGACTAGAAGATTAGCAAGGCCTGCAGTAGTTTTAACTGCACTGTAGACCTATTCAGGTGTTAATAGTCAACTAGTAATACTTGTTAAAATCTACTAAATGAAAGACATAAAATCCGCTATTCTACGTATTTTTGCAGAAATATTGAATATTTTGTATCACATTAACCACAAGTTTATTTGGTTTTAATGCGAAATAACATCTAAATTCATACAGCTTTCTTTTACCGAAATTTAATGTATTTATTCGTGTTAAAAACCCTTATTTATGTATTGTTAGCAGGCACAATATGACACCCGCTCGCATACATACGCACATACAAGAATCCTTAAAATTTCATTTTTCGAGTCATAACCCCAAAATTTGTCTTATGCTGAAAATAACATCGAATTTCAGGGTCTAATTCAATACTTTCCTGTACCTGTAGTGACTCGAAAATTTTACTCAATGATTTTGTATAGAAATCACTAAATAAGAGGGCCGTCCACAAAGTAAGTTTCCTTAGGGCCGTTTACACAAACAAAACAAAATTTCATGGAAATATTTATCACAACAGATGTAGCAAGTGTACAGCTATTTTTCAACATATTTGCCACAGAAATTGAGACATTTGTCATACCGTGGGACCAACTTTTGAACACTTGTGTCGTAGAAGTCTGCCACCTGGGATTTGAACCACCGTGTGACATTCATATCCGATTCTGTCATTCTCTGTCATTTTTTGAGGTGTAGGAAAAGATGGAAATCACTGAGAGCGAGGTCCGGTCTGTGGGGTGGATGTTGAAACATCTCCTAGCCGAACTTTTGCAGATGATTTGCAGAGAGGTGTTGAAGCCTCCACCCTACAGTTCGGACCGCGCAGCCAGATATTTTCATCTTTCCGTACCCCTCAAGAAATGGCAGTGAACGACAGTGAATGGTAGAAGTTGACAGAGAAACGGAGGAGGTTATCACACAATGGTTCAAATCCCAGGCGGCAGACTTCTAAAGCACACATATTCAAAAGTTTGGTCCCACGTTATGATAAATGTCTCAATTCCGGTGGCGAATATTTTAAAAATAGCTGAACAATTGCTGTATCTGTTACAATAAATGTTTCCATTAAATTGTGTTTTGCTTCTGTTAATGGGCTGTGGGAAAGTTACTTTATTGACGCGCCTCGTAAATAAGTTGAATCTAATTTTTCCGGCTATCCTATTTCCTAAATGTTATATTTCCTAAATGTTATATTTCCTTTCTTATTTATTTTAATATTTATACATTGATCGTACTTTATTCAGTAAATCTGTCAAAACTTTTTTTATTCATTCAGAATAGTCATTTTTAGACTTAATGGCAGGTTATACCTTTGTGAGAATCCTAAAACAGGACAGCTATCCAAATCTTGGATTATCCCGCTGGTACAGAAATAAAAAGTAATAAGAATTTGTAATGTAAATAAAGAATGAGTAATGCATTAACATTACGGGAAATGTCTTTGAAATTGCATTTCAAATTGAGATGTAAGCGGTTTGAT
Source organism: Ectobius pallidus (assembly GCA_964059195.1). Lineage (NCBI taxonomy): Eukaryota > Metazoa > Arthropoda > Insecta > Blattodea > Ectobiidae > Ectobius > Ectobius pallidus. The sequence continues at coordinate 144,530,419 of CAXKWD010000006.1, forward strand.
AGAGTTGGTCACGAAATGTTCCATGAAACATAATTGATAATGATCCATAAACAGGTTGTCTTCCTTTTAGGATGAGTTCATTAAAATATAAAATAAATTGCCTCCTAGCTACAGCACAAACCTTAAATAAATAGCTTTATAAACAGTTGCAAGTTGAAATAATACGAAATAGCCTCTAGATAATCATTATTTATGGAGTCCGGCTATCTTTTCTGTGTCAATTTTAATTGCCTAGCAACGGTAGTCACTTTATTACTCTCAATACTGGTAACAATGGAAGCTGCTCATTATAGAAGGCTCTGGATTTTCTGATACTCAATCCGTCAGAGAGTTGTTATAAATTCTAGCTTGTAATGCGGAGCGATGCATTCAAAATCCTTGAAGGTTCAAAATATTAATCCTAGGCCTATAACAGCAACCCCGTGCGAAAATCAGCACATTCAACCATCCATTTCTTCCTTCCCCCCCCCCCCAAAAAAAATGAATTAGTCTTTTGTTGAGTCGTTGAAATTAAACACTCAGCGAAGTGTATACAGAAAAAACGAAATAGTATTTATTAAGTGCCAGAATGGTACTTTGTAACATTGTGTGGGGGACGGGAAAATGTCCGTCCGTCTGTACGCTGGATAACTCAACTACGCTTTATCGGATTTTCATGAAACTTGGTTTATTCATTTATAACGTCCATGGGAAGAAGCCTATTGAAATAGGACCAATTCGGTTGGCCGGTATCGGAGTAATGCTCAATTTAGTTCCTATTTTATGATATGTTAGATAGAATTTATCAAATGCAAATCAGTTCTCATGACAACATATTGTTGTACGGTGTTCATATACGGCTTTGGAAGTTGCTAGGGGCAGTTAGCTTTGACAAATAATACAGCCCCCATATTCCTTCAAATATGCTTATTAAACTGTATAGATTTTGAGCAGATTTCTAGACAGTATATTTATGTTTATATACAGACGATTTATTTCTTCGTGTGGCATGTAAAATATCGAATTTTTCGAAATGTTAATTAAGAAGCGATATACTGTAGGTCTTAGCGAAGGTGATTTCCCCATAACTTAGAAGAGCTACGACATTATTTCTTAACGGAAAATATAGCCTAAATTTTATTTGTTGTTTCTGAAGTGCAAAAACACGAAATTCATGTGAGTTGGAAGTTCACTAAATAGTTCACTAAATAGTTTCCCAGTTATTGAGGTGTAACAATCGCTACTGGAGAAGACTGTTGCCCCTTATTCCAGTGTGCACGTGTGCAATTTTAGTTTACCGTAGCATAAATGAGAACAATGCACTGTAGTTTTAATAGTAGGACGCTGAACAAGGGATCAGCAGCTAAATTAAATTAGCTGTGCTTATGGAAAATTAAGTTACGGATGGATTTCTTTCTCCTAATTCGTAGGCTAAAGAAAATTTTAATTTCTTTTTTTCGGTCCGCGAGATTAAATAACTCAGAAGCTATTGAGAATAATTTTTCCGATTGAATCACGAATTAAAGGCTCTGTAGCGTAGAGTCATCATTAATGGTTAAAACAGTCATCAAATAACCACAATCTTGCCATCAGCCATTGAAGATTAAAGACGGAGTTAGATGCTGCTGCAGTCGTACGATAAACATCGTTATTACAAGGGTTATAGTGCCACGAAATTTAGTTTAATATCTATAAATTATTCTAATGAAATATAGAACAGCTGTTAACGATAGAATTTAGGTCTATTTTCATTACATTAAATTGAAACTTTTGAACTGTAGCATAAAAGCGATATTAATGGATGGAAACGAATCCGTCACATGTGATGGCGACTGCTCATAAATATTGTAAATATAAACTAACGAGCCATCCCTTTTATTGCTACCATTCATTTGTGACACTTAATTCTTGTCATTGGATTAATGTGCCGGTAATTACCGGGTAATTAATCCTTCATTACCCACCCTGCGGCTAGCTAACGATAATTTATCGATATACATATATTTCAAACTGTTCCAACTTGGAAGACTGTTTTCAACAACAAGAGTTAAATATAGGCCTAAACTAACTCAGGGTTTGTTAACTTCGGAATAAAATTTTAACTCTTTCTTGTGACTCGCATGTTTCAGCAGAAGGTTAACTAACACCATTTTAACACTCGCAGTAAATAGGACCACAATTTAGAACAAGTAAAGGACTACTACAGAGTTGTCCTATGTCACCAATACTATTTAAAATTTATATAGATATTAGTCTGAGGCAGTGGTCTCGGAAATGCAACAGAATGGGACTAGAAATAGCAGATGGAAAATATATACATCACTTACTTTTTGCAGATGACCAAGTGGTTATTGCACAAGATGGAGAAGATGCCAACTACATGTGTAACCAACTATTAAACGAATACAAAAAATGGGGTTTGAAGATCAATTATAAAAAAACAGAATACTTAACCAATGATACAGATGAATTGTACATCGAAGGGAAAAGAATAAAAAAGGTTAACAACTTCTGCTATTTAGGCACAATCTTAGAAAAAGGGGGAACATCAGACATGGATATCAATCAAAAGATAAATAATGGGAGGAAAGTAATTGGAATGTTGAACTCAGTCTTATGGAGCAGGAACATCATTTGTAGCACGAAGAGAATAATATTTAAGTCAATATTGCAAAGTATAGTGTTATATGGAGCAGAGATTTGGACAATGAACAGAAAACATATGAACAAACTGATTGTATAAGAAATGGATTTTTGGAGAAGATCAGCCAGAGTCTCACGAAGAGACAAAATAAGGAATGCAGAAATACGAAGAAGGATGGAAGTGGAAGAAGACATTAACAATACTATTGAGCGGAAGAGACTACAGTGGTATGGTCACGTACGAAGGATGGAAGAAGGAAGGATACCAAAATATATACTTGAATGGGAAATTGGAAGGAGAAGAAGAAGAGGGCATCCTGCGACTACATGGATCAACAATGTACAGATATCAATGGGAAGAGTTGGTGCAGTGGAAGAAGATACACAGGACAGAGAAAAATGGAGACAGATTATTAACAAATGATGACAAGCTCAGAAAAGTGTATTGATTCGGTTGAAATGTGAATGTGGATACTTTGTTTTAATTTGTTTGTATTGTTTGGTTGGAGGGCAGCCTCTGTATTGAGGGAAAACTCAGAATGTATGTATGTAAATAGGGACGATAGCAATCTAGAAGGGCATGCCGTAGAGTAGCTCCACAAGGACATACGAGGGCCGTCCACAAAGTAAGTTTCTCTAGGGTCGTTTACACAAACAAAACAAAATTTCATGAAAATGTTTACTGCAACAGATATAGCATATTCGCCACAGGAACTGAGACATTTGTCATACCGTGGGACCAACTGTTGAATACCTGTGTCGTACAAGTCTGCCGCCTGGGATTTGAAACACTGTGTGACAATCATCTCCGCTTCTCTGTCATTCCCTATCATTTATTGAAGTGTAGGAAAAGATGGAAATCACTGGAAGCGAGGTCCGGGCTGTAGGGTAGATGTTGAAAC